>VZSR01001283.1:23752041-23840156 GCA_013398615.1 Brachypodius melanocephalos | reverse complement strand
AAGTGAAATCCCAGCCAAGAATATATATTTCTGATTCCCTTGACTTAATTTGAAGTCGTGCTACTTACTTCAGCTAAAGGTTAATATCTATTTCCTGAAGAAGTTGCAAAAAATCACTTAATCTAGGCTCGTTTTAAACCAAAACCAACTGCAGTGATTTTGGAAATGCCACCTCGGTTTATGATACAGCAGCTCCGCATATTGTCTTGCTAGAGGACTGCATCACCTCCGTGTTTTACCAATCTGTTGAAATCAGAAATAAAAGGTACCAAATACAACAACTGTTTTTAATTTGTGATGTGAAACTGTGATTGTAAGGATTTAGGTTTCAAGTAAAAGCACACTCCATGTAATTCATCCAACAGCCAGCAGTGGTAACTTTTTTTGTCACAGTTTTAAAGTAGAAGCAGAGGCCTAGAGGAATGAAATGCATTGCTAAAACAGATAGCACATTGAGGTGCTTGTGCTTTCTTTGCTACAAAAAGAAGTGGTTTTCTCCTCCTGTGCTAGTAAAAATTGCATGGTCATTATTGCTCTATCAGTCTGTATAGTTTTAGCATGGAGAAAGAAAGGAACAGAATGCTATCTCTGCAATTCCACTCTGAAACAGCAGTTTAGCTAATATGCTCTGTGAAGATGCAACTTCAAACAGCTCTTTTGAAATTTCTTTTCAAACTGCAGAATTTAGCTTTGGAGCTTCTTGACAGTCTACCTTCAGGGAAAGGTAAGGTGATTCCTGTGGCACGTGTGTGATTGTGTGGCTGGGACATGTGAAGTGGGAACGCAGACCCATCTCTCCTCCAGGGGAGATGTGCTGCTCTGAAGGGCTTGGAGTCACATTTCTGTTCCTCAGCAGGACATGGCTAAAATATCCCATTTCTACAGTATTAGGACCAAGGGCAATAAGAAATTTAGAATGCCCTTTTAATGCAGAATAAAAGTGCATTCCATCCCAAGCTCAAAAAGGCAAGCTGTTCCTTTCAGGATATTCCTCAGGTTTCCAAAAGCTCAATGTCTGTAATAGTTTTTCTTGCTTGCTAAAAATCTAGTGAGGCCATTACCATGTAAAATACTTTATTTTACATTTTAAGATTGGCAATTAGCATTTAAAGTGTGTCTACAGCAGACAAAACATTGTTGTATCTGGGAAATGCTCTTTGGATATATGTTTCCTTTAATGCATCTTTATTGCCTTGATAAAATATTTCAACTGCCAAAACTGCTTTTTGAGTGTAGGAAGGGCAGTCTTTTCTGCATCACATGCTATCTAAATTGATAGCATGCTGGTGGAAGATGTAACTTACCAACCAGATTTTTTTCCCTTTTTTTTTTTTAGTAGCTAAAATTATCAATAAATCTTCTTCTGGTATGACTTTTTTAATAACCTACACTGTTTCTCAATTAATTTTTCAATTTAATTTTTAGCAAGGTTTGGTAAATGTCAAGCCTGAATAAATTCATCAATGCTAACTCTTTTAAAAGTAAAATTACTTTATTAGTCTAAATGAAGAGATGCTAAATAGAATGTAAACATCCTGTTGCAGGAAGATACCTACAGTGTTCACATGTATAAAGCTGTATGAAAGACAGTTATTGTAAACAGGAGTCACTCAGCTGTTCAACAGTCTCTATAGTTGGATTTTGTGAAGTACTTGCATTTAAGCACTAGATGATGGCTTCTGGGCCACTTATTTTGAGGGCTACATGGGAACAGGAAACTTCTTTTTGCTGCTGGGAAACAAAAATGGTGACTAATCAAGTCATATTGGTATGTATGCATGAGGAAGTGCAAGTCCAGGAGGAGAATTCTTGATTTCGTCTAGTTAATAATTTCCCAGAAACCCTTAAAAACATTCCTTCTCAAAAAACCTGGCCATTCTCAGCCTCAGTGATGAGGACCTGACACACACTGACAGTAAAATGGTGTGGCTGTTGCTTCAGACAGTATAGTGCAACCTGGACATGTGACCTTGTAAAACACAGGAGAGATTTTCCCATGCCACTTTTAACTTCTATAAAATTAGAAGAATTCCTTTCAATTTAATGATCAAATATCATAAATATCACTGTCATTCTAAGCATACTTTGCCATTTTATTTTTGTAAGTTCAGGAGGGGCAAAGCTATTGCTAAATATGGAAAGGGAAGTGCAGACTCTCAGCCTGTAATACAACTATGGCATGTGTCATGTTTGCACAGGGAATCATTTCAGACATCAATGATGTCATGTTCATGGCTTCCATCACCTGGAAACTGGCCTGTTAAATTGAGACAAAAAGATAGGATTTTATTGATTTTACAGCACAGTGGTGTAAGGAAAATCTATGCTTTGTATTTGCATCATATATTTGACATGATTTTATGCTTGCTTTTATTTAATTTTGAATTTTAGCCTCTATTAACACATATAGATGCTGAGATCCTAAAATTTTGTATATATATATATATATATATAAATCTTGTATTTTTTAAAATGTAGTAACCTATATTTTGTTAGAGAACTGAAAATAAACTGAGTTTTTCACCCCAAACCATCTTTTAATTTAATGTACTTCTGACTGGAGATTAAGATATTAAAAAAAATATAAATCCCCAAACAATATAAAAAAAGGACTTTTTATCAGAAGTTTTCCTGACTTGTTTGTTGGCTAGAATGGATGTGAAGCAGGAATGAGTGACCCTGTCAAAGCCAACCCTCAAATCTTTCCTACTACTTCCAGTTTTGCTCTTCTTCTGATGTATCTTACCCACTCATGCTAACATGACTTTTTTATTATAAATGCTCTTTTGCTACTTAAACATGTATTTTGTTGATTTAAAGTTGAAAAATATATCTCAAATATTATACAGAACAGCAGAATTAAGTATGTAAGCTTGTTGTAGCATTAGCAGGTTCCCTTGGACCATGTGGTTAAAAGTAATCTGAGTCATGAACATTTTGCAGCATTCCTGTGGGACAAATGACAATATGCAAAGTGCTTACAGTACACAAATAAAATAAGGTCATACTAAATGATAGAATTTTAAGAAGCCATAATACTAATTTTTGCTCTTTTGTTTTAAATATGGGAATGATTATTAGGTTTGCCCGTCTTGTAAAAGCACTTCAATTTCACCAAGCAGAGCTAAAAAAGCATGAAGCTGGTTCAGAGAAATTACTGGGAAGAAGTGCATGCAACCTCAGCTAAACAAAAAGCTTCAAAAGAACTCTTTACATAGTTTGAATTTTTCATTTCTTGACTGAAAATTTTTGCAAAGCAATTTTAGATTGGATATCAGGACAGAGATAGGGAAACCTTAAATACAGCACTGTCTTTAAATTGGACAGAGATAGGGAAACCTTAAATACAGCAGTGTCTTTAAATTACTGAACAGTAAGAATAAACAAACTTTGATTCAGAAATTATTCTCATTTTCCATGTTCAATATCTATCTTTGGTGATAATAATTGAGTCCATTAGGGTGCTTTTTTTCATAGTTAAACTGTTTTGCAATGGAGATGAGTTTCATTGTTCCCTTCTGTAAAACAGGGAAAGGGTAGCATAGGTAAGACTTTGCTAGCACAGTGCAGAGCAAGGGTCAAACTCAGGGATGAGTTCTTCAGGCTGGTACTTTCAGTCCAAAGGCAGTTCTTTCCATTACAATAATTCTGCAAGTGAAGTGTTGGGTTTTTTTGTTGTGTTTTTTTTTTTTTTTTGTTTTGGTTTGGTTTTTTGGTGTGTTTTTTTTTTTGGTTTGGTTTGGTTTGGTTTTTTGGGTAAATCATTAATTTTCCTGTTTTTTATCTAGCTGAAGTTTAATTGGCATAAATTTTGCTACATAGTTTATTCACAAATCAGTCTGTATTCTTGTGATTTGAGTATATACTCGACGTATGTAATATATACGTGTGTGTATATATATATAAAAGCCTGTTTAAAGGTGTAGGATGTTTTGCATGCATTGCAGATATGACTGTATTATTACTTCAATTGCATATGTATGCTCCCTGAGATGGCAGAAGTACATAGTCTCAGAATAAAAACCGCAGTCAGAGGAATCCAGACTGCTTATTTTTATACTTGCTGATATCCCAGGGAAAAAGGTAAAAAGCAGTTTATAAAACCTGGACAAAAGAAGGATGTACCTTTTTTTTGTACTCCCTTGGGCTGAATCTCAGCTGAAACAACTGACAGTTTTTGGACTTACTGAAGGAAATGATGAGTGAAGATAAATATCCAGATGTTTGCGGGCCAGATGTGTAAGGTTACACTTTGGAAAGCATGAATTCTCTACCTGTGTCTCCTGAGGAGGAAGTTGTAAATAATAAACATGCTATATTTTTATTCCTACAGTTTGGGGGGAAAAACAGATTTCAAAGTAAAACTTTGTTTTGCCTTCAATGTAGTGATCTAAGAACTGATGTAGGTTAAACATGCAGATTTGCCCAGCATGCAAGTGGGATTTTTTTTAATAGCCATTATGGCAGCATGGCTAATTTAGCACCCTTTGTGCACTGTTTTTAATTCAGGGGAGATGCAGATTATGGAACTGTCTTGATTATCCAGCAGTAGGATAGAGGTGTGTCAAGTCACGGAAAATTTCCTATTTTTTATTCCCAAGTTTCAAACTTATTATTTATGACAATAAAAAATTCAAAGGTTGATTTTTTCTCCTCTTTCCCCTGCCTACACTAAGTCTCTCCCTTCCCACCTAACATACAGATCTTCTTTTCAAATAAATAGTTGGAAGTGGTTGCCTGCTCATACAGCAGCAAAGCTCATCTCAGCCTGTGCTTGCTCTCAAACTTGGGAAAAGGAAAGAAATGTCTTGTTAAAGTCAAGTAAATAACTTAGCTGCTAGGCAATAGGAAAAATATTGGATTTGATTTTGTATTATTCCCATATGGGTGAGATATATTTAAAATTGAAAAGGAAACCACCTCCCTTAAAACTTAAAGTGACAGATTTTCAGAAATTGGCAGCCAATTTTCGCCTATAATTGTACTTAATGTGGAAGGGATTTTCCTCTGCTGATGAGGGATAAGAGGGTCTTGCCACCATACTAGCAGTGAGGCAGAGGAGGCCCCTTCCAGCATGTAAAGTTTGCTGGCCAAATATTTCTCCACTTCCTTGGGCTAAAGATCTCCTGAGGGCTGGAGACTGCTCCAGTGCATGCAGGTGATTAACTCGTTTATGTGAACTCCCCATTCCTTAGGAGCTCCAAAACAAGAATGTCAAGAGTGAAACTTTAAAAACCAAAACAACAAAAAACCAACAAAAACGAACAAAAATACTCCCTAAAACTCCCACCAAAACAAACAACCTCCTCCCCCATCACCAGCTTTTAAACAGGTTTATTTCTCCTGGGCAGGAGATGTTGCAGCATGTTGCAGCATGTTGTAGCACTGCAAATTCCCTTAACTGGCATTGCCTACAATTTTAAATGCAAGCACCTGAAAGGGTTTTTATTTATGTGCGTATGTAGACTTATTTTTGTGTTCTCATTCTGCCAGTGTATAAACATTAGAAAACATAACAGCCATATATTTACAGGAGCTCAGCATTTTTCTCCTTAGAAAACACAAAGAGCTTTCACAAATACTTGTTTCGAAGACACAGGATTTACAACACCAAATTTCTTCTATGAGTTACTAATTTCTTCTCAGTCATGTATGAGAACAAATAGGCTCTGAGGCATGACCTGAAGATTGGCAATTGCAAGGATGTAGAAATAACTTGTCGCAATTTCTGTGTAATGTTCAAAACATTGTTGGAAAGTGTTATGTGCTCAGGACAAGAAAAGATATTAAAAAAATGCAGAGAGAGTGTGGAAACGTCACTAGATGCAATTATTGCTGAGTCTTTGCATACAAAGAGGGAAGGGGAGCTGTTCAGAAGAGGGAACAAGAAAGAGAGATGGAGAGTGACCATGAAGAAAAAGTGACTATAGGAGTGGCTTAATTCTGTTCCTGAGAGTTCAACCCTGCTCCTAGGATAGCTGCTGCTCCCCATGAAGAGAGACCAAATTGCTAGCCTCTGGGAAAAAACCCTTCAGCTAAAGGTTGAGTGACCAGGGGACACTTGGAAGCTACCCCAGCCCATCACTGCAGCTATGGTAACACAGCTCCCAGGAGAGGCAGGGTCTCTGGGACTCTGCCACCACTTGCAGCTGTGGTTTCCTTTTGCAGGTGGGAGAATAGGAGAACAGACTGACAATCTATCTAGATTTGCTATGCAAACTAGTAGTTTCTCAAGTGTGTCATGGTGGTTTGACTTCATGAGTTGCCTGGTCTTGCAATATCATCCTCTCTCTCTCAAAAACATATTTTGTGGTGTTGACTTTGAAATAATTCTGAGAATATTTTTCCATGGCATTTATTTTTGTGCCTATAGGATACACTTTCTTTGGGGTTTTTTTTTCTGCTTCTTGGAATGAAATAATTTTTTAGTAGTTATAAGGGGGTTTTTTTACAACTCACAAAACTTACAAAATATTGGTTTTGTAAGGTGTAACAACAATGGAAGCACTAAGAAATTTTGAATATCACAACAATTAGAAGGAGAAGCCTGGGACAGGAAAGTGAGGTACTTCCAGATAGGAAAATACTGTATGTGCAAGTGGAATATGAAAGCATTGCTGGATGGAACAGAAGGATATGATAGAAAATTAGACATTGAGGCAGTACAGAGGAGCCAGGATTAGTTTATGAGGAGTGAGGATATTTATGATGGAGTGATTTATTGCTATTGTATGGCAAAGTTCAGGGATAAAGCCCTGTGCTATAGAAGCTGTTAGAAGGCTTGCTGTTAATTACAAAATTAGAGTTTGCACCAAAAATGAATGAAAGTCCTCTTTTTATATTAGGCACTAAGAAATCCTGTAATAGCTAAGATACACTTTTGCCATAAAGTTGGGCAGCCCTGTTTGGTCTGCTGAAAATACTCTAGTTGCTTCCCAAATAGTTACACTTCTAAAGTTTATGATTGCCAAGAAAATATGATGATTTTCCAATGTTCGGAACTAGCAATAGTAGTTTTTAGTGAATGAGCTGGGTAAAATTGCTCTCTACACTGTTATAAAGGAAAAAGGCAATGGCACGTAATAAAAGACTATATTTTCATGTATACTATATATGTTATTCTTGTATACTTTTTACCTCTTTGGAGAGATCTAAGATTTTTTTCATTTTCTTATGTTCAATAAAAGGCTAAATTACTATTTTTTAGTTATGTATAGATTTCTATTAATCAAGTAACACAAGCATCCCTTGAGAGGTGGGCTACTGAGCATTACTGTAATTGCTGAAAAGTTTCACACTTTTTTTTTTTTTTAGTTGGGAATAATATCCAGTATGTATGGGGTTTTGTGTGAGGTGATAGCACAACATTTTACATATTAATCAAAATAATTCACAGAGCTTACTTCATCTTCCACTCTAGTAGGATATGGTTACTATACAAATAATTTTAGGACAGGAAGTAAGAATAATACTGTAATTAACTGAAATTACAGGGGAACTTAAGTAGTCAGAATGTAATTATGCAATACAGAATTCAGTCAGGAAACAGGATTAACTTTCCTGTTCTTTTGAAAAATGCCAGATGATTGCTAATATTTATAAATGGTTTTTACACATCAACTGCGTGATGATGCCTGTGACAGAGGAGCTGCCTTGAAATTACACTAAGCAGTTGGTTCCTCTCTGACTCAGTGATAAAGATGCTTCCTCCAGAAGCAGCTGTTAAATTTCCTTCTTGCAGCACAGATTTCCTTAACGGCGTCACATCCAAACGTCAGCCCAATCTCTATTACTTTGTCAGAATTAATTTGATTGCACTATATCCAAAGTAAAGTCAAATTAAAAATGACTTAGTAAAACTGTTTTATTTTAGAAAAAAAAAACCCAAAAGTGCATGTTGTGTCTATGTTATGTCAGACACTGACATAGGAAAGTTCAGTGTGGCAGGTACTGGTTTAATAGTGAAATGCACAGTTATTTCCAACTTTCAAAGGGTTACTAGACCCCTGCTGACTTTGGTAGAAATTGTTTATATAACCTGTATCATTGCTGAAAGTGTTTGCCATGTGGTTCAGAAGTAGCGCAACAGAGGTAAAGTCAGAAATAAACTGTGCCAGAAGAAATAGAAAACAGAATTAGCTGCTGAGTAATGACAACTAAAATACAAATGCAGGGAATGATACCTAGTTCAGGAAGAAATTCGCTGTATGTGTGATTAGTTCCAAAGAGAGCTTTGGAATGCTAATTGAAACCAAAGTGTTGCGGGCCCTAAGTTTGACTCAGGTAAGCGCTATATTGGCAGCAGCTTTGAATGCTAAATATTAGCACAGTCAAATGAGCAAGAGTGTAGTCCAGAGTGTAGCTGTTCATTCCCCTACTTGAACTACAGCAACTTCAGTTGTAGGCCTGTTGTTATTCTCAAGGAAATTCACCTTTGATTATTTTGTTTACTTAATATTTGTACAATTTTGTTTGCAATACTTCTAAGGATTTGAAATTTAAATCATAGGCTACTATGTTAAACGTTGAAAGAGTTTAGAGTTGTAAGCTATTTTGACACTGGTATTTATTTTAAAGTAATTTTTTTTTCTAAGTTACTGCTCTATCAATAACTGAGAGTAGCTCCATGAATTCTTTATTATCCAAGAGGGTGATGCAATACATTTACAACGTGATGCCCATTAAATGTTCTTTTGTTAAAGAGGGCATGATGTAATGCTGATTACAGTCTGGTATAAAATACTTATAATACTGCAATCTGATACTTGATATATACATATATATTCATATAAACAAGAATATTATTTGCAATGCAAATTAAAACTGTTAATTCTACACCTAATTTTACCATATTGACTAAGTCTACAGGGTAAAATCCCAGTAAATCCTCTGCTCTCCTAATATTCTTGAGGGATTTGTTCTGATTTTGACATGTATATTGGGATGGAAATAAGATTTCAGCAAGCAGTATTATTTACATTATAAGCCTAAGGGCCAGTCTTTCTGATCAATCTGCATCCTGAAATCTGGGTCTTAGTTATGACAATTCTATACCTTGCTTTAAGGAAAGGTTAAAGTAACCCAAAGGTTACTTCTGCCTTTTTGTTTTCCCATAGTAGTGAGCAGATCAGCAGGGAGATACAAAATGTTAATCCTTCATATTCACTAAAATATGTCTGATATCATGAGCTTAATTCTTCAACGTTTCTTAGGGAAATACTTGCCAAGACTGTAAAGAAAATGTTTTTACATGGAGCCTTACTTTGTTCTGACATTTATGCAAGGACACAATTTGCCATGAACCTTTTAGTCTTCCTCTTCCTTCAGAGCATAATGAAAGGATTCTATTCATCCCGGTCTCTCAGCATTTTTGTGGAACAATAATAGTTCAACTGCACAGGCCCACTCCTCATCTGAAATACGAGTAAACCCCAGAGCTGAAGCAATCTGTGCCCACTGCATATTTCTACCAGGTCGTTGGACCATTGCCATTCTTAATAAGGTTGAACCCAAACATGAAAGAAATAGATAAAAAATACTTATAAAGTATCAATGCTTATAGTATAAATATACAAAAGATCACATTAGAAAATGTGTGTTGTATAACTGTTTATTATTACATTAGGTTTTAAAATATTTACATTTACAGAAATGGCCCTTATTCATTTTGTAGTTGGGGAATATTCCTTTGGGAGCAATGACAGGATGTTTTCTGTTAACCTCATTTATTTTATTTTAACTAGAAAAGGAAAAACTTTTTTAGCCAACTTTTTTTTTTCCTCCCTGTAACTAGGTAATAAACTTGTATCTAAAAAAACACTTGCTAGAAAGTGCTGTTATCTGTTTAAAATTTACGGAAACGCTGCATTTTAATGGTACAATAACTAATGCTCAATTATAAAGGAATTCCTCCGGAAGAACAAGTCATGACTGCAAGTGCCAAATAAATCTAGTGGTGTGACATGGATAGTAAAATTTCATAACAATAGTAATGTGAGGGCTATGTTTTCAAAGCAGATTGTGTTGATAGTACTACAGCTGACCTAGCCATGTTTGATTTTGTGTGTATGTGAGGTATAATATTGCTAAACCATTGAGGATTGATCAGGGTTAATTACTGTATATTAAGAGAAGACTCATGAAATTATATCTCTATTAAGAACTTAAAAGAAAAAATTATGTCATGGCTGTAGGATTGTATAAAAAATAACAAAAGTCTCGTGTTTCTTTCAAAAACCTGTCTTTCCTCAGATTGGTACCCCTACCTGCAGTGTTGTAACACAAATGCATGACGATCAAAATAAAGCAAAACACTTCTGAAATGCTCTATAAGAAGAAACAATATTTAAAAATTGAAGGTGAGAGATCAATGAGGAGAACCCTTTTCAAAATAGGAATATCATAATATATAATGAATTTAAACACTGGATTGCTACAGGAAGTCTCCAGATGTATAGGAGAAGAGTTACAACTTCACTGCTACTGTAAGTTGCAAGACTGCTACTGTGATTAGAATTGGAGTTAGCAGGGAAATGGGGAAATTTTTTGGATTCAAAATACCTTCCATGTTCTTGTATTTTTTCCCCTAAAGATTTTTATATCTTAAAAAGTGAAATCTGTTGTTTTCAGAGAAGGTGTCTAGGTTTAAATGCTTATATTTTTACTAGATATTAAAGAGAAATAAATACTAGTTTATGCTTTTAGATAATATAAAAAGGTTTAATGTTGCTGAGAAGTTTTGAACAAAATTTAATGCTATTATTTTATTACATGTTAATATATTTGCTTTAAAGTTCTGAGAAAAGATTTTTTTTTCCAGAGCATCTGGTAAAAATGCAAAGCTGACTTCTAAAGGAGGTCTGTTCCTCATTTACATTATGGAAATATGATGGAATAAAAAACCAAAGTTTTTTTACAATTTCAGATTTCCAATTAGATGAGACAGTCCTGGCAATAGAAAACATATTTTTTATTAAATAAGATTAATTGTTTTTAGGAGTATGGGGGTTTTGGATGAGAGGTTTTTCATTGTTTTAATTTAAAAAGTGAATCTTTAATTTTCTAGTTGGCTGAAGCAGTAATTTTTGTAGGAGCATGGTTTCCAATGGTATAAATTCCATACAGGGTACACAAAATAAAGTTACTTTTTCGTCTTTAGGAAGCTTAAGAAATGAAGAACTGGACAATTCATTTTATACTTCCTCATTGAATATAGGTAACACAAGAAGCATAAATAAAAATTTTATCTCAGAAGTAACTCATAATTTAGTTGCTGGAAGTATAATTCCTTAGCACAGCACAAGGAGTAATTGCTGCAGTGAATGGTTGTTTTTCAGTGTCTTGAACGTGATGATGGCACTGACATTTTAAAAGACCATGTGTAGAATTCAGGATTGGTTTACCAGAATGTATTTAGTGTTCAATCATAATATTACTTTTAAAATAGTAAGTAATCATTCTATAACAAGTGCCAAATCCTAGATTTTAAAATTTAAGATATCAAAATTAATTGTCGAGGTATATAAGTCTATGAAAATAGCATCATTTTGAGAGGAGATGCTACACAAAGCTGATATTTAACCGTATGTGTTTTAGCTGAGTGTGTATGTGTGTGAGTGTGTTGGCAAAGATTGCAATTAATGTCTGAGAGCTGGGTTACATTAGTGCCACAGTGGAGTAACTCTCCACTAATTCAGTGGGTCAAGTGAAAAACCCTTCCGTTGTTCAGAGTTCCAAGCACTTTGGAAATTTGAAAATTAGGTGACCTGAGGAAATAGCACAAACATAGCTGACCTTGTGCTGGAGAAAAGAAAAGGATGGCAAAGAAAGGCTGAATTTCTCAGGAAGGTGTTTCTAGTTTGCCTAACATCTTTGAACAAGGGGCTGTGAATTGTTGAAAAGTGAGGACTGAGGAGGGTTGTGGCTGTTGCTTGGGAGATCAGGGTGTCATTTGAGTTGGAACCTCCTTTACATGTGTGAAAGGTCAACGGAAATGTTACTGGGGATGTGCTGGGACTCTAGCTGCCTTGGGAGGGAGGGCCTTTCCCTCACTGCCCTGTGACTTGGAATGTACTTTACATCCAGCCATAGTGGAGGAAGTATGGAAAAGTCATCTTTGCAGGAAAAAAATGTTTTTGAACCTGTGCACATTTAATGGATGGCTATTTTTATATGCTTGTGACGTTATAAATATATGGAGTAATTTCTGTTATAAAATGTTTACTTGAGACAAATGAAAACCTTTAGACACTCTTAAGGGTGAGGCCACTAGGGTAACAAAATATATTGTTTCTTAAAAATACATCTTTATAGTTGAATCATAGAACTTTTGAATGGCAAACAACTTCTGATAGTCAATGTCCATGAACTTTGAGACCATCCCTGTTATTTTCTGTGTATATAGTAGCTTCAACTGTTACCGAATGTTAAAACTATTGACTTGCACACATGAAAATATAGCCATAGAAAATGCCTAAAGATTTTTGTAGGTAATATCCATGCTATAGTTTTTTAATGCCACTTTCAATATATTTTTAATTGTGTTTATTTTTGAAACTTTAAAAAAAAAATTATGTTGGTGATATCCTCAGTATGAAGATCTCTTAAACCATGACCAGAACTTTCTGTTTGCCAACCCAAAGTGAATTGTCAGTTGCATATTCAGGTCCTATTTTGGAAGTCATGGACTTGTGAATCACTTGGCTCTACTTTTTGGTGGCATAACTTGTAAGCTGAAATAAATCAGTACATTAAGATAAGCCACAATATGATGAAATTTTCTAAATCACTGGATTGACCCCAGGCTGTGATCCTGAGTCAGTGTGAGGATTAAAAGAATATTTATAGATCCATGTTTGACCTGATCATCAATATCTGATGGTTTTTAAAAAACGTTTGCATTTAAGGGAGAATGGTAGTACTTTCTCATGTTCTCATGGAATAACCCAAAGAGTACTTCTTTCCATGAGGGTCTGAAGAATGTTCTCTCTTACAGAATGACTGTGTTCTGTGGTAATTGCTCTTGTGGAACTAACTGCTGCTCATGGAGACATCCTTTATCTAGCTGGTTTGTTTCTGATAACCATGGAAAAACACCTTATTGCAAGCTCTAAGCCTCTGATAAAATAGGATTAGTTTGTGTTAAATTTTACTGTCTTGGTTTTGCAGTATGCAAAAGAGATAATTGTGAATTAGCGTGGGTGATTCTACACAACCTGTGGTCACCTAGGAAAGTCTTCACGCTTGGTGAACTTATATTGCATTAAGCAGGAAAGTATGCCTCTCTGAAAGCATCCTTAGCTGGCTGCTGTTTCACTGCCTATGGAAAAGTTTGGCTATGGATTAGAACATACCTTTAAGCAACCTCCAAAATCTATATTGCACAGAATAATGACTAAGTTTTGGGGAATAGTTTTAATTAATGAAGGCAGATACATTAATTGCTTATAATCTCTTCGTAAAGGTAAGCTGATTGAGAAGTTTGTGGTTTTCTGAAAGCGTTTTTGTATATGTGAAATGGGTCGAAAAAAAAGAAAAATACAGTTTTGTACAGCATGAAGGTTTTTTTAAAACTGCCAGGTGCTTGGTCATTTCTGAATGACTTTTCCAACTGCTCAGTGTTCAGGATGAGTTTATTATGAAATATTAAAATACCATTAATGTCCTCTGAGCAAAATAAGTGCTTTTGTGTGGGGTCAATATCAATTTGACTTCTTTCCTTTACTGTTAAAATTGTCCATCGTGTGAAGGATTTGCTTCACTGATTTACGCTCCCACTAGCCAAACTAAAAAAAAAGCAGCACATTCCAATTTAAGACAGGTTAACCCCCATTTCTGTACAGAGTAAATGGACATGGCAGGGACAGACTCTTCATTCCTTCTGTCTTATTAAACTTTGGAAGCAGTAGTCTTTAGTTTAATAAAGGCCCTGTCCTCCAGCTGGATTTGTGAAAGGAAATGCTCCCACACAGAGCTGATTTGAAATTAATGCTTCTTTTATGTGAACATGTTATACTTAGATCTTATGGCACTTGATACAGTGAATACAATCTACTAGTCATCAGTATTTTATAAAAGTGAACAGTTTAGTCTGTGATGTCTCAATACTCTGTCATATTACAGACTCTTATTTATCATTTAAATAATTTTCACTGTATAGTGCTCAGGGTTTCTTTATGTTGTTGCTTTCTATATTCACTTCGAAACTTAATTTAAATTCCTTATGCCTTTTGCAGTAAATGACCAATAAATGCTTCTTGCACATTGCTCAGTTTATAGTAGAGAGTATTCCTTTCTTATTGGTAATTGCACGGCAGATTATTATGTGGTAAAAAAAAAATCCATTCTTTTCCTAAGGCAGAAACCCAAGTTCCTGTCTGTTTTGCGGATGTTAAAAATCCCTTGACACTCAAAGAAGAAGAGTGGGAGTATTAACTCTCAGGAACCCTTGGCTGAGTATTCACGAAGAGAGTCTTTCTCCTCCCAGGACAGGGGACTAAAATTGTTAGGAATGCTTACTGTGAAGGAAACACTTTATGTAATCTTAATAAATGAAATAAATTTAAGAGCATTTCCTTAAGGAAGAGGGGAGGATTGGGAAAAAGTTCAACTTTTTATTTTATTGAGAAATATACAGAGACGGACGGATTATCCAAGGATTTCTCCAAGCTTCTAAGCATGAACTTCTGTGGAGAAAATGACTGTAAAGATAATTTTTCCAAAACTATTTTTAATATTTGATAGCTGCAGTGGAAAAAAATGCCGTTTTTCTCTTTCAGATGATATATGCAATGAACAGCCAAACCACGTGCACTGTAAAGTGCATAAGAGCCTTGGAAGTAGCTTTTAACATGGTAGCAAAAACCTGTCATAATTATTAGAAATGACAGGGGTTTTTCAGTCAGGGTGACTACTCTACATAATGAAATACTAGGGACTGGCAAATAAGAATAAATGGTCTTGCACTGTAATTGAGTAGAATCAGAGCCTCTGAAATCCTTTTATTAGTCCACCTTGCAAACTTTTTATGGATTTTGCAGATTTGCAAACTTTTCCTAATATATGAAGGTATACCACTGCCAGTTACAGGAGTCAAGACTTCATAAACCTGCAGTGGGTTTTGGAGGTGTGGGTTATCTCAGCTGACACAGGCCTGGAAGGCAGGAGGAAATGGGGCTACCGTGCCTGAGGGAATGGCTGGCCGTCCATCGCCAGAGCCGAGGGCTTTGTGTGCGCCGGTTGTTAAGACAAACAGGGAAAGCGAGTGCCAAGAGAGACCGCCCTGCCGAGCTGTGGATAGATGTTATTGTTTTTAAGAAGAAGCCCTCTGGTGATATAACAGGGCTGACCCTGTTAGTGGAGGCTTCATAAATCTTTCTCAAGTGAAAGTTCCTGGCTGCGCAGGTTGGAGGGCAGACAAAAGAATCAAAAGAGCCAGGATGTGAAGTCTCTGTACTGTACATGTGAGCGCTGCCTATGGGACTCTGCAATAATACAACAATAGCCAAGATTGCGAGGCACAGCTTCAGTTCACTGCCTGCTTTCAACTGCTTCTAATAACAGTTTTAATTTTAGATTCCTCCTGGCCTTCTGCATAAAATCTTAAATCCGTAACGATTCTTTAGCAAGAAGAAAAGGAATGAAATATCACTGAAATACCAGCTTAGAAAATTCTCTCTCTCATAGTACTATAGTAATAATGTGGTGATTAGAATAGAAAATGCAAAAAGATGAGTGGTTACAATGTAAATAAAAAAATTTGATTCACTTTGACTTTCCACACATTTGCTGTGCTGTGATGAAAAGATCTTTGTATAATATATTACCTGTCAACCTACAGGAGACCTTTTTAATCTTGCTATCATCTGTTAATCATTTGAGTTAGGTTCTTTGCAGTACAGGACTTTCTCAAAGCTGACTGAAGAAGCCTCCTTGGAGCATACTGATGACATGCCAATCCTACAGTCTTGAATGAAATTGAGAAACTTTCTTTGTGGTTTATACTTGCACCTGTTCAAACAATATATGTGTCTATGGAATATACATATCTTCTCTTACTCAATCAGTACTGAAGCCATAGACCTTGGTGTTTGCCAGCTGTGTACTGGTGACCCTGAAAATGGAATAGACACTTCTAGGTCCAAAAATCACAAGACTTCAGCCGTTTGAGCTAACTGAACTTACGGTACCATTTGCGTTTGCATTGCAGCAGGTATTAGAGATGACATAATTCTTAATTCTAGGCTGTACCTGAAGCTTTTCTTTTATCCCTCTGTGCTGTTGTACATGCACAGAAATTATTTGTGTTACTCTGAAATTCATATTTCAGAGCAAGAAGAAAGGGAGGATGGAGGAGTGAAAGTATAATAATTAGACAAGTATGCAAGGCTGGCTTGAAAGCCACTTGAATTGAAAAGGGAGACTTATATTTTTATACTTGGAGCTGGGACAGGACCAAAATGTATGTTGGTAGAGTTTATGTGCTGTAGTATTTCTAGGGCAAGTTCTCCTTTATTTATTTGCTATTTTAACATTTCAGCATTCCCCCAAGTGAGAGCTTTCCATGAAGTGAAACATAATGAAAGCAAATGAGGAAATCTTGATTGCCTTTGCAATTTACTTTAAATGTTGGCAAGAGCTTTGATTAAGAGTTTAAATTCACACAGGCTTAATCAAAAAGAAATTAAAATCTCGTAAAGAGGCTGCTCAGGATTCCCTTACAGAAACCAGAATTGTCAGCAAGAGCTAATTTTCTGTGTTTATATCAAGACCAGGAGAAAAGAGTGAAAAATAGAGCATAATGGGCAGTTGAAGTGTAATTAATACATGTCCATAGTGTACTCACAGAAAACAGAAAAGCTACTACATGTTGTAGATTTGTGAGCTTAAGACAATGCTAGCCAGTGGAAGACCCAACCTGATCTGCTTGACAGAAATATGTATCACCCTGGCGGGTGAGCTGGGAATAAATGAGGACAACCCTAGCAACTGATGGTGGGTGGACTTAGAGTTCCTCCACTGTAAAGGTGCCCAGACTTTATCTCCTCCTTGTGTGTACTGGATCTTCTATGTCACAACCTTTGCTCTTTTGTTCATTTGCTCAGAAAATATTCTTACTGTGCTTGTTGAAAATTTTTAGCAACATATTAGACCTAACCAAAATCAGACTATACTTTTCTCCTTAGGACTGAGTTGTCATTATCAGGAATGAAAGTTCTACATTGTTGTGCACTGTGATTATATACCAGACAACAAATTGAAAAGTAGCCAAATAAGTTCAGATTGAAAGGAAAAAAGTGGGAAAAATAGGAAAAAAATGGCGGGAAGATTCTCTGCATTAAAGAGAAGCCAATCACATTCTTTTATACTATCTTTTACAGCCTAGCCCACAGGGGAAATGTGATTTTTAAAGTGAAAGAGAGTGTTGCAGGAAAATAACTTCATTGTTTCACAAGTAAAGATGGAATTTTTAATGCTACTCATTGTTGGTGTTTTATTATTGGGGTCTAAACCTCCTATGTTATAGCAAAATTCACAGAGATCTGCAAATAATATAGCCCTAGAAGTCTCAGTGTAGATTCCCTGACATGCCTGTGCTTTCAAATCTGTATCAAATGAAAAAAACTCTATTTTCTAGAGTTTGAACTTAATTATGGAAAATTTACATGGGAAATAACCCCTGTAATTTCACTAGGATAATATTAATACTGAGATAGCTGATCATTTACCTTTTAAGAGATTCATCTTTTACTATATTTGAAATATAAAGTACAAATAAAAACTTTGTCTTTTTGGCAGGTATTTCAGAATCATAATCAAATTTGAAATACGCCAAATGTTATGATCTTAATGAACTCTGCGCAGACAATAGCTTATAGTAATTAAGAGAAAATCAAGGTCCTACACATTGACATGTATGTTGCTGCCATACTGGGAGATCTTTATTTTATCCAGCTACAGACCTATTCTATTATGGGGAGAGTAATCGATAAATTGTGTGCTAGTAGCAGCTGTTCCATGTATCACATCATATTTCTGTATTTCAGTTCCCAACAAGGGTAGAAGGTCCTCATGTTTTATTATACTGAACTGTACCTGTTCAGTTCCCAAAGCCAGGTTAGGAGGAGTTGTGTTCCAATTCACAGTAATTGCAATGACTAAAAGAAAAAAAAAAAAAAAAGGAAAAAGAAATCACTTCCTTCTGCCAAAGTTGAACAAAGCAAGGTATTGAACAGAAAAATCCATTTACCCAGTGTTCTTACTCACTCAGTGTCTGTGGCCCTTCTATGGAATTGCAAATTGTGGAAAATAAACTAGAATTTTTTAAAGAAATCTTTAGGACTGAGCCACTCAAATGATTGTCACCATCCCTTAAAAAAGTCAAAGGTGCTTTTGACAATAACAGTCTAGATGCTTTGAGATTGGGGTTTGAAATACATAGACTTATTTAGGAGGATGCCATTTTTATATACAGTTGCTCCCAGTTTATGTTGCAGGCTGTAGATACCACATATGAATGCATATACTGTGTGTGATTCTGCAAAATACTCTAAATCCTGTGAAAAAAATGGGCCTGGCCCCTTAGCAGCTTTCGGGATATATGTTCATTTAGTAAGTATTCAGAAAATACCAGGTATGTCAAGTCGTGCTTTGGCAACAAGTTTCTTGGAGTTGTCACTCTTTGTGACTGAAGTGGTGAGGTTAGAAGGAGGAACCAAAACAGATGCAGAATAAAATGGCTTTTGATACGCTTTCTACCCAACTTTTAGGTAGCCAGTCTTAAAAGTTGAATGAAGAAAGAGACCATCTTGAGTTAATCAATGTAATTGCTAGAGATTTAAATACTGTTGCACATAAGTAATTTTTTATTAAAACTGATTTGTGAGAGTCTGCATTTAATATAAAAAGCAGGCTTTTCTGCTGGCATGGGAGTGAGAACAGCAGCGTGATCTATGATGACAGCACGTGACATGTCCAGTGTTCTAGGATCTAGTGGTTGTTTTGCTTGGCCAGTGTCACGCAGCAAATTCCATAGGATTTTGTACCCCATTGACTGTGCTGGTGACAAGATCTGAAGTCACTCAGCAGACAGAAAATCAACAGCTATTCAGCATATTGCGTGCATGTGCTTGCCTCTACTGTTTTCTGTAAGGTTTATTAGCTGCTTTCATTATTTTTTGTAGTAAGCATTGCATTTTCTGATCCAGAACAAGTTTAGACAGCTATAAAAGGTGATTTTGTACTGCTTTGCGTGGTTTTAACTGTGTTTAAAAGTAGAAGCACATGACTCTTTATTGACCTGCATTGATTTTAATGAGTTTTCAACAGCTCATCTTGGGTATTTTTTTAAAAAATTGCAATTCCAGTGTGAAATCTCCTCCCTAAAGCATCTCAGTGAGTTGTTCGTATTACACTGTAAAATGAGAGATTTCCTTTTTCTTCTTTACTTGCAAAAGTTGGCCTACTCTTTGTTTCTCAGTATTTAAAATAATTGCCCAAATACCCATGTTTCTTGAAAATAATTTCCAGTTATGTGTACTGGATCTTCTATGTTTGCACCATTGAAAAAGACACAGAGAACTGGAGTTGTATTCTCAGCCATTAGTGACCAAAATTCCATTTTGGTTTGTACAGTGATTCATATGTAATGTTTTTGTATGGCCCTTACAAAGAGAGTGTCTCATTACTTCACAAATTATATAAAATATTTCCTCCCAAGGGGGCATTTTCTTTTCACAGTACCTTTTGCAAAGGTCAGTGTAAAAATAAAATTATGTGTATTTAAATACATCTTTCATTTCAGTATTTGTTGAAAGACAATGCACTTCTAACAGGCAAGAACAATTTCATTATATATCCTGTCTTTATTATCAAATAATGTGCTCCTAGGAAACTGAGAAGGATTTTGAAATATCATTTAATGGATGACGTTTTTGCTGTTATACTGATTCTTATTTTAATTTATGTGGAAAAAGCTACTGTCAAGAGAGGGCACATATAGACTAGTTAGATCAAAGTGCCTTTTTTAGTGAGCAGTAATTCATGAGTGCTAGTCAAAATGAGGGATTTAAGTCTGCAGTGACAAAGAATGTCAAGTGGTTTCTTACTGTGAAAGGCCCAGGCGCTGTTTTTGTGTTGCGTGTTTTGGTGCCACATGTGTATGGGTAGTGAAAGGAAGATGCCTTTTCTCTTAACATCTTTACGGTCCATGGTGGGAATCAGCAAAGGAGTGCTGGGAGTTATTCTGCTCCTCCCACTCATCTCTTCCCCAACAACAAAAAACCCACATCCATGTGAAGCCATGTATTGGCCAGCAGCTTGAGGGAAGTGATTCTCTTCCCTCTGGTGAGACCCCACCTGGAGCAGTGCATCCAGCTCTAGGGCCCTCAGTACAAGAAAGATATTGACCTGGTGGAGTGAGTCCAGAGGAGAGACACAAAGTTCATCAGAGGGCTGTTGTACCTCTCCTACAAGGAAAAGCTGCAAGAATTGGGGTTGTCCAGCCTGGAGAAGAGAAGGCTCTGCAATGACTTGCTGTAGCCTTTCAGTACCTAAAAGGAGCCTGCAAGAAATCTGGAGAGGAGCTGTTTCCAAGGACATGTAGTGATAGGACAACGTGGGGAATGGCTTCAAACTGAGTGTTTAAATTAGATATTAGTAAGAAATTCTTTACTGTAAGGGTTGTGAGGGATTGGAATAGGTTGTCCAGAGAAGCTATGGATACCCCAGCCTTGGAAGTGTTCAAGGCCAGGCTGGGTGGGGCCATGAGTGACCTGGTCTTGTGAAAGGAGTCCAGGGGGCTTGTAACTTAGGTGATCTTTAAGGTGATCTCCTTTCTGAGGCAAATGATTTTATGATTATATGATTTTTTAATCCCCTCTTGCACTAATTCAACATATGAATATTTTGTAGGAACCCCTGTGTTACTATTACTCATATTTGATTTCTTTATAAGGAACACTTGGCTATTAGTAAGCCCATACCAATATTCAAAGGAAGAAGTATAGATGCCTAGGCTGAAACAGTTTGAAGCTTTGTACAGATAATAAATGAGCTGAGAATAGTCACTCAGAGAAGACCATAAACAGGTGTGTGTTCAAGAAATTAAAAAAAAAAAAATTCAAAACAGGCCAGTGAGCAAGGTACCTTTAATATGAATATGTAGATACACATCTCTGAAAATGGGGTTTGTGCTTTTCAAACAATCTGTCTTTCTTTGTACAAGATCTTTGGCTGCAGTTCTGTGATGAGTTTCAAGAGATGATTCTATTATTCTTTTGATTGGTCTTTCAGTGTGCAAAATGAAATTATTAGCTCTTCTACAATGACAATTAAAATCTTGAGTTGCATTTTGGAGGCAGTCTGGATTCACAGTCTTATCTTGGACTGGACAAGATTTACAATCCAGAGACCTCTGCATCTCAATTACTGTTTGCATTGTGACCAACACCTCTTGCCGTCACACCAGGGAACAGCAAGTCAGTCAACTGTATCCAACAGCATGGCTTAAGTCCTTTAAGTAGCTGCCCTTCATGTGAGGAATCTTGCTTTCCTACCTAAGGTGGAGACCTTGGCACTGCAGGGAAATGATCAAACATACAAGAGGGTTTCAAACATGCTTGTTTGGTGTTTACTTTCAGTTGTCTGCAGTTCAGAGCACTGGCTGCCTTCTGGGCACCCACACCTTTCCCATATGGATGTGCTGAGGGATAAAAACACTCTCTGAACTTCATGCCTGACTTTTAAGTGTTTCTGTGCTCACTGCTTTGAGGACTGTATTTTCATAACTGAGTCCAAGGCTATCCATGCTGGGAAAAGCAGGGGTTAAAAGGAAAACTAAACAGATGACAGAGCCAAGGATGACAGTCCACTTCTCTTGTTTTCCAATCCCAGCCAGAAACTAGCCCAGTGAGCTGAATTACCCTGCTGAGAGTTGTCGTGAGTGCCAGAGTGAGCAAGCGCATGTGTGTGGGTGTGCAGGAGGACAGAAGGGAAGAGAAGCCAAAGAGGGACTTGTGATCATCCCTTTGGTTAGAGCAAATGACCAGATGGGCTTTTCCGTGTGGTCTGACTTTTCCCTGGAGCTCTGCTCCCCATCCCACAGAAAAATTTCCTTTCTATGCCTCCAGATGCAAACTGAAGCAGGACTTCCCACTTGAGGAGAATCCAGTGCAGCAAGGGTGGCACAAGGGGAATCCCTATGGAGATGGAATTGGTAGATTTGCATTGTCCCTTTGTAGATCCTCATATTTCCATTATTTTTGATGGATGCACACTATTGAATACTGCCAGGGAAATCACCAGGTATGCAGAGAGAGCTCCTAGCTTTCCATTGTTGCAACAGGCGAGTACCAACCCAAGTACCACTAGCAGAGATGAAGCATCACCACCTCCTTGCAGGGCTTTGGAGGAGGCAAACTGGGGAGGAAATATGTCTCAGGCTTTTGAGAGGGACAAGTTTGTATCTGAACCAAAGCTGCTGATTAAAGAGAAGCAGCTGCCAATAGGGCTGGTAGGAAGAGGGAATGAAAGTAGGGACTGTCAGGAGCTGTGGGAGAGGTGGGAGTTTTCCAGATTCCCAAATGCCTTTCTGTTTTTCTACTGTTGTCCATTTCTTCTGAGATACAGTTTCAGTGGTTGCTAAGCATTTTCCAGAATTTCATCTGGATTTTTTAAAATCTTATTTGGCCTTTTTGCATGAGAAAGTAAGGGCTGAGTTGGATGGCTGGTTTGTTTTTTCCCTGTTTGGTTTCTGTCAAAAAAAAGTTTCAGTGACTGTTCTGTTACTTCATTAAAAATGTGCCACTGGTGCTTTAATTCTGTGGTATTCTAACAGAGGGGAAGAGAGAGGAATTCAGAATAAAAGATTCACTGATATGTGACAACTCTGACAGTATATTTCCATTTTCTCTTATACTTAATGTGCTGCTGGAGAGTCAGTAGTTTCAGTGATGTTTGACTTTTTTCATTCATGAAAACTTTTGGACAAGCTGTTTTCTAATACATCAGCTACATAAAATTAGTTAAAGTTGGTTTTCTGTGCTGGCTTAAAGTCACTTTTAGCTTACAACCACTCTGTACTAGACTGGTTCAACACTTTTTAGGAGTCTGTGAATCTGAAATAAAGTAACAGAGCATAATACCACGGGAAGACAGCTTGAGCTAGATAACAAGGGAGGGATGTGGGATGTGACTATAGGGGTGTTTTCTGTGGGAAGCTGCCAGGAGCTTCTCCCATGTCTGACAGAGCCAATGCCAGCTGGCTCCAAGATGAACCCACTGCTGGCCAAGGCTGAGCCAGTCAGTGACAGTGGTAGTGCCTCTGGGATAACAGATTTAAGAAGAGGGGAAAAAAATAGGTGTGGGAGAAGTTGTTTTAATATTTGGTTTTTATTTCACATTATCCTACTCTAATTTTGATTAGTAGTGACATTAAACTAATTTGCCCAAGCTGAGTCTGATTTGCCCATGACACTAACCAGTGACTGATCTCTCCCTGTCCTTGTCTCAACTCACAAGCCTTTTGTTTTATTTTCCATATCCAGCTAAGGATGGGAGTGACAATGGCTTTGGGGGGCACCTGGGATTCAGCCAGGGTCAACACAACCCACAAACAAATAACTTTAATTCTGTAGGAGGCAGAATGTTGACTTGTTCTGAATTTTTTAAGAGTGTAAGGAATGGCCTCTGGCCTACTCCAGAAAACATCAGCAGATGCTAGTACCCTCATACACTGTTACCATTTCATTTTCTAAAACTTTCCTTCTTTACCTCTCAATGGAGCAGAAGTTCTTAGCTTGTTTGCTGGATGTTTTTATTTAAAATGCTTGATGCAAGGGTAAACTTAATGGAATGCAGAAAATAAACTCAAATAGGGCTCAGAAGATGTGTAAGTAGCCAGAATTATCTCACATTTAAAATTTATTTGTGAAGTATTAAAGAACTCTAAAATAATAATTTGAGTTGAAAAAACTCAGTCATTTCAGCACAATAAGCATTTAACTTTAGATTTCTAGAAAATGCTGTTACTATGTTCATTTCCACAACGTAAGAGGAAAGCCTAGTCATAAACTTATAAATGTACTTCTAGTGGCCCAGCAGGATAGAAAAAATATATCTGTTCTTTGTTAGCAGTGTATCTACTAGCTGCTTGAAAAAATTCTTACTATAAAGACACTCAGAAGGGAAATAAATATTTTATTTTATCTCTTTGGTTCCAATTTAAAGTTGAAAAGGAAAGTGAAGCTTTTTCTGTCCGTAATAAATTCAGATTTCCTAGAAAGACACACGGATTCTTTTGCACTTATCTTTCAATTTTGTACTCAATAACTCTTCCAAACCACAGTACATCATAAAATATTATTTACATGAAACATAATAAAAACCTTTCCTTTACAACCAGGTATTTGTTATTTCTGAGTAGGCCAAAAGCAGAGACATTAGGAAGATAGGATCTCTGGTATAGCCATTTGTAAGAGTAGAAAAGTCTTATGTTTCAAACCTCTGCTTTGCTTTTATATCTCCTCTGATAAAGTCTAAAAATAATGAAGGTTGTTTGGTGCTGACTGGTGGATTTTGAAGACAGACAGAATGTTGTGATGCCCTAGAAGACATAATGAGGGTCCGTCTAGAGAAAAAATCTTGCAAAAAGCTGTTTGAGGCATTCAGATTTGAGAAGAAAGCTGACACTTTTTCCTTACATCAGTCAGCAGAGCTGGCCTGGGCCATCTCAGATGCAGCAGATGCCCATTCTGATGCTGCACAAAGGAAGTGTCCTCTCTTCAAAGCAACATAAAGTTTCAGTTTGTCCTGTTTGTACTTCCAGCAAAATAACCAAGTGTTTAATTGTTAATCCAGATGGGTTTTAATCTTCCACAACTGAGGTCCTGGATATTTTTTCTAGTCCTCTAAACACCTTTAGTGTTTTGGCAGAGAGAGTTTGTACTTCCCAATCTGCTGAGCAAGGAAGCTAAAAAGTACTGCTCCCTTTATTTTCCTGGGGGGCTCTGGGATTGCATGTGTCCTCATAGCAGGGCTGGAGAACTTGGCCAAAAATCCCACTACTCTGGAAAGATTCTGGAAGAGCAGTCTGTGAAGACAATGAAGATCTCCTGGGAATGGCAGCATTGGGCTCAGGGTGCTTTTCCCACTGCCTAAGGTAATCCTTTGAAAAAGCCCATCTTCCAAAGTGTCTTCCCACTGAACTGGGGTATGAACTGTTTATCCGTTTCCTAATTAGGGGAAAGGCTGCAGCAGGAGATGAAAAAAAAAAAAAAAAAAAAAAAGATTCAGGCTTTGTTCCATATGCAGAGGATTATCTGTGACTTTGGGGAGGACGGTGCCTGCCCATCCCTTGTTTCCAGGGTGTTTCCAGCCACACCAAGTTCTTTCTAGAGAAGCCCCAGGAGCACAGTATTTTGCAGGAACAGGATGTATTTATTTGCCAATGTGTGGATTTTGAGACTGATCACATTGGAAAATCTTGGTCTTAACCTTGGGTTACATGTAATTTGTCTGTGTATCCACACTGTCTCTCCATGTATTTATACACACACATTCATGTTACCTGTGTACATATAACATGTACAGTTCTTGTGAGCTGCAGGCATCTGATTCAAGATAAGAAAGAAACACCAGGATAATATCACTTAACACAGAACTTAAAATTCTGATAATACTGCTTGATTGATTCCAGCTATAGCCAATTTTGCAAATAAAAAGTAAAATTTTCCATTTTTTTAGGCAAGCCCATAGAATGCTGAGAAAGGAAATTGTATCTGGCAAGTCAAAGTAGTCTGGATTGCTATTCTTTACTTCCCAACAACATACACCCACACAAACTTTGAACTACATTGCATCCTAAACTCCTACTGGCTTCATTGCCAAAGAATCAAATTATTTCTAATAAAAGAAGTCATCAGCCAGCATTTCCCTCTGAATTTTGAAATAGATGGTGTGACCTGCAGTGACCACTTTCCAAAATTAATGGATGAATCATAAGAAGACACACTTTATTCTTGTTTATAATTTGAAAATGTTGGCTCTTGTGTTTAGGAATGTCTTTTTTTAAAACTTTCTTTTCATTATTCACAATTTCATTATTATAAATGTGGGAAAAGTTCCTAGTGGGAAAAGAATGCTTCAGACAGAGATCCCAAAGCCAACCCCCGCACTGCAATTTTCCTATTGCCTCACATCTGGAATGTGTAACTAGCAAACTCACCCATAAAAAGAATTATGGTTGGGCAAGTTAAAAAGTTAGTATTTGATGAAGAGAGGCGTTAAGTTGACCCTGATAAGGACTTTTTTTTTTCTTTACATGAAGCCACATCTTTTTTCTTAAAGGAGAGGAAAAAGAAAAGACATGCTAAGTTTAAGCTTAACCCAGGAAGTTAAACTGTGTTAAGGAGAGCTCGAGCTCACACAGCTGGCTTGTAATCAGGACTGACTGTACTCCACATTGTCTTGCACATATATCCAGTTTTTCTTCCTTTAAAAAATAATCTGTATTTTGCAGCTGGGATGTGATTACTTTTTCAGTTTATAGTTCATAGCTCATATGTAGTGGACACTGTAGTGAAGAGGTATTAGACTGGAGATTTTGATTTTATTTTCCATTAAACATAGTGATGAATTTCTGTCCTATTACTTGGAGGGAGTAAAATAAGCAAAATTAAAACAATATAACTCACCTAAAATAATTATATGTTTCAAAGTATGCTAAAATCAGCAGCATAAAAAGTAACAAGTTTAATCTATCATTGACATAACTAAATTCAGTAAATGTATTTTGTAGATGATTTTTTCCTTTCATAATTTCTAGTTCGATATTGAGGAGTTGTTATACTTATGGAAATATTTGCAAACCTGATATATCTGAAATCCTGTTTATAGATTCTGTGTTCATTGACAAAACATAGTTCATTACAAGTGTCTAAATGTGAGTTCATGTTTGCATCAGCTATGCAAGAGTATCAAAAGGTGTATCTAGAGTTGAGCATTCACTTTTTGTATTATCTAACTTATTTTAACAGATAACTGAGTTTACAAACACCTAGTACAGGATGACCTGAGCCTCATTCAACAATCTTACAATCTTTGAAAAAAACCAAACCAAAACAAACCAAACCATCAAATTGATCCAATTTCCATTTACCCTGGTCAAAATTATGGATTGAAAAATTACATAAAAATACCATGAGTTAATAACCACCAAGTTTAACTTTTTCAAGGCTGATACTGCCAAGGAGATATTTGATTCTTGCCAAAGGTAAACTCCCTCCTGCAGGAGCAAAGAAATGGAAGAACTGCAGGCTAACAGAAAAAGTGAAATGCTTACTGAAGAACTGTAGACCAGTAGGAGATTTTCACAGTGAACCCGTAAGAAAAAATTCTCAGGAAGTGGTGAGCCAATAAACCCACAATGACCTACTGTATTTTGACATAATAGGAACTGAAGAGGCATTAATTGAAAAGTTTGCTTTATAAATGTAACAATGTTGATTATAAAAAAGAAATATAAACAAGAAAAGAAGACATGGATCAATGATCAAGCCACCTTGAACACTGAGGGATACAGAGGCAAAGCTTTATGACCTTACTAAGTCTGAAGATTAATAATTTGTTACAGAAAAATAAATTTTACAGGTGAAGTCTCCGAGCCACAAAATAATCTATTAGCTACTGATGAATTTACATTAGTTATTTTGTTAAAAATTGGAAAAATTCCTGACATCTGCAGCTTGATGTCTAACATGTTCAGCACAAGTCCTTCAGATGTGTGGAATGAAAGCATCATTCATGGAATAACCCTCAAGCAGGTTCATGCTACCCTGAGAGCTTAAATCCCCCCTCTCCCAAAATGATCAGATCAATATGGAGGCTGATTGGACCCTTCTGCCTATGTGTTTGAATTGCCAGTCTGTAAGAGAACACTGTAAAAGATGGGTGCACATATGATTAATATGTCAAATGCACACTGAAATTTGCTCATCATCTAAAGTTCAAAGCATTGGTAGTTCAGTATAAAGGTGTTCACAGCAAATGACTCCATTTCGGGAGGATACAGTATCTTTTTCAAAATAAGTTGAATTGCCTGGCAGCCTCCTAAAGAAATGCAATGTATTTTATTAACCTGTCTGCCACTTCTTTCAATAGCTCAGTTTCCAGATTTTTTTCATTTCATAGAAATTCACTGATTGTTGTACTTGATGTGGTTTTTGTGGTAGGTTTTTTGTGGTGGTTTTTTTTTGTTTGTTTTGTTTTGTTTTCCCAGTTAAACTGCACAGAGACAACTAATCAACTTACAAGGACGATAGTGGCTGTACAATAAACTTGGCCAAAATAGATGCCATTGCACATGTGGGTGTCAAAAATAATTGGATGTGAACAGGTATCTGTGAATGGTACCAATTTCAAGTAATTTGAGTTCCAGGTCCTGAGTCTGACATTAAATGTATCTGTGGTAGCTGTGAAGAAGATGGTGAAATAAAGGCATTTCCCTTTTCATCAGCTTTCTTCTTCACTACTTTCAGTCAGGTTGTTATCTTTTAGAAATCTGAAACTGGTTTGTGCTGACAAAGAGTTTGAAAACCATTAATACTATGGACTGTGCTTACATTTCCACTGTACTGCAGAAAAGGGGTCAAACTTATGAATCCTACAGAGGCTTGGCTTTCTCAGGTCAGTATGAGTATGTAGTGTGGGGGCTGAAACATCAGCTTCACCACTTCATTATGCTTTTGCAGTATGCCCCAATAAACAGGAAGTAAAAAAACTAAAGGAATGTAAATCCTAAAATATTTGGTACTGTCTGTGTATTTGACAGCCGTTTCCTGACTGGTAGAAATCAGCTGGGAAATTAGGGACTGGTCTCCAAGGGTGGATTAAAATGTCTGAAGAACTACCGTGTAATGCTGGATAAAAAATCAAAGCTTGAAAAATTTGATCTATTTATTTTTAATTATGTTTTGTAAATTTAATTTTGGTGGGGTTTTTAAGCTTTTATTATCTATGGTTTTATTATTTATGGTTATTGCTATGGTGCAAGTTTACAAGTTTCTACTGATAGGGTAATGCCAACTAATTTTTGTGATTTAAAGATGTGTAAAATTTTGAACGGAAAATGTTGCCTCACTTAGGAATAATCCCTTTGAAGAAGTTTTTGGAAAAAGCCCTCTGCATAGAAAAAAGTGGCTTATCTTTTCTGCAGCAGCAACAGCTTTGATGTATTTTAAAATTACAAAAACACCCATAAACCACAGCCCAACACCTGCTACTAGATTTTATTTGGAAATATAGCCATATGTTCACCATCCTTTGCTATTATTAAAAAAAATATTATGTAGCAACAACCATGTTTCCTCACTTTTGGCTGATCTTGATTCTGAGTTTGGGATACAGTCTTTTGGCATTTCAGTCTTATGGGGGTAATTTCTGTGATGATAAAGACACTGGAAATGTTTAATGTAAGTTGGGTTTTTTTCAGCAAATTTTGCTCCTACAAACCTCTAGTAAATACTGAACTTAATTAAGCCAGTGGAACTTTGATGCCATGACTCATTTTAATTTTTGGATTATTAAAAAGTTATTAAAAAATAAAGATACCTATGTTTTATTTTCTCACGTGTGAGAGTAGTATGAGACTCAAAAGTAAGACTGCCTTTTTTAAAATGCAAATCTGTTATTGACTCATAACAATTGTTTCTATGGTTTACAAAGAATCAGATTTCTGGAATGTAGGCAAAATTTGAAAGGGGGAAATATATACTTATCGTTTCCTTTGTCTATGCATTTAGTCAATTCCTGTGTCTTGTGGGAAACTGTATTCAGAATTTTAACTTTAAACAATAAGAATAGTTTGATGTTGATTTTAGAAGAATATGTTTCCTTCCAATTTTTCTTACCATAAAAAAAATTCTAGTCCTAGTAACAAAAGAATTTAATAGTGACTAATTTAATACCTTTAAACTTTAGAGTTTTTCCACATATGAATTCCAATCTAAAGAATTTTTTCACCAAAACCCCAATGTTTTAAGTGGAGGTTAGGGTTGTTTTTTTTTCAAATTTAAATATCAGAATTAATTGTGAAAATGAAACTGATGCAGTCAGCTGGCTTTTTGAAAACTGTGAAAGTTGGCTGTCAGTCACTAGGAGAAAGATTGTACCTGTGTAAGGATTAATTTGTTGGCCTGGTTTCTGAGAAGGAAATCTAAGGGGAAGGCAGAAAACAAAGTCCCATTTCTTTTTTCCATCCGTCTTTAAATACATCAGTAGAATCTGGACATCATTTTGATCTCTAAAATCTAAACTGGGTTCAGTAGAGTGCCATGAAGTGGCACTTTCAAAGCAGCAATAAAAGCAGCTGTTGAAGCTCCTGTGTAAGCATAGCAAAGTGATGTCTGTAATCATGTTAGGGCTGATTGAAGAACAGACCAGAATGTTACTTAACAGAAGGTTGTATTCAGGTTAGAGAAGATTGAATCATATAAGGATAAATATTGAAACTCTTCTTGGAACTCTTCACCTGCAAAGTGAACCAGATTTCCATTAGAATGCTGTATGTGCTGTGGTCTTTGTCATTAGCCTATCTAAAAGAACCTCCTGAACCCACTATGATCATTTTCTTGCCTGTGCAAGTAAAGGACCTTTGATGCTGCCTTGGCTTAAATACACATTTACCTTTCCAAGTCTTTTACAACCTAAATGTTTCTATGATTCTGTGCCATCAATGCTGACCTGGTGTGAAGTCAGGTGATTACCTTCAGTTTCTGGAACAGAGGCGCTGTCTCTTGTTTTTGCCTCACTTTTCTAACCATTTCAAATTGCGCTCACAACTCACTGCTACACCATTGTTCCTCTCCATTCACACCCTCCCCACTCGCATTTTCTCCCATTTTAAATCCAGCTGCCATCTCACCCCAACTGCTTTGTTTCTCAGGTGTGCATCAGTCCTTTCCTTGAGCTGATCCACTATCCTGTCAAGGAAAGAGATATTTTAAATTTTTCCTAGGGGTAAGATCCAGAGATATGGAAAATCTTGATCTACAGGTAATGTTACAGCTACCTTTATGAACATCTCTGAATCATCTCATCTAGCTAACCTTCAAGAGTTTTGTATGAAATAAATGAAAGATATTTTTACTTCAATTTTGATATACATTGGATTTTGTTATCTTGCACATGAAATTAACAGCAATATTTCAATTAAAGAGCAAATTCGCAACATGTCTACTATTAATAATTTCTTTCTTCTGAAGTTACATCCCCTTTCATCCTTCATAGCTCCTTCAGCAGTACTGAGAACAGATACAGCAAATACATAACTGGTGCTTATTTATCAAAAATTGCCCTATCCCTTCTGCTTGCGCCTTGGAACTTCTCTCTTATGATCTCAACATTTCACTCAGTCAAGTCCTATAAAATTCTCTTTGTGGGAAGTACTTTTTATGAGATAATATGGTATCATTTTCCTTGGGTTTTGGCCATTGTCTTCACAATTGCTGTGGTAGATTTGGTTGCGCAAATGTTGCATTTTGAGCTGAAAATTTTTCATGGCAGTTGTGTAAGGCTGCCTTAATCACAACAGTCTTCCCCATCTGTCCCTTGGCTGTGACCTATGACATCTTCACTCCCTTACTTCGAAACCCATTTCCTAAAAGAACCCAGCAGATCTTGTCTGTGATAAATTGTTATTCTGGGTCGCAGCTGGAGATCTCATCATATGTGCAGTGTATTCTGGGGCTTATTCATTAATCCAAAATAGTGGCCACAGGCAAATCCCTATATGCACCCTTCAAGTTTTAGAGTTAAGTTGTGATGAAAACTGGCCTAGTAAAGTTGGCTATGAGTAGGATCTGTCTTCACACCTCTGCCTGTAAGCAGTGTGTGACTGTACTGCAGGGGGATGTCATTAGGTAATATATAGCTACATAATTATACAGAAGTACAGAGTATGGGATGATTATGAATGCAAAATCCTCAGTGCATGTTGCTCAGATTTCTTGATTTTAACATTTGTATAATGTTACCTTCAAATAAGCTGTTCTGTTAAGAGAACAGAAGACACCTTGTGTGTTGTCCATAGCCAGCTGTCTCTTCTGTATTTGAAGTGATTGTGTACTGATCTTCTGGGCTGAAAAGCATCAAATCCATCTTGACATGCAAGGTGATAGAAGGAATACTTACGGCACAGAGGAGGTTTCTTGGTCTTTGTCAAGGGCTGTGTTAGTCAGTAAAAGATGGTCATGAATACAATGTGGTGCTTTTTGACCGTGGTTTGAGTGCCATAAGCATCACTTGGGGTCAATTCTAAACCAGAGTTTCCCATGAGGATGTTGTTGAGGTAGGGCAAAGCCACATCTAGGAAAATCAGCAGCAATGTATAAACTGAAGCTGGTGAGTTGATACTACAGGCCCTGGAGCTGTAATTTGGCCAGTCCAAAAATATGGTTGACACCCAGAGATCAAAACATTAGACATAATACTGAAAGGATTAACCTGTATAGCTTTTGGATAAAGGCTTTAGAAGAAATAAAAGACAGAAATTTCAGGACAGAGCAGATATATTTCTCAGTAATAATCTTATTAAGCTTTTCAAGTACAAAGAAAGATGGTCAGTAGGTTAATTTTTCTTGTCAAGATTTCCTCCAAGATTTTGACATATTACAAAAAGTTCTAAGGAAAACCATTTTTTAGTACTCTGCTATCAGCAAATTTTTTCTATCCAGAAATACAAAGTTTATGTAGTATGTTTCTGAAAGTGACAAGGAACAATTTTCTGGGTATTCATGGTTGGTGATTATATTGATTTGTCTGAGAATGTAGTTCAAATGTTTGTCATTTGTGGTTCCCTCTTCAAGATGCAAGAAAACCCCTGCACCTGTGGATTTAGTGGTGCTTCAGGACTCCTTGGGTCATGAGGTTGGCAATTTATATATAAGCTCCTAATATCCATAAGACACCAATGGTGTGAATTTTTTCTAGCAAGTCTGCTGTGTTTCTCAGGGTTTATTCTCCCTTGTTGCTCAAGTCTAGGACTGCAGCTCAAGAGAAGACAGCCTGTATACAGTATGTATGCATATACAGTGTATATACTGCTGAGGCCTCAGCACCTTGCACCCTGTCTCAAAAGCTGTTTGTCTGCTATAGTTTGACAAATTATGGTTAGAGTATTTAAACTGTCTCCAAACGGCTGAGGTAATAAAAGGTAAAACACAGAAATATTAAATATAATAGTAAATCAGATCACTTTCTGATTTTGTATTTTTAATAAAAATAATTAAACAAACAATAATTACTTTTTATTATTAAGCTGGATTAAAATGAAAGTTTATAAGTAATTTTAATGAAAAGATACTGCTCAAAATATTTAAACTTTTAAAAAGTGCCAATGTTCACAGCAAAATCAGTCAGGTTGTTGGTTTTTTGTTGTTTTTTTTTTTTAACATATCTTTGTCATTGGTTAGACTCCTGAAAATATGAGGTCTGATATCATCTTTGCACTTGATTTCTCTGCTGGAAGTGAAGAGAGTTGAATTAAATGTGAACAGGAGGTTGTAACCTCCTGTTACAGGAGGTTGTAAAGCTATTTATTTAGTGGTTTTGAGAATTCTTGAGAAATGTGCTTTCTATGCTTCCAATTTTGTTCGTGATCATCTCTTGATATAAGAGTCAATTAGAATATTAATACACTTAAAAATAGGATAGAAGAGATTGTGGTGGCTGGCATAGAGCATGAAGGTTTTATCTTTGCTTTTATGATTCAATTCTTAAGTGGCCTGATGGTGTACAAGCATTCTGCTCTTCTCTGCTGCATTGAAACAGGGGAGAGTAAGTAGTCTGCAATAAACGTTTTCATTAAATTATGCAAAGGCAGAATAGAATATGTATAATTGTATAAACATCTGTATATACAGTACACTGACACAGTATTTAGCCAGATGATCACACAGGGATTGTGGCTGTGGCCTTCAGGAGAAACCCACAACTATCTGTCTCTCTATTTTGCTGCATAATAAGTTCTTTCAGCTCAATTTTTTGCACTAATACTTATTTTATTGTTTTGGATGAATGAGGCTGTAATAAAGTACTGGAAGTATATAGCATAAATACTGAGTTGTTGCAGTTGTTCAGATACTTATACAAAGGCTGTCAATACTGTATGCGGTGCAAAACAAAGACAGAAATTTTACATCTCTGTGATTCTGATTGAACAAAACACTTGAACACACAAATAATCGCATTTCTATGTGAGGAAGTCCCAAGGTAATGATACTCCCAAGACACAGCTTCATCTGACTTTGCTTGAAATGAGAGAATGCTGGAAAATGGTGAAGGCTGTCAATCTCTGAAGTTCTGCCTTACCAACAACAGTGGATACATGTATAAAGTGGAACAGGAAAATTCTTTGAATTCAGATACCCAAAAACTTTGAAATGTGTCAAAACCCATGTATTGCCTACCTATTGTGTCATTCCAGGGAGAGGTGCAACTCTAAGAAACTTACAGTCACATCCTGATTTAAAGGATCCCACTCAAGAGATTTTTTTCCTGTGCTACTGGGGAAGTCTCCTTTCCACTTATTTTAGCTGTGCTCACTTCACCTGTCATTTCACTGACAGGCCAGCCCAGTGTTATTTAGAAGAAAATCTGCCATGTGCTGTCACTATAAATGGTAAACAAACCAGCCAAAACCCCATACCACATGTAAATGAAAATGTTTGCATGTCTGCAGAACCAGGATCGAAAATTTGTGAAGGACGTTGTTAATGCTATTCCTGAAATATGATCTATACTGGGAGCCACAGTATATTTTGAGTTTCCAATTCTTCCTTCAGCATTCCTCTGAAATAATTACAAGGAAATGAAGCAGCAATCAATAACTATGAATATCAGTAGCTGTGGGATATACCATGCTCTATGCATGCTTCAATAAAAACATATGAAGATTAGATATGGATAACTTATACACTTTTGTGGTTTCCTCTAAGACTCCTGATCAATATGAACTGGAATTTAGCAATTCTTCATGTGGCCTCAATGTGCCTGCACCTGGAGTGCTTGAAGAGCTTAGACTTTGACCAAGATGATATTTAAAATGTAAATAGACATAAATGCAGAATGATTTCTAAAGTTTTGTAAAGTGTATGATAGGCACATTTTGCTTTATCTCAATATTATTATGTGTGATACCAAATTACAATGGAGAGTACTATTTTGGGAAATAGATATAGGTAAGTGTCGAGTGAATTGCTCTGAAGTCTGGTTTTAATACTGTAAGTCTTTTCACTCAGTTAACTTTTTAGACTAGATTATTAGGATCTTTACATCATCAGTATACCCCACAGCTGGTAAAGTTTTCTTGGCTAACAGTAATCTAGATCTGCTGTCACAGAAAAGCCACACTCATATTAGTCCAAAATTCAAAATAAGCTGTAACTCTCGTGTAAAAAAATTGCTTATATAGTTTTGAAATAAATTAATGCAAATTGGGATCTTAGAAATGTTACTTTTTTTCTTGCACCTGTGAAATACCATTCTGGTTTTAAATTTATTGCCTCTGAATTGTGTCACATGTTAGATGAAGGAGAGATTTAGACATGGTTGGTGCAGTTGTAAATTAATGTGTCATGCAATCTGTGTGACTACAGGTTAGTCACGCCCATTAATTTTCCTTCAAAATTTCATCTTTTAATGCAGGAAATATGGTTTGACTTTAGATTTTGTTTGTATCTAGTTGCACTCAATCCTCTAGATTAAGTTTTTTGGGATTTGCTTGGGTTTTTTTCTTTCCTTTTTTATATGGTTTGCTATGTAATTGGTATTGTTAAAGGCAAAACTTCTTCTATTACACCTACCAGTTTCTCCTCTGGGTTGGCAGCATTGTAAATTATTAAATAGAATTACAGACAGTGTCATGATAAGCTTTAATGTGACAATGAAGTGAGAGCATTGATCTTATGTAATTTGAGTCAGAAAAATCTAAACAGGTAAACTGTTTGTAACTTCTTACAGCTGAATAGGAACATAAGTAATATTAGTAACAGAAAAAAGGCCATCTGGTCCAGCTTGCCTGAGTTTATTTGCCTGGTTGATCATAATCTCAACCACCTGCTTTTCCACTGAGCTCTACTTCACCAGCCCTATCTAATTCCAGAAACAAATGTATCTGTCTCTTGTACACCTTTATAAATCTTTTCCTTTATAACTTTGAATATTCAGACCTTATGTGGTCTTATGGCACAGAAGATCCACAGTCTCAGAAGAGATCAGATTTGGTAGGTTCTGTATGCTCAATAAATGCACAGAAAGAAGTGCTATTATCTAAGGGTTTGTAACCTAATTTCAGAGGAAATATGTGGCTGATTAGAAGCCTATTCTGATGAACATCTACGTGATAATATGATCGCCCTAGCCAGTTGCAAAATGCAGATGTTTGTTTTGCTCTTAGATTTCAAAACAGACACCTGTACTATTTATAATCTGTACTGACATTCTGCCAAAACACTTATTATTATATCCAAATTTTATGAAGACAATACTGTATTTCTTGTAATGTTGGTGGGGGAATAAGAAGAGTATTTAGTACTTTTAATCTACAGTTCTTTTTTGGCTAGTTGCAGAGGAAGTAAACAGGCTTGTGAAGGAAAATTTTCTTATTATAAACCAAAGAACAAAGAGATTTGCTATTCTGACCATGTCTTTCAATTCCCGCTTGCTTTATCAGATGTGCTTCTTCTCTATGGCAGTGGTTAAATAATTGTTATTTAGGAATGTTTTTGAAGTGGGATTGAAATTATTTAAACTATCACTTAACGTTTTGATCTGTTTCTGAAAGATCATGTCTATCTTTATAGCCTTCAAGTTCTTTATAAACTTAAGTGAATTTACTGTTCTGATGTATTTCAGCAACTGTCTCTAAGTTAGGTTTGTTTGTGTTTCTACAGTGTCCCCCCATCTTTTTTTTTTTTCCTTTTTTTCTTTTTTTTTTTTTTTTAAATTTTTTTTCCTCTGCTTTTCTCTGCGTGGAGGTGAAATAAAGAAGATTCCTGTGCTATAGCCACTGTCTCAGATGTTGTGATATTGGAACCTGCCAGTTAATACTGATTTGATCATCTGGGTCCTGATTCCCTAGTGTAAGCTTCTAGCAATTTCATTGGAGTTTTGGCTAAAGAATATTCTTGTCCTGGACTGGCACAGCTGTACTCTGCTTCCCTCTGGCCACTGTTTTGCTGCCACTGAGTGTCTCTTGGCTGGGAAGTTGGAAAAAAAAATATATCCATTGCTGGGGTCTTCTATCAAGGACTAATTTAGGGGTGAGATGAATACAGGGTAGTCCTTTAATAACTTACGAGGTTTGAAAGCTCCCATGCTGGGTATAGAGATAATGGGTACTGCATATAAAATATCCTATGAAATGATACATAAATGCGTACTGTTCAATATGTTCTAACACACTGTAAAACTTTGTACTTACAAGTATGTTTTCCATAAAAAAATCAACACTTTTCAGATAAAGAGAAAGATTCTCTGTTTCCCTCTCCTCCCCTACTAATAGTAGGTGGAGTAATAAGACTTTTTTGGTAGACTTTAGTTGAGTTTGGCTCAATCTGCCTGAAAAAGCCAACAGCACACTTGTTTTGTCTAGCAATGGATTTTAACCAGAGATCTCAAAACAGCAAAAAACCCATCTATTTTTGTAATGAGAATGCAATACACTACCCTTGCCAGATAATAATCACACTGTATAGAGTAGAGGAGGCTATTTTTCTTAGGCAATCTGTTTCCTGTATACAACTTTAGTGGTTGAGGTAAGCCTGCAGTCTAGTATCCTGCACTTCATATCTTTAATGCTGACTTTTGTGTGATTGGAAAGTACAATATACATCAGTTTCATCCTGCATTGATCTTTCAGTCTTAACTTGTTCTGTAGCTTAAAGCAAACAGATAAAGGATAAAAAATGAATTAATTAACAGTGGGATGTGTAAAAATGTCACAATTAATCAGCTAAAAATAATTTCTTTCTATACTTGCTATTTTTTGTCTCTGAAGTCCTTTCCTTTCTGTTAGCTCTGGTACTAATTATCCAGCCACTAGCTGTTGGCCTTTAAAGTCAAAAATGCAACATCATTCAGGAGACATGTGGCTGCCAAACCCAGTGAGCATGTAGGAGGAGTGCCTTTACAGGTCAAGTGCTATAGCTTCTCTTTGACAAATCAGTCTGAATTAGCATCATAGGAGTCTGTTGGTATTCCTGCTCCCCCGCACCTCCGGCTTCATTTGTTAGCTGCTGGTGTTGCCAGCCATTGTTTTGCACTCCCAGACCTGCAATCTGTTTCAGTGCTTGCTGGTAGTGCAGGAGCACCTTCAGCTCTCCAAACTTAGTACCAGAACTTAAGGCACACGTTGAAATGAAATCTGTACCTGAAACTCTACTGTGTGCGGTTTCACCTGTCTTTAACTAGCAATCATTTATCAATATTTTGGGGAAAGAGGAAGTGTAATATAAAGTTATTCCTCTGACTGATATTTGGATACTGATACTCCTCCGCTGATATTTGGAGTTCAAGAGTTAGCACTAGTAGGAATGGACACCCTTTCTTAAAGGCTGTTTCATGCCTTTTGGCTAAATGCAAGCATACTGCCAGTATCCCTGTGGATGGCTCCAATGTTAAGACCTATTTGTGTAGTCGTAATTTTGGCTCCTGTCTGTTCATGTCTGTTCCCTGCTGAAGAGACAGGACAGGGAGTGATGGGAGACAAAACCTTGAAGATAACATTCTGGTGCTAGAGACATCCTCTTGATAATCCCAGCTGACATACTTAGGGGTGTGCTCTACCAGGTAGATCCCAGGTCAGTGGAGTATGGAGGCAAACTTGTACATTTCTTCCTCACATTTAAATTAAGGCTGCCTGCTTTGACAATTGACTGTGTTCTGTTCTCTTTATCTAGTCTGTCTAAATGGCTTCCATGTCCTTCTTGTTGGAATGATAAATGAAAAAGACTATTAAAGTTTTAGCATGCTTAATAGTGTCCAGAGCATCCATAACAGATGCAGCCATAGGTAATTCCTCGATGGGCACAGAGGATTTAGAGTCAACTATATGCTCTTAGGAATGGGAGTGTGAAATAAATACTGACAACAGTGGTCCAAATGTAGTTTGTGGAAGTGCAAGTCCCTTTCAGCACACATCACATATGCTATAAATGAGCTGAATGGTTACCAAATTCAATGGAACTATCACTGTTTAATAAACACAAGGTTTTCCCAATATTTCCATAAATTTCTATAGATTTTTTTGCAGATCTAGTCAGCATTTCCACACATCTATCATTCAAGAACCTGGCTTAATCAGTCATTTAAAACACTTTGGAAAAGAGGAGAGCCAATTCCTCTCTTATACCAGAAAAAAATTGACTTATCAATTTCTTACTGTATCTAGTTTGAAAAAATGACTAACCAAATAAATGAATGCAGGAATTCAGCCTAAAAGGTAAAATATACACGAAGGGGCCATGGATATTTCCTTTGAAAAAGTATGTTTATGTTTATGCTTTTAAGTTGGAAGACTTGAAATCATTCCAGTTCATATTTTTCTTTTTTTTTTTCCTTTTTTTTTTCACTCTTGTGTGTGTATTTCCCTACCATTTTTTTTTGGATGTATTATTCTGAGGGGCAAAAAAGTAAGATTAATGTGTCTGAGTTACTATCAGTTTTTTTTTTTTCCTAATATCCTCCAGGTTTATGCTGCTTTAACGTATGCACATTCAGAATTTTGAACATTGTGAGAAAAGGTTTCACTGGTATCCATTCTTGCCATTAAAGTGCTTCCCTTCTGAATATTGCCTGCCAAAGTATGTGGTATCCTGCAGAGCAAGAGGATGAGGACATAGATTGCAATGAAGCTGAACAGTTTGCACTTCCGAACAGTGACACCAGACATCAATCTTTTGTAAAGACAGCCCAGAATACAGGAGAGGGAGAGCTCTCACCCCCACTCCCCCACACAAAAAACAAAAGGAGAATTATCTTCTCCTTTTTTTTTTCTTTTTTTCCTTCTAGGATCCTCCAAGATGGATATGTTCTCAAGTTGCATAAGCTGACATTTCAGTGGCTGAGATCCTTTTGGGGAAAGAAAAAAAAACAAAAAACCAAAACCTGAAAGAATTGAAGTAAAAGTTGGTTTTTAGTTTTTTTGAAGTAACTTTTTTTCTTTAGGATTTTATTCAATTTAGTCTCAGTTCTCTTTTTATCATCAGGCTAATGCATACAGTGCTAATTTTGTCACAGTTATTGTGTTTCACATGTTTATACCACAGATTGACCTCAGTATTCAGTAACACCAAGTTATAACATACAGGTTGGCAAGTGCTCAGAACTAAAGACTGCCAGTGCTATGATTTGCCATATTGGGAGAAGCCTGAGTAAAGTCTGCAACTTGTATAAAGTGGCACAGACCTATAGAAGTCATCTTGAACCAGCTGCTGCGGATCTTCATTACACAGAAATTTGTTATAGATTTTATTCCAATATATAAATGTAACTTCACCAACACGATGATTTAGAGTTGTGAAATTAATGAGCCATATTCTCCTCTTTGTAGTAAAAAAGGTGCAGAAAGAGTGAAGTGCTGCAAAAAGTTTCTACATCAGTGAATTTCAGAAGTTAAAATATGTTGTGTCACTCAGGAGGCTGTGAGGTGTAAGGTGGATAAACCTTGCTATAACCAAGAGGAATTCTCACTAAAGAAATGGTATTTGAAAAAACCTGAGGCCAGTATTTGTGGGAAATGCTTGTCGGGCTTGGCACTAGGTTCACAAAGAGGATTTTATGCTATGGTCTGGTTATCCTTGAAACTGCCATGGCACCATTTCATTTTATTTTATTTTTTTTTTTAACAAATCAGTGCTGTTTTAACACTTTTACACATAAAGAATCTGTTATGAAATCCTTAACAACTGGAAAATGGAATACCTGAATCAAGCCTTATACACATGTGAAAGAGACAAGTGAAAGTGCAAGGCTGCTGCCATCATGGTTCCTGATGGTCTAGAGACTCCTATCTTTGTTACAGAGATTGTCCAGAGCTCAGGGAAGCAAAGCTTTGACCAGCTGCAGAGCTGCTCCAGACAACTAGAGCACTTGAAAATTGGCTTCAGGAAGGTGTGAGAAACAGGCTGGTGAGGCAAGTTGTTGTAGCAGGATTTTTGTGGGAGACCTACTGTGGACTGAAAGACTTGGCAAATGTTCCGCTATTTTCAGAGTTAACTTATATACACAGTACTAAAACTTCATCCCTTCTGTATTTTTCTTAATTTTTTGAATTTTTCCTATTTGTCCTTGTGGAAGTGTCCAATTCCAACAATTGCATGCTAAAATTGCTTTGGGTAATTTATCTTCTCAGTATCTTTTTGCACAACGGAATGCATGTTCATTTTCTGCTAGAACTAAGAGTGAAGTCAGAGACTGAGTCACTGTTATTTTTTTCTGAATCTTACCTGATAACCATTATTCCTTTTTGACTTTCCATGGTGTATGTGGAAACAGACTCTTCAGTTCCTGGAAACTGTATGAAAAGCTCACAGGCTATGTGTTAACACTGTCCTAATGTAATAACTGAGATTACTCTGGTTTACATGGATATAACAATGCTGCATGAAGTTTGACTCATGCAGCTTAGTTTCCAAGAAAACTGCTCCTACTAGAAGAGACTGAACCTTTGGGTATGCTGTGGCTTTTTCCATTGATGTCCCATGCTTATGAGGACGCCAGGAAATAGCGTAAGGCACATATGAGTTGAGAGGACCATTATTCTTGACCTGGCCAGCCTCTGCTTTTCTAACCACATGATCTCTTAAATATTTTACAGATTCAGAAGTGTATCTGAGTATTATTCACAGTCCCCTGGATTATTGCTAGAAGGGGATAGGATCTGGCCTGTTGTTTATTCTGGGTAGCATGTGTAATACTTTGGCTTATCTTGATTCTTCCCACGTTTCCCCAGACCATTCTGCATCTTTAGTTTTGCAGATCTTATTGTGGATTTTTTTTGTGTGTGTGGGAGCAGATTTGTGTTTTCAACTGGTATGGCAGCAGATCAAGCAGGAGATTTTGGCTTGTGCACACATTCTGGAGGCAGGTCTTGTGGAGGGTTGCTCCAATTTTTGGCTTACAAACCATGGGAGTGTATACTATGTATTACTTGATTGCAAGTTAGCCCACTCACTAAATAGTTTGCCGACCACATAGAGTAACATAAGAAGAAGGCTGAAAAACAGATAATCCTGACTAAAGCTCCAAAAGAGCACATCTCACATCACGGATGGATCAAATGCTGAACACAAAGTGAAATGTAATAATTAAACTGCTGGATTGTGATTATATAGGCACAGGGTGTCTCTTGGTAGCATCATTTTCTTTTGACACTGGCTTTGTGACATGGTGTATGATTGCCTATCCTGGCATTACCTGGCTAGCACAATATGTATTTAATTGCAAAATTACCAAGGAGGACTAGATAATACTGAGGCTGGAAAGATGTTTCTGAGCTGCTTCCCTTCTTCTGACATACCAACTTGATGAACAATGGCTAATGTTTTCAACAGTGGTGGAACTGCTACTTCCTAAAGGCTGAGAACTGACCTGGGTCAGGTACATGCACCACAGATAGGTGCTCCTCAAGAAAAATGAGAAGAAGAAAGGTTAAGAAAATTCTTTGAAGGTCTATAGTAAATCAAGTCTAGTTCACCACTTGAACTCAGATCTCCTTACAACCAGTCTTTGGATTTACTAATGTGATTATCTTGAGAATACAAACTGCTGAAACTCACTGTAGCCTAGGCCACAATTTAAGAAAAATGTGTCTTATTAAAAAAAAACAAAAAACAAACCAAAACAAAACAAAAAGTGTACATTTCCCTGTATGCATGCCTCTTAGTGTGTGGTATATAACAGAGCCTTCCAGATAAATTCCTTGGATCTAGTCCTGTTCTCATTAAACCCGCACAGCTCTGTGCTAACACTAACGTAACCAAGGAAAGAATTTTTCCTATAAGAATTACATTTCTAATAAGCAGGAAGCAGAGCCTTTTGGCAAATCAGCTATCCTGTAACTTTGCCTGAACAACACTGAAACAAAAAACATGAAGCAAAATTGGCTCAGAAGAGTCACAAAAGAGGGGCTACACTATAGCAGACTGAACAGGAGAGTTGCACACAGTTCATATCTTCTTCTTGTTATGGAGATGATAGCTAATCTATTTCTGGATTTATGCAAGGTGGATCTCAAATAGGTCCCAAAATACAATTTTTTAACCAACTTTTATTTTTAAAAAACCTGGTAATCTTCCTTTCCAGTAATAAAATTTAAGTGATACTGTATCTCAGGGGTTTCTCCTCCAATGCAAGTGTAGAATCAAACAGGGAATGAGATTCTGTTGTAAAGCTCTGCATGAGAAGGGATTTATTTAAATTCTTAAAAAGCATCAGTAGTACACTAAATTGGGAAGAGCTGTTGACTCCCTTGAAGACAGAGGCCCTGCAGAGAAACGTCATCAAATTAAAGGTCTGAGCAATCACCAGGTACAGGAAGTTTAACCAAGACAAGTGCTGGATTCTATCCCTGGACCAGAACAACCCTGGATGTATGGACAGACTGGGGAATGAGAAGCTGGAGAGCAGTGCCAAGGAAAGGGGTCCTGGTCATTCTCAGGTTGAACATGAGCCAGCAGTGCCCTGGCAGCCAGGAGGGCCACCCTTGTCCTGGGGGCATCAGGCACAGCATCACCAGCCACACAAGGAAGGGGATTGTCCTGCTCTGCTCTGCTCTGCTCTGCTCTGCTCTGGGGCAGCCTCACCTCAAGTGCTGGGGACAGTTTGGGATACCACAATATTTAAAAAACCCCCATAAAACTGTTAGAGAGTGTCCAAAGAACGGCAACAAAAATGAAGGGCCTTGAGGGTAAACCACATCAGGAGCAGCTGAGGCCACTTGGACTGTTCCGGCTGGAGAAAAGGAGACTGCAGTTACAACTTCCTCATGAAGGGAATAGGAGAAGCAGACACTGATCTCTTCTTTTTGGTGACCAGTCATGAAGTTGCATCAGGGAAGGTTTAGGTTGAATATTAGGAAAAGTTTCTTCATCCCAGAGGGTGGCCAGGCACCGGAACAGACTCCCCAGGAAAGTGGTGACAGCACAAGCCTGACAGAGTTAAAGAAGCACTTCACCAATGCTCTCACATGGAGTGATTCTTGGTGCTGTCCTGTGCCAGGCTAGGAGATGGACTTGATAATCCTTGTGGGTCCCTTCCAACTCAGCATATTCTATGGTTCTGTGATTCTATGAACAGATCAGTTAGAAGAAGGCAGAAAGGTAGTGAGTAATCAAACAGTTGGAGGTTTTTTTGTGAATTAGAAAAGATAATAGTTTAGCAGATAAATTATTTAAATGCTATGTATTTTCCTCTCTTTTGTCTTTATAGATAGGGTTGAAATGCATAGAAAAGGAGTGACTGACATTTCTAACTTCCAGGTAATTTTTCTTTTCTCAGTCATCCTGGGGTTTCTACTAATTCTGACTAGAGAGAAGGTGACCCAGGAGATGATCCCTTTTTGATTGCTTGTAGGTGAATGCAGCACAGAGTACCTGCCTCTGAAGCCCTGTGAGTTACACCTGCTTTAGGAACCAAGAGATTGCACACTGGGGTCAGCTGGGACCATGCCATCTTCTAAAAGATGGCTAGCATAGCAATACTGAAGGCTGTTTAAGTAGGTGCTGAAGGGAAACTTTCACCTCTTCTCCTCGTTACAGTCAGTTGTACTCACTCACAGTTGAGTGTGAGAGAATGGAAACTTTGCGTGAAACATCATTTGTATTTTTTTCCATATTACTTAAGATCCAGATCTTATGAAACTTGTATGCATATTTTAATTAAAGGTTGATCTCTAATCTTTTTTATTTACTCAAGATTCATCAAATCTTTACCATTTCACTGATTCTAAGAATTTCATAAAATGGCTGTTTTCATTGCAATCATTCCCTAAAATGACTATAGGTATTTTTTGGCATACATGTTTTCTCCTGTTGTTAAGCAAACTGTGTTGAGCTATGGAAATCACTTAAAATTATGGAAATGAACAACAAAAAACCCCTCATTTTGACACCTTCTCAAGAGGAATCTTATGTGCACAATGAATGTTTCTTACTACCAAAAAAATCCCCTCAGAAATAGTGAAATATGGCCCAGGCATTGGATCTGTCTTAGGGATTCATAGAAAGGAGCTTGATTAGTAATGAAAAATTATTTTTACATAAAAAAAAATTAAGCCAAAGTAAAATCATTGGTCACCTTACCAATATGATTTTGAAAGTGTGAAACATTACATTTTATGAATTAATTAGGAAGAGGAAGGAAGGCAGAAGTACAAAAGAAGAATAACATCAATAATCTTTCTTCGTTTTGGAAAATTCAGAGAAGAAGATAAGTGGGATTGCTGAAAAAAGCCTGGTTCCAGCTTCTTGTTAGCCAGTGCTTCATTGCTGTTACAAGGCTACTAGTTCCCTCAGCTTCTCATTTTCTTTCTTTTAATAACAGAATTTATACATTGAACTAATGCTAAAATGACAAATCTTCATTTTCTTTTGGAATAAGTTGTAGGATACAAATCTCTCAGTTGCTTGGAGTCCACTGATTTTAGCAAGTGCAAGTCTGATTGTAAGATGACACCACAGAGTCTTAAAGAGGTAGAATGAAAACTGAGGGCCAAATCATAATGTCCTTCATTCAGCTATTTTTGTGTAGTGGCAATTTTAATTTGCCACCTAGCTACATGGCCTCATTTATTCTCTGTTGGGATTACATGATGATTCTTTAAATTGGGTGATGGATGAAAATATTAATTGATTCAGTAGATGATGTTAACAATGATACTAATATCAGTAATACATTCAACAGTGATTAACTCTAGTACTAAGATGCAGTTGCCCTATTGTTCCCCAGAAGAGAGTAGCTCATCAGGTCTCCATCCATTAGCATGAAGCTGGGGAAAGCCATGACACGAAAGAAGACCCTTGCTGTGCTGAGTTATAACTTGTATAACTTTTCTTACAACTACATGAGAAGGAAATGCTACCTTTATCTTCGCTTAGAGGTAGTTCTTCGTAATAGCAGCAGATGCAGAAGTTTTCTGAGACCCAAGTGAGTCTCAGGAACTGAAAGCTGGTCCTGCTGGGAGCAGGAGGTTGGAATAGAGACCTTTGGTGGTTCTCTCCCACCTGAATTACCCTACGATTCCATGAGGTTCACTCTCTTCAATCAAAAATAGGGGTTATAAGTGTATTGAAGCTATCTATTTTTGAAATTGTATTTAACAATCATGTTTGAGTTATGAAACGTCAAAAATTCCATTAGAGCATTGTCTCAGTGGCTTATCCAGTTCCATCGCCTACTTTTTTCCTGTGGCTTCACAGTAGGATTTGATAATTTTATAAAATGCAGTAATGCTTCCTGTTTTCTGCCTTTTTTTTTCTTCTAATCTGTGTTGGAATTGGCTCAGCCTTGCTTTCTTTATTGGTCGTTATGTAATAATACATATGAGAAAGTCTATGTGAGAGAGTCTTTTATAATTTTATCCTCATTCAAATAATTTTTCTCATTTTCTTTCAAGTTCTCATCATTAGAAATGAAAAAGTGAAACCACAAGTCTTCTGTAGACACATACGATTTTATTTCTCTTGTGGGCAGTTGGTGAGCAGTCAGCTTTCTTCCTTGAAGAATTCTTGGTCTGTTTCTTAGATTTGAGAAATGTCTTTTTGGAATTATGGTTGTAATATTTTTAATGTACTAATACTTCCAGACTGAGTTTTGGGGTGATCTATTTCACCCATTCATGTTATTCTTCTGCCTCAAATAAAAAGTTCTTGATTATCAGTTTCTTCAGATTAATTTTCAATACAATTTTTTTCCAGTTGAGTCTGCCTGTTTCTCAAAGGAATTTAACTTAGTCTATGACATTGGTGTCATCAACAGTAGGATTAAGGAGCAGGATTTAATTTACTTACCTATAACAGAAGTCAGAAATAGCTGTAGCAGTTAAACTACTTGTGGAAGGATTGTTTGTTTATCTCCCCAATATTCCTGTGGTGCATTTTTGAATGATAGGTCATTTAAGCTGCCTTGCACATCTGAATAACTAACATTTTACCAATATTTGGTTACCTTATTCCATATACTTGTTAGTGTAAGAGACAGTTTAACTGAAAAATGAATCCTAATAAAAGGCCTTTTTAGTAATTCATTTTGAAAACCATTTGACCTTAACTACAATGAAAGTAGACTGTAAAAATCATCATAGATTCCCTTCCTTGAACTTTTCATAATGCTGAAAAATGACTGAGGGAAAGAAGAAAGATCCAGTTACTGTACCCTGTTTGCACAGCTGTACTTCATTGAGTGGAGGCTTGTGTTACACACAGTTTGTGATAGGAAGTGAATGCTTTTAAAACAACTAAGGAGACAGGTCTTTAACCTCCACCTTTTCAGATGCTTTTTTCAGTCATTTAGCTTCTGTCGGAGTGTTGAGAAACATTTCAAACAAATTATTATTGAATACTGAAGCTCACCTGAATAATTAAGTTCCTAAGGTGTTTATTAGGTAGAGATGCATTGAGATGAGGTCGGTTGGTTGTTTTATTGTTTTGTGGGGTTTTTTTTTTTTTTTTGAGAGACATGACTAATTATTGATATAGAGAGCACTTGTTCCTTCAGGAACAAATGCATTTAAGGAAAAAATTATTAGACTCAGTGTTAAATGTTTCTTGATAGTTGAAATTACAGATTTATTTATTTAAGTATTTTTAAAGCCTTGGAGGTAATTAAAAAATTATTTTATGATTTTAATTGCCAAATTGTCAAAATTAATTAGATTTAAATGTCCCAATTTCTAGTGTACAAGACTGTTACCTCCTGCTGCAAAACTATCGAATCCCCTAAATGATAAAGATAACCTCAGATTCATTAAGAGGATTTTTTTTGCTTTACTTTTCACTGGAAGTACATGTTAATCACAAGACTTAAACTATTTGATGTAAACTTGGGTGCAAATAATTACAGGACTTTAGACAGCCATTATAAAATCGTTTTCTGTATGTGATTCTAATATCTGCCAAAGGAACTTCTCCAATGGCTCTGGTGAAACAAGGTCAGTGGCAATGAGAGTGTGCAGTTGGCAGACAGCCAGTCAACTTTTAATTTCTGCAATCAGCTGAGGCTTTGTGTGTACTTCATCCTTTGAAATACATGAGATTACATTAAAGATTATGATAAATAGGCATTATATGGGCTGCACTGACCGTGTGCTTTTTCCTTTTTTCCTGTAAGTAAGGTAATCCTTATAGCTATATATCTGATGGCCGTGAATATTTCTATTTTAACATCCCACTTCACAGTGGCCAGATACAGTGCAGATAGGCTACCCAGATCCATGCTTGAATGAGAAAATGCCTTGAAATATAATCAAGATTTTGAAGTATTCTTCATTTCAGTGCATTAGAGGTGTCATGCCTTTGGAGGATGTGGCTGACACTGGTATTGCCCTTATTCCAGCAAATTTTTTAAACTACAGAGCCACTGCTCTCCTTTGGCTGGGTCAAGGCTTCCCAGCAAACATTGGTTTGTTTTTCCATTTGTCACTGGTGGGCAGGCAATGCCTGTGTTTTGTGGTCTATGGCACAAGTGGGCTGAAGATTCATGCATTCCAGAAAAATGCAAGCATAAAAGCTGACACCAGATAAGCTGTTTGTTTAAATTTGATGCATTAAATTTTTGGAACATTTTGTGTCCCCTTCCAGTCTTTAAATATATCAAGTGCAAGCATGAGAGCATCCTAAGTTTTTATCCCTCTGAATCCTGTACAGAGCTGCTACTGACTCATAACCAGAACTCGGATGAGGTATTCTGGCTGTTTAATCCTCGTCTCACATATCCTTCTGGTCTTCCAGCAATGATTTCAGTTGGTGCTGCAGCCTGGACTTACTTCAGCGTGAAATTTACACTGACTTGTGTGCACTGACAGAGATGTAACCCTGCCTATGCAAACTCAGCTTTGAGCATTAGCTTTTATTATTTTACGTTAATGTAAAATAGCAAGGCATAAATTGGAGGATTAGGTGCTTCTAGCTTAAGAAAAAAAGACCTTGGGAAACAAATGTTGCTTCTCTAGCCCAAACCTCATTAGAAATCTTGTGTTTTGCAGAGGTTAATATACTTTGGGCTGCACACCAAGTACACCATAGTTCAGAAGATTACAACTTATTCACAGCCTTGAGACAATCTGTGCTGCAGAAATACACCTCCTGGGTAAGTTGCACAAGATTTGACAAGCAAGTTAATATCAACAAAGTTCAGTAAAAGTGAAAGCATAGTGTTTATTTCCCTTCAAAGAAAAATAATTTTTAAAAGGTGTTTGACATTGAAGGCAACAAAGATGAAACCGAAGAATCTGATAATCATAAGATTTAAAATATATTCACTAATTTTGTACAGAAAACATGTAAATAGCTACAAATGTTAAAGAAGGCTGACTATATAACCCTATATTTATATTTTCATAACTTTCTGAGTAGAATGGAGAATTTTCATTCAGTTATTCATACATGAGTACAAAAAAGAGCAAAGTAAAATGCAACTATTTCAGAATATGTCTAATCTAATCTAGCTAAAATGAGCAGGGAGAGAAAGCATCATTAAAATTTACTTTGGACATGTAAATGGATTTGTCTCTGCTCATTCATATCATATCAGTACCTTTGTAGGTAAGAGTAGTATGTTACCTAGTGTTATTTCAGATAAAATTAATTTGAAATGGTGAACTATGTGCATATTCAGTATTTATATACAGATTTTAAAAAGTATATTTCCAAATGTGTTCGTAAATGTAACATAATATTTAGGGTTTAGTTTTGCACCCAGGGTAACTGCTGATTTCCTAAGCTGAGCCTTCATGTTATCTTTAAAAAAAAAAACCTTGTTTTTTAATTGGATTGTAGTTTGTCTGGTTGTATGTTATTCAAAATAAGTAACTTCAAAATCTAATTTTCAGAATTAGAGTTCAAAAGGGATATTTAATGAATTTACATATATAAATACATACATATAATTATATAATTACATATATTCTCCAGTGAGGTATGATATGGGTGGTGAAGGGAACCCACAGTCCTTTGGCAATCTCTCTCTTCAGCCTTTGAGCGAATGACTCAAAGTCAAGAGAGTATGCTCACCCATGTAAATCCAGTATAACTCCATTAACTTCAGTAAAGTGGATTTGTGCTTATGTGACTGATCATGGACTTAGTCTCTAGTATGTAACTGGTTTTAGTGCATGACATTAAATTAGTTAAAGTATTGTGTTCCAGGGAAATTTTCTTCTGAAAATCATGAATTAGTACTGTTTCTGAGAACTTTGTATTAATGTCTTCTGTATAAATTCTTGTTTATTTGTTAAGAAAATAATTGTTTGATATTAGCAAGATTACCTAGAATTTAAATTGCTGTAATGGACAATAGCGGAAGGGGTGTCTGTCTGTGACAACTCTGCTTCCTCTGTAAATGCTGCTGTGTTAAGAGATTTAACCTTTGCCCATTTACCCATTGGGACCATATGTGCAAATGCTTAACAAAAACAATAATTCAAAAAAGACAAAAAGCCTGTGTGTACATATGGGTGTGCATCTGAGAACTTTGTCTGCTGGCATGATTTTGAGGATGATACCTCAGAGAGCATAAAATACTTGGAAGATCAAGATGTTTGGCCACCTTGGATCCCAAAGACCATCCTCAGGACCACACTGGTATCATTTGGCAAATAATATATGTGTATTTAAAATTCATATGCTTAGTGCAAAGGGAAATGAATCTAGGAATACATGGTACTTTTGTGTGCCAAGTTTTTTTCACCAAATATTTGATATTAGCCAAAACATATGGTTAATGTAAATAGTGCTTTGCCCCCTCCCTGAACTTTTCAGACATACGCCAGTTTTCTTTCTGCAATGCCTTACTGTGCATGATCACAATTCTTGCTAATTCTTACAGAACTGCTATTTTTTTTGGACTGACAGTCTTGTCCAGAACCATGGATGGATCTGCCTTGAAGCTGAAACTCAGTGAAATCCTTAGTTAATCTCTGAGAGTGATCTGATCTTGTTGAATGTGTACTGTGCTGTTCAATAGTTTGACATCCCATTTTGTGGAGTGTGTGAGAAACTTATGGTGGATGGCGTGGGATTATGTGACTTTTCTGCTGCCAGCTCTGTTGTTTTTTAAGTTAAACATTGTAAGATAAATAAGTCAGCATGTTAATCTATGATTGAAAAGATATGAAATGAAAGAGAATAGAAAAACATGCTTGACAACTGGTGGTGTGAGATGTACTCCTGATTTTGGAACCAAATGTATAGTGCTTCATGTTGTTTGCACACACAGTGTTTCTGTTTCTCCACCGGAGGGTCCGTAGAGAAGCAAATCTACTGTAAAGACTGAGAGATACTGTTGAGGCCCATTTGGAGGGAAAAAAGATGTTTAAAAAAAAAAAAAAAGAGGATATTAATTTTTAAGAAGAAAACAGCAAACTAAACCAAGATAATGCTATATAAGTGAATATATCAGTGACGAAACAATCAGAGTGCAGTTGTGAGAGATTTGCACATACACTTTGAAAAGCTATGATTTAATGCTTTGAGTACCATTCTCAACTTTCCTCTAAGAGAAAGATTTAATTGAAAACATTAAATCCTTAATAATTTGATAGCTCTAGACTGTACATTTAGATAAAGTGTTGAACTATGCTTTGGTGTAAAAGCAGTGGAAATATCTACATACAAGTCTGGAAAGGGAATAGGTAACACAGTTTTCAACACAGTCAGTCACTTGTCTACTGAAGAGTCTGCCAGGTCTGGCATCCATAAAAACCAACCAAGTCTGGTTGGCTTTTTTATTTTATCTTCGCCTTCAACTCCTGCAGAGTTCTCACACGAGTTCCTGCCCACATGAACTTTTGTCAGCAGCTGTCCTGCAGCCCCCCATGCCCCGCAGACCCTCTGCAGCCACATCGGCAGGTGGCCCCTGAGACCCAGCAGGGAAACTCAGTGCTCCTGCTAAAACTCAGGAGTTTCTATGCACTCCCTTTCTGTAGTGGAAGTGGTTATAAGCTTTTGCCTACAAATGGGAGGGAGAAAGGTAGAGATGCCCACATGGGAGAGTGAGCAGTGGAGCTTCCAAAGGGGCAATGCCTTTGGCATGTTGGCAAACAGCTGCAGTGCAGCAGCTCCAGATGAAAATGTCTCTGCACCTCCTCTCTGGGTGCTTTTCCCATCAGCTACTGTAGCACTTTCCCAATATCTGCTGCTGAATCCACAAATGAGAAAAGATCTGTCAGTGTGATAAAAGTTTTCCTGCAGTTTTGACCAGAAATTCCATTCTGGAGCCAGGAAAATTTTCCTCTACAAATCTGTTAAAGCTGGTACATTGCCATGAAATCTTTCACTTTGGTGAATTGGCATTTCCAGTAAAGAATTATTTAATGATTTTTAATTTTTTTTTCCCCTGAGATTGCTCTTCTTGTTTCAGTAGAACCACAAATAGGAAAAGTCAGATCTTGGTATGGGAGAAGTTTTCATTTCTCTGTATGAGTTCCACTTCTGTAAATGATCTTTAAAATCCTTCCTGGGCAAAATAAAGCTTACATTGCAAGAAAACGAGAGTCAGTTAGTAAAGCATTCTCTTTGACAGTTTCAGATTTACCTATAGATTTATATAAAATTTCCTTCAACCCACCACTTAGCAGGGAAATCCTAGTACTCTTGTGAAAAGTGAGTTAGGAAATAAATATGAAGATGATCCTTCTTTCCTCTTTGAGTCATCTGTAAATACCACCAAATTGCTTCTGATACTTTTAGGGGAAAAGCATATAATTTTTTAACCCTGCTTTCAAACCGGTAACCACTTCCATGAATAATCTGAAAACCATCTGGTTTGGTTTTTTGGTTTTTCTTTTTTAAATTAATTTCCTCTCTATTCCTTTAAAAAAAAATTCCTGCTGTTATCATGCCATTAGACAGAAACTTAGTCCCCTCTACTACCTTTTAATTCCTTTACTTTTTTGAAAGCAGCTTCCGAGACAGAAACAGAAACACCCCATAGGTAATTTGTGGGGCAGCTGTGATCCATGAAGCCTTTAAATGTAGGTTTTGAAATCCCAGCTGTCCCAACCCTACCAGGTGATACTGCAATGGCTTCAGAGTTTTGTGCTAGTGTTTCAGACATTGTCTGGTGTTGAAGCCAGCAGACTAAGCTGATATTGCAAGGTCCTAGTCCTCCATTGGTTTGTCACAGAGATATGTCTGTGGTGATTTTCTTGAGAGTATCATTCACATCACTGTGTTAGGAGTGTGGTTGTTTCACAGCCTCAGTGTGACTTCTAATCTATTGGGCAGCCCTTTTGACTAAAACTGAGAGAATACTGGTTTTGCATGCTACGTGCAGACCTACACTAAAGGAACTCCTGGTCCAGGATTCTTGTAATAGCTATAGGACGGCCTTCTTGGATGTTAAAAGATTTGTTTTTTGTGAAAAGGACAATAGTAATTTGGAAATTAATTTTTTTCTAATTTTTCTGTGCTTCACAGGGAGCTCTTGTCAGCCAAACAAATATTCCCTAAGTGCTAAAGGGATTTAAAGTTTTGAAAATACCTCTGCTACTATTTGGTTTAGGAAAAATCTCTGTATTTAGAGAAGTATTAACTTTTCAATGCGGGTGATATAACACAATGTCAGGTAAAAGGAAAAGAGAAAGATAAGCCTTTTTCTGAAGAAAGCAGACTTACTTTTAACATATGGAGGTCTTAGAAGTTGTATTCTATTGCTCAGCCAGTAAAGCAATTAATTGTGAAATTTGTAGGACTTCATCAGTATCTAAGATATCAGAATTTCCCAAGTAAGCAGTTTTCTGATACTTTTTTTCATACTGGCTTGCTTTTAGGACTCAGCAATATATTGGGACTTTATGGGAGATGCCATGAGAAAGTTTAGGTGAGAAGTATAACTAACTTGGAAAGCCAAGTAGCTTACCCTCATGGTGCTTATTTAGGGAGTTTGGATGGAAAAGCTATAGTGTTATAAATTCACTCCTTACTTAATCTGTGATAATCCTTCCCTATATGAGAACCCTTAATGTCGAGGCTATGTTGCTGCTCCATATAGTACACAGTAAAAGCATCCAATATCAGAATTTATGAATTCTTACATTGAAATTTCTACTTGCTCGGTTTGGCTTGTGGCAAATCACTTTTGGATCAATTTATGCCTCATTTGCTGTAGCACATCGAGAAGTAACACAATAATCCCTATCTATTTACGCTATGTAACATCTACATTATGGATTTATTAGAAGCACATATATTGTGCAGTGCTTTGAGCTCCTGAGACTAGTTCATTATATCATCATGAGTTTAGAATTATATATCTAATGTATGTTTTCTTTCTCATTTTTCAGATGTTCAACTTGCCCATGGCTCTTTTCATTCCACCTTCGGTGTTTGCTGTTCATTTACAGTTTAATCTACTTTACCAGTTTTGGATACATACAGAGGTAAACCAGGTTTTTAAGCCATACCTAAACAGTTAGCCTGGAGCAGTGTCTTGGAAATCCACTAGCAGCTGATTTATTGTGTAAGAAAAATCTTTGTCTGACTTCTTTAAGGAGAAACATCTGTTCATTTTTATTCCCTTTTCTGAATATATATTGCTAAGTTTATAAGAAGCAATGAGGCCAGTTGGTCCCAATTAGATTTGGAGAAAAAAAGTAACTGTAAGGAATCAAAATTTTTTGCTATTTTAATACTGTATTTTCCTATCTTGCAGCTTATTAAACTTTTTTTGGCAAATACTGAAACTGATTTCGTTTCTAAGATAAACATTTTAGGGAAAAATACCTAAAAGCTGGTTCTTCTTAAAGATCATTTAGAGTTGCAAATAAATTTAGGTATTGTTTCTTTCTTAATGCAAGTAATTTTCAGATGAAAAATGCTCTGATTATCTGATGTTTATTTGATTTTGACTACACCACTTGATTTCTGTTTTGTCAGTGCATAGACCATATCTAGTTTGCCTACATATATGGTTAATAACACACTGTAATTAGTAGGATGTTTCCCACACTTCTTAGGTAGTTCTCAATGGCCTTTGCCTTCTCCCTTGCATTACAATAGGGGTATTTAAAGGTACTTTATGTTTTAAGTCAATAGCATATTTCTCAGTAGCCCCAGGTGGATCCTGGGCTAATTATTTCTATGACACTTACTCCTTTGTTTATTCTGCCCAGACAGATGCCTTTTCCTCTCTAATTTCATGATGCAATATATAGGGCAGTTCTTTGGGAAAGGAATTTTATTTTCTTGATCTGTTATTTAAGGTGATTATGTTGTTGAAATTGCAGATTTCTCTTTTATCTTTTCTTTGTGTTTCATTAAAAAAATAAAAAATTAAAAAATTAAAAAATTAAAAAATTAAAAATCAAAAATAAAATAAGATAGTTACAGTGGACCAACAGCAAATTTCGATTGTTGATATTTTGTTTCTGTTGGACACATATCTAAAATCATTAACAAATGTCTGATGATCTAAAACACCATGTAAACAGGGAAGGCTTAGATAAAATGTCACACACATCACTAGAAGGTGCATAAACTGAAGCAATACACATCTAAGCTTTTTAAATATTTTGAAAAATTCAAGCACTCTTTGAAATTGTACCAAATGAACACTAGGATACGGTAGCAAAGTTTCTTTGACCATGCTTTAGGTTCTCCAAATTAGTTTTAGTGTGCTTTCCCACTAAAAAAACTATGATATGCCTCATCTGTGTCTTCGCTGGTGTTTGAAGCCATCTTTTCTTTAGCTGCGAGGTTTCTAACCCTCTGCTGTGTAGCAGTAACTCAATGAATCTCAGTACTGGTGCCACAGTGTGTGTCTAAAGTTTCTAAAGTGAATTTCAGAGGCTTATGAATTGCCTACATCCCTCTAAAGTGCTAAATCCTTCATAGAGCTTAAAAGGAATTTCCATAGCGTATGTGCAATGTGCCAAGTTTAGACACTAGTCTAAACAAGAATGAATTTCAGTCTCAATGAAAAGATAAGCACTCCTTACTATTAAATTATTGTGCTCGTAGAAAAACAATGGACCTTTTGTATTAATCCAGTTGATCCACTCATAGAACTTTGCTTACAAGGGAAGTTATTCTTAATGTTGATATTGTTGATTTTATAGCACAGCTGAAATCGGTTGAAATATGTTGAAGTCATGCTCTGAGGTCAAAAATTATGTCGAAATAGAAATAGGGTTACACTATGTATTAGCAGATTTCCTGCTCTCATGGGCAAGGCATTGACAGAAAAAAGTTAGGAAAGGAAGGGAAATGGTATCAGCCATTCAGGTTTATGTTACCCTATATTTTTGGTGAAATTAATATGATGCTTCATCATTATATTGTTTTTTTTTTTTTTGCAACAACTATTACAGTTTAACTGTTTAAAGCTATTGCTGCTCCTTTTTTTCCTAATGATCCTTTTCTGAATTTTTATGATTCTAATTATCTAACGCAGATTATATCAATGTGAAAATCCTTTTTTCAAGTCTCTGTTTCTGTCAGTTTACTGACATACAAAGTTTGTTCAGGGCTGTAGGCTGGGGTTCTGTAGCAAACAGCATCCAGTCTCAGTAAGTGCTGCTGGCCCTTGCTCTGAGAGCAGATATTTTTCATCCCCCAGCAGCTCTGGTGTCCTCTGGGAGCCCATGGAGGTTGCTGTTACATGTCATTAGGAGTCTAGGGGAGATACACTTCATTATATCCATTCTGCCTGTGTAATGTTACAGTAATGTAATAGTTTGATTCTAAAATGAAGGAGCAATTGATATTTTTTTCCCCCCAGATTTCTATTGCTTTTCATCAGTATCAATTTCTTAAGAAACAGTTTGGCCCCATATTGACTAGTCGAAGATGTTTGGAAATTGTCACTTCATGACTTTTGATTGCACATCTTTCTCTTTAAGAAAAATAAAATATAGTAAGATACTGGGGGAAAGAATCTCTTTAATAGATGTGTTGTTTTTTTTTTTTTTAACATAGGACTGAAAAGGAAAGCACATGCAGAATTTATTGTTTATAGAAGAAAAAAGGTCTATTTAAGCAATAGGAAATACTTTAAATATATGGAAGTTTCTAAGGGAAGATGTTTTGTTTTGAGAATAGTTTAAATTGAATTCAGTAATTACAAAAGAATGATCATGCTGTGCTGAAACTTTCTATGCCATGTTTCAGCCTAGAGGAAAAGTTTATAGCCAAATACAATGCCTGATATTTTCCTTCACTTAAATTTTACATGTGTCCAGTGTTGTTTTAAACAATATTAAGAGATGTTTCCTGTGTTATAACTTTGACCTGTCTCATTATTTGTTATGTCAGTTTTTGTCCAGCTTTAGTACCAGCAGATCAGACATGGTCTATTTTATTTTAACTCAAGTGACTCATATATTCTTCTAACTACAGTATCATAAAGATCAAAAGTACACATTTGTTCAACCTCATTTAGACTTCTGTATTTCCTACATGCTTGGTATGCATTAGTTTTTTTCATTTTACATAGAATAGTACAACATTTTAAGCACTATAAATCTTATATAAAAAATATACTATTATTTTTGTGCTGGATTCTTTTACTATTGTTTATTATTAGAATGGACTACTGATACAGGAAAGGCATGCCTGAAATTAATAAAATGGTGTATGCTAGAATGAAAATACAACTTTGTGATTTATGTCATGCATTTGTGTTCAACTGATTTTTTTTTTTCACTGCATCCTGGATCAATGGGCCAAGACCAGAGATGTGAGATTCAAAGCCAAGTGCCAGGTCTTGCATATTGATCACAGCAACCCCATGGTGGGCCAGGCTGGGGGAAGAGTGGCTGGAAAGCAGCCAAGCAGAGAAGAACCTGGGGATGCTGGTTGACAGCAGCTGAACATGAGCTGTCAGTGTGCCCAGGTGGCCAAGAATGCCAAGGGCATCCTGGCCTGTACCAGCAATGGTGTGGCCAGCAGGAGCAGGGCTGTGATTGTCCTGCTGTACTTGGCACTGCTGAGGCCACACCTTGAATCCTGTGTGCAGTTCTGGGTCCCTCGCCACAAGACATTGAGGTGCTGGAGTGTGTCCAGAGAAGGACAATGGGGCTGATGAAGGGTCTGGAGCACAAGTCTTACGAGAGTGACTGAGGGGGCTAGGAGTGTTTAAACTGGAGAAGAGGGGCCTCATCACTCTCTACAACAGCCTGAAAGGAAGCTGCAGCCACCTGGGGGCCGTTTTCTTCTCCAGGGCAACCAGGGGCAGAACCAGAGGAAATGGCCTCAAGCTGTGCTAGAGGAGGTTCAGATTGACCATCGTCAAAAATTTATTAATTGAAAGTGTGGTTAAGCTTTGGAATGGGCTTCCCAGGGAAGTGGTGGAGTCTCCACCCCTGGAAGTGTTCAAGAAATGACTGGACATGACACTTAGTGCTATTGTTTAGTGATGTGGTGGTGTTTAGTCAAACACCAGGAGTTTAGGAGTTGATGGTTTTGTAGGTCTTTTCCAACCTTAATGATTCTATGAATATTGCACCATGTACATGACAATCTGAAATGTTATCAGGATTTTTTTCGAGGATTTAAAATAAATCTCTAAGTAGCACCGAAGCATTGAAATAAACTCCTAATAATTTATTTAAATGTAAAAAGGAAGAAAAAAAATCAACCCAAGAAAACCCTTGAGGAAAACATTTGACAGTGATTGGTTAGCAATTGGACTTGATAATCTTAAAGTTCTTTTCCAATCTAAATGATTCTATGGTTCTGTGATCTCAATAATTCAAGACAAAAATAATGTTTTGTTCTATCCAGTACTGTTCAGGTCAATTGAATGACTCAGTTCAGCTCCTAAATAGTCTGGGAGAAATGCGTCCATGACCAGACAGACCATTCTTGTCTAGATCGTAAGGGAAGTAAGAAAAATACTTCAGTCAAAGGGCACTAAAAACCTAATTTTTCAAAAGCCACAAAATGTTTCAGGACTGTTACTGACAGATAGAAATACTCCATTTCAGTTTATTTTTGCAGGTGATTCGGAAGGTCTATGGCTTATATTAAACTATATCCCTCCATTATGCATTTATTACAACCAATAAGTTAGGTGTGTTTATAACCTGATAGACACCTGTGAAAAACAGAAATTAGTTTCTGTTGGTTTAGCTGTAATTTTTATGAGATGTCAAACTGTATTTAGAAAATATCAACTGATCCAATCCCTGATGGTAGTAATTGCAGCAGCAGATTATTCCTTGCCTATTTGATCTTTGACATGTTTTGGTTTCTGTTTAGTTTTCTAATTTAAGGAAAGAATATGAGCTGCCCTTTACCATACTCACAGAAGTCAGGTTTTTTAAGGCATCTCTTTTCACCTTGTGTAAGTGTTTCTACCTCATGCAGCTCTGGGAGCAGAAAAAGGTGAGCCTCAACTATTAACCAGGAGTAGCACGGGTGAAAACAGGTGACAAATGGGAATAATTTTAGTAACACCTCATGCAGACTGGAAAGAGAGGCATAAAATTGCCACAGATTTAGGGAAAAATACAATTGTTTGTATGGGAAAACACCCATTAGTAAAACTGAAACTTGCTGAGGAAGTGTATGGTATTTGTCAAAAGGATTTTTTTCACTTATGCATGCACAGTGTGTACTGGTCTAAGTTTTTGTCTTTTTTTACCTTTGGCTTCTGCTCAGTTTTCTTTCATGAAAAGCTTTGAATGAGAGAATTTGGGAATTCTTCATGCTTTCATGCCCTGCACAGCCCATCTGGGCTCCCTGAGTTCAGGTGAGCTCGTGTGTCCCAGTCCTTAAATTCTTGCATCAATCAGATCCTACCTAGGAAGTTGGCCAGATTTAGAAAAAAAAAAAAAAAAAAGTTTAGTTTTGACTTTATTTTCCAATAAGAAATTAAACAAGCAGATTGAGGAACCATGTAAAATTAAGAAAAATACATGACACATTCCTCTAAGTAAGAGTATACTTGTGATTATCATCATATCAACAGCAAAAGCTGTTCTTGAAAATCTAGAGGACATATTTGTCTTTTTAAGCAGAAGCTGTTTGAGACAAAAGTCTACTGGATGGTGAAAGAATCATAATTATGACACTGTGATAGGTAAGTGACAGCATGAAACAATAGATAAAATATTCAGTTATTAATTTCCAGGTCCTAAGAATTGAGATTGGTCCATTTCTTTGCAAATTTTATTTTTCAGTTTTCTGGACCTACTTCCTCTGCATTGTGTGCTGTAGTCTCATTTAAATAAACAAAAAGGGATTTCAGGATTTAAAAAAAATATTACAAAGTCTATTTCATCTATTTCAAGTACTTGCAGTAGTTTTTAAATCCATTTCTCAAAACCAAAAAGTAAATTTAATCAAGTAATAAGATTTTGAATTTAAAAAGCATTTTAACAAATCTTATTTGACTATTATAAAACTTATTTGACTATTACATGTTTTAGTGTTTGTATTGGAAAGAAGATAGTTTCATTCTTGTGGTTGATTTGTGGAGTTGAAGGAAGGTTTTGATAAAGAGTGAAAGTACTGAATAGTTTGCAGAAAAAAAAAAGAGATTCTTTGTTGGGAGGTAAAATATATCTAGGCCTGGTTTACAAAGTCACGTATTTATTCTTAGTTTACTGGACTGTGAATATTTCCTATAAGGTCAGTAAGATATGAGTCAAATTTAACAGAAGAATGTGTTTGCAAAATCATGACATACAGGTGGTGTTGCATGGATCACAGTGGAAACAGAGTATGGACGGATCTGATTTTCTGGCCAGGATAAGAAATGTTGTTTAGCTCTTGTTTTGCTGCTGGTATTTTAGTTTGTGTTTGCTGAGGGGTTTCTTTTGGATTTTTTCTTAATCTAAAAAGTATCATCAGTAAAAGGTAAAATCAGTAAAAATCCAGTGTATTGGGTAGAATTGTGAAACTGCAGTATGTCTTGAATTTGATTCTAGAAGGTAACTTTGAATTCAAACACCATATGCCAAGAAAACCTTTATTTTTCTTCATTCTAGTACATTGCTTCATTTAATGAAGTAATGGATTTATTTCCTTTAATTGGCCATGTTAGCCAAAAATTGACACAGCTCTGTCTGATGTTCCCTTTCAAATTAGAAACACACACATCTGTCCCCGTCAGGTTACAAGGAATCAGAAACTTATATTCAAAAGACTTGCTAAAAGTCATCAAAGGGATGAAGGTAATTAGAGGTAATTACAGCCATTCTCCTAGTCTGATGTTTGAGCTTGTGTCAGTGAACATTCAATGACATGATGATTTAACTGGAATTTCTAGAAACAAGCAGCATCCTCCGACAGCCTATTGCGTACTTTCTCACTATAACGAAGATCCAAGAAATTATTTTAAAAACAATAAGGCAAGAATTATTTGATGATTTGCATAAAGACCCAAACTTTGATTTACAAAAAAAAAGTTTTTGCCCCATTCCTCATAGATGATGATATCATTCATAAATTCATTATTTGTCTGCTGCAGACTCTCAAATCACTTGCTTACTCTGGAGAGAAAGAGAACAAATTCAAAAAACACCAGGGAGATAAACATACTTTCCTTAATGCAGAGAGTGACTTTGTAGGTCCAGATAGGCTGTATGTGCAATACAGACATTAAAACTTAAGCATGATTCCAAGGAACAAAGAGATCTCACTGCTTCAATCCAGCCTGTCTGCCAAAAGGGCTTATTGGATTTTCTGACCAACCTGCAGGATCAAAGTCTTGTCATCACTGCACTTGCCAGAACACAGAAAAGAGCAAAGCTGACAATGCTATCATTAAACACAAATACTTGCAATAACTGTAAAATATGTTCCAGTTTTCCATGTTTCACTTGCCCCATGAGGGGACAAAAGTATTGTCTTTCTAAATATATAAGGCATATAACTCTGCTTTTTGTTTTAAAGAAAAAGAATAACAAAAGAGAGAGAGAAAATAAAACATTCATAAGAGAGCACACTGTTCCTGTCCTGCTAAGTGTAGGCTGTACTGGAACACAGTGTAATCAGGAAAAACATAGTGGGATGAAGTTTGGAGTTCCTTCCTTGGCACCTAAAAGCTCTGTGATGATTCAGGATGCCAGTGCTGCACTTCAGTAGTGTCAGGATGAGCCTCCTATTTTAACTGTGTGTCAACTCCTGTTTTAGCTATGCTGTGCACCCGGTAGCTCTGAATTCAACGTGCAGCACAGGAGCCATTATCTTTTTCATTCAAGAGTGGCTGCTCCACAATAATAGGGATATGTTGGTGGTTTGCATTTGATGGGCAGCAATACAGACAGAATGCTCCCCTATCCCTGTTGAAGCTGGGTCACTAGTGAGGCCAGAAATAAAAAAGTTTGTAGGACAAGAACATAATCAGTGGCTTCAATTTGGATCCTAACAGTTAAGTCCTTGAGTATGAGTGTTTTGTTCCTTGCACTAAAGAGGTCTTGTAAGCGGCAGCTGTGAAATGTTTATTTCAGCAACAGTGGGCCTGACTATTGCTAATCTGCCTGCAGAAACAGTAAAACTAAAGATTGTACTTAAAGAAATTTTTTTAGGTCACTTCTGTCTATTATGTCCCTGGAGGACTATCAAAATAAAAGTGAAGTGAGCTGCTTAAAGATGTGAGACAGTTCAGTACATTCTTCATCCTGTAAAAGGAAAAGGGATCTAAACAACTCATTTTAAATAAGTTTAATGTAATAATGGAAGGATATCACATTAATAATGTTAGAGATACTGTTCTTTGTAAAAAAAAAAAACCCAAAACTCTTTTTCCATCTTCACATATTACATATAATGCTTTTGAGTTTTTCTCATAGCTTGTACTCATTGAGAATCTATGTAAATTAGTTACAGCTTCAAAGCCAACAGAAAATTTGAAAGTCCCTTCTTTGTCAAAATCACAAAGTATTGGCTGCTGACTATTTTTTGATCTGTTTAAAAAGGAAGATGAAGAGCCTCACTTGGCTATATTTTAGTTTATTTCAGGACTGGCATACTGATTTATGACTTTTGGGGTTTTTTCCTCCAATTTCCAGAATGTATTTGTCAGGCTGCTGAAAAATACTGAAATACTATAGCAATTTTTCTCCCAGAGTTTGTTTAAAATGCTTAACTTGATATATGACTGAAAGTGTGACTTGCTCCATGCTCTGCTATTTGTAATGCTGCAATTAAACCAGTTACTGTAAGTTTTGTCATTTTTGGTGGAAAAATTGATTGAAATTTTCTATATGTGCTCACCTTTCCCACAAGGCTTAATTGGACCTTTAAAGAAAACAAATAGGTTGCATCCACTTGTTGAAACAGTTAACTTAAATATTCATGTAAGATGCCAATTTGATTCAAACCTTACCTCCTGGTTGAGGTGTAAAACAATGAAAAGTGACATCAGCCTGCCTTCAAGATAATTTATTATAGAGACATTTCTTAAGTCTGCATGTTTATATATAAATATGCCCTGAACCAGACTGTCCATTAAAACTAGGCTTTCACATCCCATTCCTACAAACCAGATTTATCAGAAATTCACCCTCTGTGAAACTATTTATGATCCCAACAGGCCTGATTCCTCTCACTTGTTTTATTTCTAAACTATAAATATTGTTTTTTCACTCCTCAGTGTGGAAATTCAGCTATATCCATTTTACATGCTTACTGGAGTAGAAAACTGCCTAATCAGATAGGAAAACAGTTGGCGGTGTATAAATCCGAGTTTGCCAAGGATTTCAAAGTGTGAAACTGGCAGACGAGCACATATCCTAGGAGTTCTGCCTTTCCTCAGCTTCCCCGCAGAGATTTTACATGGCAAATCTGATCACCAGAGCCATCTGTATAAATACATGGGTGTGTTGTCCTGAATTAACACAGCAGCTCTACTGGGGAATGTAATTAAGGTCATATTTTAAGATTTCCCCACCAGACTGTCTGAAATATAGATTTATATACCAGGAATAAGAATCTTACCTTGATTTTGATGAGGAAATGACTTGTAATATGTGTTTTACAACCAACTAGTCTAACAGAAAACCTAAAGTTTAGTTCAGATTGCTCCTTAGTGATGCTCCAGGGATGAATTTACCCTCTCCTGTCCTCCAGATCAGTAACACCATGATATTGAAAGTAATGCTGTGCTACAAACAGCTTTTCTTATGCTCAAAGGGAAAAAAAAAAATCAACCCAGAACTTTTTTTTTTTTTTAATGCGTATTGGTTTTAGTGTAAGGTTGCCTGCTTTACTCGGTTGACATTCCTTCCTAACAGTGATGTTGAAACAGAGCTAAGTAAAGATTCATGTGGTAGTGGTGACAGGAGGAGTTGTTACACAAGATGTAAAGTTTCCCTTAGATTTCATGTCACGATTTTTTCTCATTACTTAAACAAGAACTGCATTGAAGTGGTGCAGGTACCAGGCAATAAAGATTTCCCTTGGTGCTGACAAACTCTGAGACCGCAAACGGAGGTGCTTACATGCCACAAGAGATATTGCACAATGTTCTTTCCCTTTAGGCGAGGGATTGCTGTCACAAAGGAAACATCTTTATATAAAAATGACTATTGTAGAAACGTACCATTTAGTTCTCATTATATTTGAAGATTTCAATTCCAGTAATGTATGAAAAGTGTTTCTAAGCTTACCTTATTTATTACACTGCTTTTGGAGTTGCTTCAATTGTTGTCAGCAATTCTGCTTTATTCTTCAGTGATACCCAAGTATAACAGAGGAAATACACTGGCTTTTTAAAGAAAAGGAAGAAGAAAACATGTTTTGTGGACAAAACTTTTGTAACCTATATAGATGAGATGCCTACATGTTTGATTTGCAGGTAGTTTATTGAGTCCATTTGTAAGGATTTTGACAAGTGAAAAATTATTTTTGTGGCAATAGGATGTTAAAAAAGAAAGGAAACAGGAAAAGAGTTTTGTTGGAATGTTGCAGTTCATCTGTGGGTCACTGGCATGGGAGTTTAGGTGCACATGATGTGTTGAGAAAGGAAAAATTGGAGACAGGAGTTGATTTAGAACAGTAGGTGTCTGTATCAGGGAAATAAACACAAATGTAAACCCCCAGTCATATTGGTCAAAATACAGATAAGGTTATTGCTGGACAACAGTTGGGGTATTTCAACTTTTAGGGGTTTTTTCTATACTCGCCAAATCACTTTAAGGTGATATATTGAATATTTTATGTTCACAAGCAGACTTTTTTTCTTTTGAGTAATATGAAATAAGGTTTGAAGTACTGATATCAGGGTTATTGAACAATGACAATTCAACTACTGGTTTTTTACTTTTTAAAATACTTTCCAATAAAAATGTCAGATACAAAAATTAGAGCAGCACATTGTTAAAAATGAAAATCCCAATTACAAGCATCAAAAACTAAGCTGCTCTTCTTGTCACATTTATTTGGTGTTTAAAAAGCTTAATTTTTTTTTCATGATGTGTGAACATCGTGAAAGCTCTCACTCTAAGAAACCAATTTGAATACAATGACACTGTAAGCTAAAAATGTTTTCCTGTCTGAATGGCTGAAACTTAGTAGTCTATGTGCTTTGGTGACTGGTTGCAACTGCAGTGTAAGCTAGGTTACTGCTACAAAGAATGCTTATGAGCTCCTTTGAAATTGCCATTGTTCAAGGAAAATGTCTGGACATAATAAAGACACAGAAATGAGGATAGACTGACAGATGGAAGGTAGATGGGTAGGTGGAATGCCTGCCACTGCCAGTGCCTTCACTCTGGATTTTCTTTTGAACCAGGGCTGTTGCTACACCATATTAAATTTTCTTATGAGTCAGTTCTTATGAAATTAATTTCTTTCAATATGACTGTAAATCCCTGTCAGCTTGACATGACTATGTCAGAATCTTGTCTGACAAATATTGCCGTACTATCCTATCCTATCCTATTTACTTTGGTGAAAAATCTGCTTGTAGGAGTTTTGCCCCGGGTAAGATGGCAGAATATAGAAAAATTCAACAAATTTGAACAAAAGAGCAGTGTTGTTTGCCATGTAAGTGCTGCAAAAGCCTTCAAAATTCAGCTTTTCAGTGGTGATATATTTCTGTTTCTTGGAAAAACATATGGTTATATTTATAGCACTTATGCATTTATAATATTTTGGCACCAAATTTTTTCCTCTGACAATGGTTTTTTATGGGTTTTTTAGGAATCTACACATAAACTTACTGATAGCAGAGGAAGCTTCTAGAAATAGTACCCTATACTATTTTGACTATCAAGTGGAAAATATTTTTGATGTATTTTAGACAAAGCATTGATTTATGAATTGCTAATGTCAACATACTAGATTTTTGATTCATCAGGTACAGAGTTCTGCACCCCCTCTGAGCTTTAAAGTCATGTGGTTATAATTGTTGTCTCAGATGATATTTTTGTCAGAGTGGGGCTAAAATGTCTTTGCACTGGAGGTGACCTTGGGTGAATGATGAATCAAGGTAGGCTTGGGTATCAATCACTAATTATGCCATAGAGAAGATATTCCAGTAGATTTTTAAATGTCATCACTCAAAGAAAGACTCTTTTAAAGGATGAGAGTGGTTTCGTTATCCAAAGAAAGTACTTTCACTACTATTAGTCAGAAAAATTTATATAAAAGTTTTACCCTGAGGTCCTTAGAGAGCCCCAAGACAAAAAAGTTCTGCTTTAGCATAAGGATGTACTATGTAGCTTTTCAAAAGATGAATAAAGGTTTTAAAATTTTATTTCAGCCAGCTGGATTTTGAGACCTGAAGGCATTCATTCTGAGGACATTTTGTTATAATCCACCTGCAGGATAAAGGTGGAGACTGCTAATGCTTACTGATTCCCTGCTCTCCTAGTGCCCACTTGGTTTATTTTTACAAAAATTGTTAAAATACTGAGCTAAAAATGTATTAAAACCAACTGGATCAGAGTTAGTTGTGGCCTATTAGATAAATCAGTGCTCTCTCAGGTGCTGGGCTGAAGTTCAATTCAAAACATTTGTCTCAGATTAAATTAATTTAATGGTCACATCTCACATATCTTTAAACAGTGGGATGTTCTGCTTGAGAAAGGCAGAAGATGGAACTTGCATGAGTGATGGATTGTTTCTTACCTTTAGGTGGTCTTTTAAGAATTGAACTTATTTTGAGGGAGGGCCGATCCTGCCTATGTTGTCCTTGGCTTCTGAGTTAAATGAAAAAAAAACAAACTTATCTCAGGATTCTGTTTCTCCTGTCAAGTTTGAGCAGGATTTTGAAAAAGATGGTCCAAATATTATACTTCTCTGTATGTGAAGAATTTTTATACTCCTTTCCTGAGAATTTCTATACTCCTTTAATTACAGGAATTCTCTACTTAACCAATTAAGTAGATGTTCTTTTTGCTGTTATTGAAGAGAAAAAAAAAAGTATCTTTTTCCTTTTATTATATTTACCCCATTCATAGCAATTTAAATACATCTGAAGAATATCCTAAGTCTGCTTTTTGAATCTGAATCTAGATTTGATCTTGCACTTTTTGAATCTTGCACTTGCAGAACTGTAAATTAAAGAGCCATGGAACTGCCATATTTCAGGACTTCATTCTGTAATCCTTAAAGGAATGAAAATCCTTTTTAGATGAATGGACCTGCTCTCATGAGTAATGACTGCCCGTCTAAATGTTTTCTCTTTTTTTGCCACTATTATCCTATCTCTATTATTATATTACAAATCACCCCTTTTGGCAGTATGACTATTACATTTACTAATTAAATTCTCTAAAAGGAAAAGAATTATCATTCCTTGGATTTGTTTCTTAAGGTCTAAGCATTTTTATTTAGCTGTTTTAATGCTCCCTGCTCCTTTTTAATAGCAAGACATTATGGCCATAATCAGACATGGTGAATAGATACCGTTTCAGAATATATTGTAAAGGTTTCCTTTTTGGTCATCCAGTGATTGCATCACTTTGTAACAGATGGATTTGTGTTTGGGATTAAAGAAATGGTTTCTGTATTCAGGTGTCCACACGCTTCTGCTGAGCTAACCAAACCACCAAATTTGAAGTCAGTGCTGGCTTTCCTCTGATTCCTTAGTAGCTAGGAGTATCTAATTTAGCAGAAACCCTTGACAAAAATTTTATTTGTCAGCATTTTCTGACAAAGCTTGAAACACTAGAGTGGGTTTTTGGCAAAATTATCTATAATTTTTGGTTTGGTACTAAAATGATCAAGGCTGCATTTCTGTATTGTTGAGTCATTGCCTTACATTGTAGCACCATGATGCATTTATGATTATCTGCTGTCTTGTCATGCTTCTGACTCATGACAGTGTATATGTTGGACCAAAATCAGGAATTGATCCAGTTAAACTTACTTACAAAACCAAAACAAAAGCAGTTTCGATTTGCATCAGTTCCCCAGTCAGGTTTGTTGTGTTAAAGCGTTTGTGCTGGGGTAAGAGAAGGTTACTGATAGAAGAAACAAGCAGTCAAGTGTACTGAAGGGGGAAGGAGTACTTGTTTCTGCATCGATGCCAGATATTTGCTGACATAAAGTGTTTGCATAGCTGGGATCATAGAGTTGCACGGAATCCCAAGCGGTGTCACCGGATATGGATAAGAAAAATGAGCAAAACCATTTGTGTGGAATCACAGAATCATCAAGGTTGTAAGTGACCTTCAAGACCAATGGGTCCAACCATGAACGCAGCACCACCAGAATCAACCCCAAGCCATATCCCCCAAGTGCCACATCCAGATGCCTCTGGAACTTTTCCAGAGACAGTGACTCCACCACCTCCCTTGGCAACTTATTCCAATGCCTAAAATTCTTTCCGTGACTTTTTTTTCCCCTGATATCCAATGTGAACCTCCTCTGACACAACTTAAAGCCATTTCCTCTTCTCCTTTTGTTTGGAACATGGCAGAAGAAACTGACCCACACCTCACTACAACCTCCTTTCAGGGAGGTAGAGAGCAGTGAAATCCTTCCAAGCCTCCTTTTCTCCAAGCTAAACAATCCCAGTTCCTTCAGTTACTCCTCACATGGCATGTTTTCTAGACCCTTCACCAGCTCCATTGCCCTTCTCTGGACATGCTCCAGCACCTCAATGTCCTTTCTTGAAGTGAGAGGCCCAAAACTGAACACCGTTCTCAAGGTGCAGCCTCACCAGTGCTTATTCCACTGAGGCAATTACTTCCCTGTGATTCCATCTTACCAGTTTATGATTGCCAATTCTTTCAAAGATTCTCATGGAATAATGATAAAAACAATAAGAAAAAGATTTCATTTTAGATCAAAACAAAACAGCTTTCAGATCAAAAAGAAATTTCATTTATAACTTGTATTTTAATATTTTTAATGATTTTTTTTTCTGATATACAGTGAAATGGTTCAGAAAAAGAATATTGCACTTCTGTCTTTTTATGCAGTTCTCTAGAAGATAAGCATCCTCTCTTTAGCTTGTCCTCCTTTTCATTTCCCTACTTCTTCTTGGTCTTATACAGTACTTTCAAGTTCATTGAAACATTAAATTTTTAAGGTTATCACCAAACTTGGGCCTCTGGAATGGATACTTAATACTCCCAGTCATCACAGAGTTCATCATGGTAAGATAAAAGTTGATCCTCTTATTCCTTTTTTTTTTTTTTCCTCAGGGTCACTATTTGTGTAGTAATAGTAATATGGTAAAATTGTACTGTAAAATCAGTCTTACAGAAAGATTTTAATTTTGACCTCAACTTCAGAAGTGGTCCCTGTTCAGTTAGAAATTTCAGTTTTTTAAAAAAAATATTCAGAACTTATGTTTAATTCAAACATTTTTATGTTTTACTGTTGAGCAGAAATTAAGTCTGGATAACATGAAATAATTTGAAAAATTTGAGCAAAAAAAATTTAAATGTTTTTAAGTATGAAGAGTGGTAGAAAAATATCTTTTCCTTCCCTGACTACTGAATCATCAACAAACACACTTTTGCACTCAAATTCAAGCACCGTATATATGAAAAGCATGGCTAGCTTTTTGAAGAATTTTTAAATATTTTAGTGGAATTTGATTTCAACTGTTTGAATTATTGGTAAATCTCACTTCACAGAAGTGCATGATGATTGATTTCTTCATCAGTATTCAGAAGCCTCGAAGACTGTACTGCATATGTAAATTGTATTAATAACCGCCCTGCATAGTGAAAAATGTCATGAACATATCTGAGAAACAGAATTGGATTTCACAGATGTCTTTAGCTCATTCTGTGTGCAGAAATAGTAAGTTTAAAAAAATTACTGGAATGGAAGAACAATTTGAAACAGACTCAAATGGAGTTACATGTAAAGAGAATGTTACTAATGTTTACAGTATCCTCACAATCACTGTATTCACCGTGGTGATGCTGAAAATGTCTGGTCCTTAAAATTTGCATAACTAATGGTAATCCTCAGGGAGACACTGCTCTTATTTGCTCAGCTGTAAATCTGAGTTTGTGCTGTCATCCTGATTGGAGTTAAGCTGAATCATTACAGAGCTGATCAGGGGCTGTACAGATGCTCCAGAATATCTCCACAACCTTAGGGATGTGTAACCAGTGTTTCTTCACTTATAACTCTGAGAGGACTGCTTATATACAAATACATTCCCTAGAAAACATAAAAGGATCAGTTTTCCTCACACTGAAATTAATAGCGCAGGATCAGATATATGACATAGAAGATAGAGACACTTGACAGACATTAATGAGATGACTACATGTATATGTATTTAGCATATATTTTCTTAGGTATAAACTGGTAGAATCATTTTTGTTTACTTTTTGGTTTGTCTTTTATAAATATATTTTGACCTGGTTTTACTCTCCCAATTTCACAGAAATATTGGGCCTGACACATTTGATTTGTATGTTTGAATCTGAATAGAAAGAGAGCATTTAAGGAAAAGATATGTATATATAAAAGTATGAGGAGTGGTGGGTTAGCTATCTTATAAAGTTATTTTTAGATTTTAAAGGGATGCAAATGGTGATTTTCCTTCATAATTTAGTTCCTAGAATTCTTCTTAGTCCTATTACTCATCTCATAATTGATTTTATTATAGGTAGAAATCCTTACTGCATTGACAAAAATTATGGTGGCGCACTCATTATCTGGGACAGGATATTTGGTAAGTAAAATAAGGAGTTCTCTGTCATGTTCAGTCAGCGTGGCAAAAATATGTATACTTTTGAATTTGATTGTTTGTCATTCTTTTGTTTTCTTCTTCCATCAGGAACATTTGAGGCCGAAGATGCAAAAGTTGTATATGGCTTAACGCATCCAGTAAATTCATTTGATCCCATCATGCTCCAGGTGCTATAGTTTGTATCACTGATTCTGATACCTTCAACATTCAGTCATGTTCAAAAGAAACTCCTTTCTTAGGCACAGTTGAGGCCTTCCTTGCATTTCTGACCAGTCGATTACATTATCTACAATTTCTTCAGTTTATGAGACAGCCATTTCTACTTGAGAATATTCTACATTGAGAATATGCAGAGCTTGTAGTAATCATGAAACTATATAACAGTAAAATGAACAACTAATTTGAACAGTGGTACATGAGGTGTTGGACTGAATGAGATGTGTTTTGCAGTGCAATACATAGTGAAGCACAGACAAAAGTATAGATAAAACAAAAGGAAAACTAACTGGTGTGGTGCTTCTTAGATTTAGTGGTTCAGGTTTCAGTTAAGCTAGGTAAAAATTCTCTGCAAAAACATGAGAAGCAGTGGAGTACATACTTGCTTTTCATGACTGTTCATCCAAGGAGGAATCTCAAAGAATGAGAAATTTTACTGTCAGGGCTGGAAAGTGGGAGGATGTGCAATTATATCCATTTCAGTCAGATACTAAGCAATTTAGTTATTGAGAGTATGTCATTTCAAGGTCCCAGTAACCAAATAATACAGCATAAATATAGCTATACAATGTACCACTAAATACTCGGGAGTGATTACAGGAGACACAGATGGAAAAACAGACTTTCCTCTGAGCAGAAGTCACTGTAATCCTCACCAAATTAACCAAGGGCTTCATATTGCTTTTGCCTATTTCAGCCAGGTTTTCTGAACTGTCTTCATCTATATCTAATTTATTCTCTTTACAGAGTTTGAAAAATCATTTATTTAAAAAGTAAAAATTAATAAAATACAGTGATTCATTAGTTTTTTATTTTTCAAACAATGAAAAATTACTTACTCTTTTTTTTTTTTTCAGTTACGTCCCTTGGCTCATATTTGGAACACGTTTTGGGCCACACCTGGATTCTGCAATAAGCTTTCTGTCATATTCAAAGGGCCAGGCTGGGGACCAGGCAAACCTAGACTTGGCCTTCCTGAGGAAATCCCAGTGGTAAATAGAACATGCACAGGCTTTCAGTTGTGTGTAATTTACTTGGACCTCTTAATGCTACTGGATCAATGTTAAAAACTCTACACATGCTATTTTAAATTAGCAAATTAGCAGTCATAAAGTATGGGGGAAGATGAATTGGGAAAAGAAACTGAAGGAAATTAATGTTTTAGCTGTGGAGGGGTTTTTTTTCCTTTTTATTTGAAGGAAAAAGCGTGTTTTTAAAGTTATTTTTCCATTATTCATTTCCTGAAGAGATTTTCAAAATCTTTTTTTATGAAGTACAGTAATTTCTCTTTTTTTTCAGCTGTGGACATGCACAAACACACAAAAGTTAAACTCTGTCTCAAACTGAGTAGTACATAAATTAGACAGTAGATTTTCTTCAATTATTTGTCTCCCCTTTTGTATTTTTAAGTGTAAAGAATATTAAGGAGCAGCAGGCTGGAGCAGGTCACTCTTGAAGGCAAGTAACTGTTTTGCTTTATACAGATCACTGGAAAAGAAGTTCCCTTCAATCCACCTGTACCAGGTTATCTTAATTGCTATGCACTTGTACATTTTGCTGTAATAGTGGACTTGTACACCGAACTTCTTGCTTCTGTGACTGTAAGTAATTCCTTCCATTATGAAATAATGTCTCCTGCTAACAGCAATGACACACAACATGTTTAAACATTAGAGGATTGGGCAGCGGCTCTACAGCCAACTCATATCTTATTTGATCATATTAAAATAATAACTAGATTCTGTAAAAGGGAATTAGCATAAATAGTTAAATATATATAATTCCATGCTATTAAATACATATTTTACATTGTTCAGCAAACAGTTGTTAATAACCATATCAATTATTTACTTAATATAAATAATTTGCCTAGAAGGTGTATGCGTCTGCTTCAGTTTTTAGAACCTCATGAGTCTTGAAAATATGGAGCTGTTAAGGTTGGTCATACCATTAGATGCCCAGGCTTTAGAAGGAGGATTGCAATGGTCTTGCAGTGCTTGCAGATGGGTTAGGTTGGTGTCAGCATGAGTTCAGAGTTGGAGGAGCACAAAGTCAGGGCAAATCTTTCTCCCAATCTCCAACATACAGCACCACAGAGAAGCACATTGATAGAAGCACAGCAAGGAGAGGCACATATCTATCAGCACGGGTTTGCCTGATGGGTTCTCTGTGGTGACTCGTCCTCTATGGATACCTGGCAGCCTGTGAAGGTGAACTACAAGGCCATCTCCACCTAAAGAAACAAGACATTAACTGCTTCCAAGGTCTCACATGCTTCCAAGCTCCTTTTTTTTTTTTCTTGCTGTCTTTATAACTCTCCCTCGTGTACTAAAGCTAAGATTTCATACTTATGAAGCAGGATTTAATGCATATAATATTCCCAAAAATAAGTCAAAGACCTCTCAAAACCTACAAAAACACCACAAAACTCTATTCATTTGATAAAATGCCCTATGGTCTTCTTAAACCATTTCTAAGACCCCCTTAGTTAAACAGCATTGTTCTTACTGTGTTTGTGTCACCCATGTTGCTGTAGGCAGGCTGCAGACATGCAAAGGGCCGTCGGGTTCTTCAGCTTTGTCCTGGCATGCTCACCTGGCAATCTCCAACCCTTGGCCAGCAGTGGTCACTGTCCCCTGCAATTGCAGGGAATTAGGAGATTACTAAATCTTCTGAGGCTTAGTCTATTAAAAAGACAGGAAATTAAGCCAAAGGTATGCATAAATACCTCCAAAATATACAAGTCAAACACTACACATGATTGCCAGTGTTCCTATATTGAGAAAAACTTCTGCAAGATTTTCCAGATTTACTTCTAGATTCCTACATTTGCATAGGAATCAAACTCTGTGTTTGAGTTTTTTCATTTGTTTCATTCTGCTGTTGGGTTGGGGTTTTTATTTTGTTTGTTTGTTTGTTTTTGTTTTGTTTGTTTGGGTGTTTTTTTTTGTTTTTTTTTTTTTTTAAAACTCTTTTGCTGTTGCTTTCAGCAGCCAGAATTAAGGAGTCTGATTTCTTTTTTTTGTTTTATTCTTTTTTCTTTCGGCCTTTTTCTGGTCCTGGAAGGAAAAATGGATGATCCACACTATTTTATCTGTTGGTAACTGCAGCTGTTTAAGAATAAATAATAAAGAAAGTTGAAAAATGTACCCCAGCCCCAGATAATCACTAAATCATTTCAGTCATGGAGGAAACACCCTGAAGATGCACCATTTATGAACTTATAGTAGAAAAGCAACTAGAAAATTCTCTGCACAAAACTGCAGGGTAATAAGGTAGTAAGGACAAGAAGGAGAGCAGAGGGGCCTGGAAGCACCTCATCTCAGGACATAAACCTTCAGCGTGGGTGTAGAAAGTGCTGGTCCCAAGGCAGAGTTCCAGCATCGCTCTGCAGTACAGTGGGGAAGCTGTCATGAGAAGGAAGCTTGTGTATGAATAACTTTACTTGGCAAATATCTTTCTTTAATATCAGTTTTCCACTACACTGAGTTATGAAATGTCTATGGATACAACTGGAACGTTCTGTCTGGCTATGAATTATGTCATAACTGTGGCATAGCTCCATAAATGGAGAAAACTAACTGTTTTCCTCATCTTTAGGTATAAGTTCCATTTCATAACAGCCGTAAGACACAGCACACAGCTATTACATTTCTCAAGTGATTACAGTTGCTCAGTGTTTGGTCTCACGCCCTGTAGAAGTGTTAAATTTCTCTATCCATAAGGAGCAACCATATACCTTCTGTCTGAATGACCTACATTTAACTTACGAAAAGAGCAAAACAGGAAGGAACAAATATATATTTTCCACAAGAGAGAGCATATAGTGTTTGTTTTCTATATAGTGATCTGCACTACATCCAGCGAATAAAAATTGCTTTCTGAGCTCTGCACATCTAGATCTGGTCCAAAGCTCCTTGAAGAAATGGGATTTGTATCAGTCCCAGAGAGAGTGCTTGGAGTGTAAAACTGCAGTACATTCAAAGCAAAAGTCTCATAGCTCCAGAACTTCAGGTATCAGATAAATCAAAGTGAAATGCACCTTAAATACATTGTGCAGTGTCTTTTTTTATTGTTAAGAGATATTATAACATTTATTGTGCTTATGATTATATGAATATGTGAGCAGTTTCAGTTAGATGAAAATAAGTAAGATAGATCTCTTGAAAGTTAAGAACACAATTAATGTATCCATTCAGTAGGGCATCACAAGGTACAGTGTATGTAATATTGCGAAGAATGAAAACCTTTTTTCTAGGAATTCCAAGTAAAAATAAATTCATACAGCCAAAGACACCTAACAATAGAAAATTCATGGCATCATATTAGCATTCCTAATTTGAATGTGTCTGATCATCTGATGTATGAGAGCAAGTCAACTTGTTAACTTATGAAATGTTCTGACATCATTCCTAGAAGTTCTTTTGAACCATTGCACAAGTCAAAATGAGAAAATGCATCCATGTTATTTTTCCAAAGGAATAAAAAAACCTGGTTCTTTGCAATATAAAAGTCAATTTTGAATATTTCAGTTGTCATCAAAATACAGATTTGGAATAAAATTTCCTTTGTTTAAGTGAATTATTTTCTTTGTTACTAAAAAAACCCCATAAAATAATAATGCTATGGCATCCTGTTGATTAAAAAGCCATGTAAATTTCTTACTGAATTCTATAGTTCCCTTCCCCCCCATTTTTTTAAAGTTCAAAAATATTTTTAAAGCTTTAAATGAAATAAAAATCCAACAGAAACTTTTTTTTATCTGTTTAATTGCAGCCAATAACCACATTGCAAAGTTGTGGCTGACTTGTAATTGGGTAACCTGCTGTGGTCCCACGTGCTTCTTTGTTTATACAAATACTCAGTATATAAACACCCATTTATTTTATATATACATCCATGCAGACTGTTTTTAAGTGGAACAAGGATGCTAACACTAATGAAGGAGTAAAAGGCACATTCTTTTTGCACTGCTGCTTGCATAGATTTAATATATGATGTTAGTTTAGTGATATAACCCACTGACTATTTTGTTGATTTTGGTAGAGTAATGCCTAGAAAATGGATGCCTCAGCTGCCAGCATCCACTTCATAGGGTGATACATGTTTGAAAGCAAATAAAAGAACCAAGGCAGCATATTACTCTACCACTGGAACTGTAAGAGAATGTTAGGGAAGCAAACTAACAGTGGTAAAAAACTATGTTATATGGCTGCTTTTCTGAAAGCTGTTATTCCCAATGGCATCATGGTGTATCTCACTGAAAATTTGCTAGTAACCCTTGACTAGCAATACAAATGAGGGAATTTTTTGTATGTAAGTGTGGTGCCTGCACCTACAGTGAAGAGTAACTTGCACCTTCTACCTTCATGGTTCCCAGTAAGGCTTTCTGTCTCACTGTTCAGCATTCTGAAAGCTGATGTTTAGGGAAGTGGAAGCTGCTGCATTGTGCTCAGGCATTACAGTGCCATGCCTTGGTGTGAATCTGATGATAGTGCCCGTTTGAAATGAGCCAGGGTCTGCAGGTTGTGCTTTAGAGTCCTCCAGTCCTTCACATTCTGAACCACAGCTCGTATTGACTATAAGGAATTTTACAAATAGCTGGTGTTCAAAATAGTGTAGTTCAAGTAGAAGTGTGTCTGAAGAGAAATGGAAATTGGCCTGAAAAAAAAAGTTTGTAAAATATGATCACACCTGTCTCAGGTAGTTGTTATGCCAAAGAACCTCATATAGCATTTTAACCATTTAAAGATAAAGGCTTGTTTACATTTGAGTTTGATTTTTAAAAAAAATCATAAGGTTGCTTTAGTTCTTTGGATTTACAAACAGATACTGAAACATATTTCCATTCTGGCTTTTTTGCTCGAACTCCATGTTTAAAACTGATCTGAAATTTACTAATTTCCTTTCAAGTTCTTAGTCTGTGCTTTATTTTTCTGTGGTGGATAAATGTGGGGGATAATTTTAATTCTTTTTCCTATTCTAATAATGTAAATAAAATATATCTTTAAGCTAAAAAAAAGTCCTTGATAGAAGTTATGGGTAAAACCACCACTAAAATATGACCCAAAATTGTCTGCTTTTGGGAAGTGTTTCCATCATCCTCTCAAATCCAACTCTTAATGCGGTACCAAATTTAGTCTTTAGGCTTGCAGTCTAGCTAATGGCAATAAATAGAATTCACAAAGTTCTTAGGTTGTTCCCACATTCCCAGTGTTCTCTTTCCATGAGTTTCAGCAAAAACTTAGGTTAATAACAGGTTTTAAGGCACTTCAGTGAACTTAAAGGCAGGTAGAATGAATCAGCGTTATTTTATCTGCTGGTATCAGTTTTCTGCAGCTGGAGTCACAAGGAGACCCAGATGCCTGGGACAAGCTTGGGAACACTGGAAAGGCAGAAAAGTTTGAAATCATGCAGCTCTTTAAAACTGGACACCCTTGCTCATTCATAGCATATGCTGTTGAATCCTTCCTGAAGACAAGTGTTAGCACTTGTATGAAAACCATTGCTGTTTCATTAGTTTTTCCACAAAGTGTGATTTTAGCCATATATTGTAATGTAGCAATTCCATGACTTGATGGAAATCTGGATTTGATGTTTAGTTCTCTTTCCTGCCTAAGAAGATACAAAACCTTGCTTCTCAGAATGGTGCTCTACCACTGTGGGAGCATTTTTAGGGCAGTCTGCAGACCCTGGTGCATCACAGTGGAAACAAAGAAAAATCAGACGCACCTGGCAAGAATGAGTAGATTTTAATAAAGGTGTAATTTTTCAACTTAAAAGTGAGGACATTCTTTAAGGAGAAAAATCTTGAATTTCAGTTTTTGTTCTCTGGAAAGCTCCTTTCTTAGGCAAGTAACAATCATAGAAAAGCCTATCAAAACATTTCTAAGAAATTTATGGATGAGTTCCCTTATGCCTGTGCCAAATCATATTTTTCTTTGCTCACTTCTTGAATTTTTGTATGACCCAGTTTGTACAGGAAGCTGAACTCAGTATGGCTAGATGAGCAGTTAAAGTGCTCCTCATTTAATTAAACTCAAGTAGAGTCCATGCCTGATTTTTACAAAAAAGCTCTGTCCAAACATTCTGTCACTTCTAAACAAATTTCTCCTATTGCTAACGATGAAAACTTTATCCTGAGGAATGGGACAGATTGGTAATGTGGAAATGCAGTAGTAAGTTAGATTCTCACCTGGTACAAATCTGTGCAACAGAGTGGCTTGACAGGTGTCATTTGTGAGAATTGTGTTCTGGCTTGTAAACTGGTGAGGCTGCTGTTCAGCTTGCTCATGGCTGGGATTGAGTTTTCTTTGTTCAGTAACTGTTGAGGATATCTAAGTAGGTGTTCATGATGCTTCAGTAAAACAACAGAAACCTGCCCAGACCGAGTGTGTGGTTTGATGTGTTTTGCAAACATGGGCACTCTAAGTTCACACAGCTGTAAAACTTGAGAATATCCTCCTGTGGCCTCCCATGCTCACAGATACTTACCTTAGATCTCTTTGAGGGGTTGGGGCCACGACCGAAGGAAGTTGGGCATGTCACTGAATGGGATTTATTGAAATCAGGGCAGACATTTGTGGAGTTTTATTTTTCCAATGCCTGCAAATGAAGCACAAGATGCTGTTCATAAACTCTTTTGCTGCTGAAGCAAAAAAGAATTTCTATAACTCAGTCAGAACCACTACTTTTTTTTGTTTGTTTGTTTTGGTTTGTTTTGTTTTAATAAGAAAACCAAAAGCTTTTCAAAACTAATATTTGAAACAAAATCAGGGAGGGAAAAAGAAAACTAATTAAATATTTGATTTTCAAAGGCAGTTGTGTAGAATACAAAATAAATATTTAATAAATCTTAAAAATTCAAACTTTAGTATCAAAACAATTTCTGTTTTTCTGAATTTTGTTTATGTCATTTTTATGTAAATTTTAAGGACAGAAGTCCTCATGCTGCGATTTGTCCAAGTACTCATGCACGTGTTAATGTTTAAAAATGCTTAAGTCTGATTGAAGGTAATGATATGACCTAAAATGTTTTGCTGGCTTGGGAACCAAGTGTTGAGTTGTCATGAAGGAAAAACATTAATTTTGTTTCTTCTTAAATATGATCATGTCATGTGAGTTGATGTTCTCATGAGTACATTGGCTTTCGTAGCCATTGGGGTTCAAAGATGGCTATTGTAAACACCTGGTAACATAATATGAAATTTAAAGGACAGGGCTGCTGGAATTTTTTATCTAGAAATAAGTTTCTTCCCTCTTGAGTAAAGTCAAAAGGAAATCAAATAGCTTTTTTGGGAAAAAAACACATAGGAGAGATGGTGATGACGTTGAACATTAGTTTGTAAATACAGCATTCAGGAAACAACTGTGAAGGGGGTTACTCCAGGTCTAAGTGCTATCTGTAGCAGATTTTTTTTTTTCTGAAGTTTAAAGTAGCAAATTATTTTAAAATGGGACACGAGCTTCACTCAGTAAGTTGAAGCTACTGTTCCATAAAAACTCTATTTCTTTCCAGAGAATTACTCTAAATGAATTTTTTGTCTGCCTTTTAACAGATACTATCACAGGGAACAGTTCTCCTGAGAATTGGCTTTATCATTCTGTCCCTGGCATCTTTTGGACTACTTATCGAGAACAAGTAAGACACAAAATATGTGGGGTTTTTTATTCTTTCATTATGGGTTGTTTATAACTATATGTAAATCTCAGAAATTATATTGATAAAGAAATATAATTACCAAGACCTACGTATGCCTGTCTGTTGACTAGGAAATAACACATGACTAGCTGGCACCTAAATGCAGAATTGTTTCCGTAGCAAGTAGTGACTACATCTGTATTGTCCCTTGCAGAAAAGTTTTGGGATGGATTCATCATGTCTTCCATTTATTGGGTTCACTCCTCTAGGTTTGGGACAGTGGGACCTGCCAGCTGTCTGAGACTGTCCAAGGTCAGATTGTTCAAGCCCTGTGTAGCACGCCACTGGGGCCAGATACAGTGAGGGTAAATAAAGAGCTCGCAGCGTGGCTCAGAGTAGGCTCAAAATCATGTGAAAGGTGGTGGAGACTTGAGACTAAACTTGATCAGTATGGCTTCAAATGAAATTGGATCTTGAATACGCCAGGCCAGTGATACATTATGAAGTAGTCCATATGAGTACTGTGGCCCTAAAGAAGAGTAAGTAGCATCCACAGTTTCTTACAAAGAAGTTATTTGCCCTGACAGAGAAGAAATGTGGGATAGAAGTTTCCTTTGAGACTAAGGTGCCAGTACTGCTTTGCACCTGCTGTTCATTATGTTTTCAGAAAGGAATGGCTTTCACTTTTAAGGGCTGAACAGTTTAATTCACGATAAATTCAGTTTAATTCAGCTGAAAATCTGTCAATGTGCCAGACATGTGAATAACCTAGGGAGTTAATAAAGAGTAATGAGTAAAAATTTACGTAAGTAGACCACTGAAAAGACTCTGAACTACTTATGTAGCAGTTTCCAGAATTTCGTTGTGCTAATTTTTGAGACCAAAGGACAGTAACTAAATAAACAACTCTATTTGTTAGTTCAAATATGTTTTGCAAGTACGGGTGTTCTCACCACCACCAAATTCATTGTTGTAAGGCCATGTAAGGTATATACCATAAAAATTTAACTATTAGTTTAAAAAAGATGACTTGATGTAAGTGCATCACAAACTAATTCTATTTTCTCTTTTTCGCTGAACTTAGCAAAGAAGAAAAGCAGGTTAATCTGAATTGCTTGCCTTTTCTAGGTCCAAAGCAGGAATTTTGGAAATCATCCGCTGTTTAATCTTCATAGGAGTTTACAAACTTGGCTACTTTAGGAGTCAGTTTTCCTTCTTGGGCTATGCGTATGAGGTAAGACATTTATTTTAAAATGTCTGTGCTGGTTATTCTAGATTTTTTATCTTTTTACAATAAAACCCACTAAATGTTTACATTTTGGTGTCATATTTTTCATTATGCTATTTGAATAGAGTATTATTTTTTTCTTATCCTATTATTTTTCACTTTTTTATGGTTATTTTGTAAGACAATTATTCAGGTTTGCTAGTGAGATGCCTGTTTTCCTGGAAAACAAGGTCATGAAAGAGTGCATTTACCATTTGCAAAAATAATTTACTTGTAGCCACATGCTTTGAAGTGAACAATAGTAATGCATTGCTGAATTTGAATTGTTTAACTCTCCTTTTAAGGCAGAAATCTGAAAATTCTTGGAGGCTACCTATTGTTGGTTACCAGAAAATAATGGTTATTCATAACCCACAAGGTTATGAATAGGTGGTTGGATTAGTAGAACCTCATCAGAAAGTTACTCTTTGGCTTAAAATCAGAAAAAAATCAAAACAGTGGGAACTGAGACTCAAACAAGTTGAAAATGGTTCTTTTGACTTCAAACATAGGCAAAATTTATAGCGTTTTTCTTAGTTGGAAGTTTCTGGTAGTGGTCTTTCTTCTGCTTTTCAAAGGGAAAAAGAATTAGAAAAATGAAAAAATCTGCTGCAGCTGTGGGTCTGGGAGGTTTTTCTGGTTTTTTTTTTGTGTGTGTGTGTTTTTTTGTTTGTTTGTTTGTTTGTTTGTTGGTTTTTTTTCCTGCCTGGATTGGAAAACAATAGCTATTAGACAATATAAAGCTAGATAAATGCCACTAACTGAGAATTTTTCAATTTCCGCCCTACCCCCTTTTAACATTGTCAAAGGTTTAAACCATTAATCCAATGGTTCTTTAATTCCTTTGATAGTAATCTGCAAGAATTCAGAAGGTGTCTTAGGACATTTAATTAAATATAATTTGGAAAACGTTTGTAAAACTTCCTGAATAGCCTAATGCAGTAGAAAAGCTTGATGTAACAAATTCTAAAATTTTGGTACTATTTATCTTGCCCTTGAAATGTAGCTTTCAGACTTGAATTATTTGGGTATTCTAAGGGACCTCTGGTAAAATTATGTCATAATATACACCTCAGTACCTGCCCTGCTGAGTTCTTTATTCTTATACAAAAGTTTCTTTTACTAAGAAATGAGCAGAAGAAAAAGATTATTATTCCTATTGTTTATAGGGAATTCTATAGCTTCCTTTTCTTTCATGAAGAAGATCATAAAATGAAGTAGTTCTTGCTCTGTTCTTTACATGTTTCTGTCATTAAAAGAAGTACTTTATTGTGATCTTGAGTTCTTCTCTACTGTCCTTTCCTGTGCTTTCTTCCTTTTGTTTAATCTTTTATCCTTCATATTACAGTTCTTTGTTATTCTTTTTTTAGTCCTTGGTTTGACACTGACTATGTAGTCCATTTTTAACAAGAGACAGGATGACCTTGCTCACAATTTTTCTTTGAAAATACTGAAAAAATAGATGTCTTTCAAATAATTTGCTCTTGGGCAGACCAGAATAGATAATATTTTTCAGTGATGCCAGTATTTCCACATTTGACATTTTATTACAAATCAACAGTTTCATGATATTAATAGCTTTTGTGATCATAGAATAATAGAGTAGTTTGGGTATGAAGTATAAAGATCCTCTAGTCCCATCCGCTGCAATTAGCAGAGACATCTTTCAACTACATCAGGTTGCTCTGAGCCCAAATTAACTTGATCTTGAAAATTTCCAGGGATGAGGCAACTACCACCTCACTGAACAATTTGTTCCAGCGCTTCACCATCTTCACAGTAAAAAATGTTTTCCTTTTTTGTAGTCTGAAAATTTGTAATGAACTTCAAAGTGTTCCCCATTTTAAAATGAATGGCCCACTTTTAAAATAAATAATGCACTTTTGCTCCCAATGCGTTATACTGGTAGGCATGTTCTTGTGGGTCTGATGGAATTTATGTAAAAAAAAAAAAAAAGTGAGAGATTGCTGGAGATTTGTCAATTAATATTGAATAGTCTTCAAACATTAATGTTTTACCTCAATGCTGACGTGATCATTTTGAAACAGCAGTACCAGAAAACATAAATACATAAACAGAGGGTTTACCCAGAAGTTAGGTCTAAAATTTATCCTAAAAAAATATTTCTGTTAATCATTCCAAGCTGTTTATCCTTCATAATATAACATAGGTAATCTCTTTGATTTTAAACTTCCATCGCTCTGTTTCACTTTCACATTCTCTTACAAATTTTAAGAGGTGTAACTTAAAGCATCTATTTAATAATTTTGTTTTCCTCATCTAAATATGCCTTCTTTAACATACAACTAAATTTAGCTGACTTTAATCTTTTTAATCTATCATTTCTAGTAATCATAACCTGTAGTATGCTCAAAAGGATTCTCTTTACATCTTCATCCTTATATGTTACCAAATTAACAATCCTTTAGTAATCCAGTGTTCAAGAATGAAAGCACAACATCATGTAAAAGAGTTTGTCTGACTTTTTCTATAAATTATGCCTTTAGGTCGTTATTACTTAAGGATGAAGAAGTGTTTCAGGAATTTCACAAACAATTCTTTCTCAGAATTCTTAAGTTAATGGTGCACATTGCAGCAGATAAATGCAAGACTGATATTACCAACAGCATGTTCAATCATTAGTGAAAAAGTATGTTACTATTTTCAATATGTGGATGAGATTTTCTCTGACTGTGTTTCATATGTTCCTATTTCTCCAGACTGCTCTAGAACCAACAGATAAGATTTCTAAAAAACATATCCCTGCCATTCTATTTGAAGGGTATTCTAACTACCAAAAATAGATGCTTTAAACTGAAAATGATTGTGTTTGGCTCATAAGAAGACTTGACAATTACCAGAATTACTGCACTGGAAGAATGTCTTCCAGTTCTTAGGGGGAAACTAAATGGGAAATAAGAAATGAAAGAGAACTAGGGAGTCAGTGAGAGAAGGAAGAACAGAGGAAACAAGGAGCAAGCCTTTTCCACTTTGCCATTAGATTAGCCCAGGTGGTTATGATAAAAGTAGTTGAAGATGGTAATCTGAGCAGAAGGAGCAGTTCTGTCCTCTGGCTTCATCTACTTCCCTTGCTTGCTGCCCTGCTAACTGGCTTTGGTAGCTGGGCTGACTTAGCCAGACAAAGATGTTTTTCAGGTAAGTGATGCAACTTGCTGTGGAACAAAAAAGCTTCTTAATGTTAAGGCTCAGGGAAGGAGGAAGCAAAATGACATCACAGGTGTATAAGAAAGAAGGAAAGACTTCTGCTTTTGCTAAAGCTGCAACCTTAATATGTTGTTTTCTGCAGTGAAGTAAAAACAGCATTGGCTCCATCCATACTTTGAAGTTGTGTGTTACCAGATTTGGTTCCTTAAGAAAACTATTTTATTTTTCTGATCATTTAAATATATTGTCCTCCCTGCTATTTGAATTCATTCTGTTATATACTCATGGGGATCTCTCCTAGTGTCCTTTTCTTCTCCAAGAAAATAATTTGAAGCTATCATCACTACAAGAGTAACCACAGGAGGTGGAACAGTGTACATTCCTCAGCATGCATTTTCTGTTCCTTTTCCTGTATGTATTTCATATGGATGATTAGGTGACTGTGGAGGGGGAAAGGAGTGAACTTTTTTGTTGTTTCATTATTTGTATGTTTTATTTGTTTATTTAAGAAAAAAAAAAGTGGTGATATATGAGAAAATTTTTGTATCTTAAGAAAAATATTTTTTGGGTGGAGGTCAGTGAAAACCTCAGTGACAGAGAATATATTTGACTGGTTTGAAGAGCTGGTGTTTCTTTTGAGAATCTGTGCTGCCACATCCTATACTAGTTAGCTTTCTTTAGGCTGATTACTTCATGCCTGCGTAATGTGATGATTGTGTGTATTACTGAAGCCAAATCATTTTCTGTCAGACTGGGCCTGGAGCCTCCTAACCACCTGGAGGTAGCAGAAGACATTGCTTGTGTGTTCAGTTATGTGACGGTTCAGCAGGCACAATATGTAAAAATAAATCTGTGATGATGGTCCACCTCTTTAAAGTGTTTCCATCCAACTGCTCTGGTTTGGCATCAGCCAGCATATTCCATGAGCTGAATTTGGTCAAGCACTGGCTGTTATTTGACAGTAGTACTAATGAGGAGCAAGTAGAAATGAGAGCCATTGACATGTTGTTGGAACTCTTGTTTTAAATATTTTCACCAACTCTCATAGTAGCTGCAACTCTGACTCTTAAACTAAGAGGCTAGAAGTGAGGAAGAGGGAGGAGGAAATGGATGTCTGTCTCCATGTGTTTATCTTTTACCTTTGTTGTAGCTAAGGCATTGCATCTGAGAGTAAATCTTTTCATCCTGACGTCGCATTGCAACTTAATGAGCTGTCTGGCTATGCCATGTTGGCTGGCATGTATTAATTTACAGGTTGGAAGGACAGAAAATCTAGGGCATGGTGGAAAAGAGAGAAAAAGGGAGGTTTTATACATGTGTGATGTTTTAAATTAATAAGTTGTTTTCTTTTCTGTTTTATGTGAGCATGTGGTATGTTAGAAGTATAACCAGCTTTGGAAGATATACAGAATCTTGTGCTGTAGGGTGTAATTCAGTTCTTAACTAATGAAGGTAGAAATGAGCTTTATTGTGGTCAAATTGCTTATTTACTCCTCAGGAGTATCTAAACTTGTTAGATGCAGCTGTCCCAAAAACTTTTGGAGACAGTATTCCATACCAAATGGACTGCTTCTCTGATCTTTGATACAATTCTGGTATTTCTTATGGCATAGGATCTAATTGGTCTGGATAAAATATAAAATATCTCTTTATTAAAGAACTGATTTACACTGTATCCTGTGTTCCACAGAAGTCCCTCTTAATGTGATATATTATCACACTACTTATTTCTCCTTTCATCATACAAAGAGTTGCTGTTACCTCACTTGTTTCTTAGTATAATTTATCAGTGTTGGAATTCTGACTTATGAGTACAGACATAAAACAAACATTTACTCATAAGAACTTATTTCCACATCAGCAATAGTTTTCTGCCCTGTAGCATTTTTTCTTGGTCCCTCGTTAAGATCATCTGTGCCACATTTCAAAGAGCCATGTATCCCATATTTGGTTTCCATTAAGGTGAAAGCTCCATGCCCTGTACTATGATTTATGACCTCAGCATTTATGCAGTCTCTGTGCCCTAACTAGACTGGCTGGTGTATTTCAAATACATTTTAGAAACGAAACTGGGGATGGAAGGAAACTCTGCTGCCTATGATAAAAAGCCTAGTCAACACACATGGAATTAAACAAACACTTGTTGTAATAGTATTTTTTTCTATGTTAGCTTCATTCAGAAAAGTTTGCTATACCATGCAGTGTATCCCAGGGACTGGACTTTTAATATTCTTGACAACTGCCCTAAGGGGAATAATGTCCCTTCGAAAAAGTCACAGTAAAATCTGGCAGTAGATTAAGTTAGTTTCCACTTAGGTGTGACAGCAGAGTCATTACTGATTTTAGACTTAGCCAGTTTGAGAGTTGGCTTCACCACCATCAACTGAGGACTATGATGTATAGTTCCAGATGCTCTGGCCAATTGACCGTAAAATTGCTCTGCATTTCTGGCAGAGCAGTTGAGCTGGAGCTTTTAAAATCTCCACTCCCCGAGCTCAACACCCTTCCCCCTCTGCTTAAAAGCTGCTCATTATTCTTCTTCTGCCCGCTGATCTTAGCAAAAGAAAAACTTCTGGAATCAATTAGAAGTGTCTGCACTTGATGAGATTTGCACGTGAGTTCGGAATTGCGAGGCTTTGATAGTGTCAGCCAACAGCTGCAGTTTCAGGTGGTAAAATCGGGGAAGGAATTTTCCAGGGTTTATTTACAATCATAAAATAAAACAAAAATCAAGACAAGTTGGAAACCATCTAATGTATTGTTAAAATGAAGCCTGAATTGGGTTATATATTTATTTTGTCTGAAAAAAAAAGTTTATTATCAGGATCTTTTCAATTACCTTGCAATTACTAGGCTGTATAGAACAGCTGTAATAAAATGCAAGCTATGGTCTGCTTGCTGTAGTTTTACCTGTGAAAGAAGCATCTGCTATTACTTTTGTCACTTTAATTGTTTGACAAGACAAGGAGATAGTCATATTTAATAGAAATCAGAAGCAAGCAGTCAAAGATAAAGGTAGTACTCTGAACATAGAAAATACATGTTCACATATACTGACTGAAATTTTGTGTTTTCTTCTGTCAACACTTGGACTCATAGATATAAAGTTTATTTTCTAACCCTTCTTATCCCTTAGCAGTTAGTGATTGATGTGTAGCTGTATGCAGTGTTTGCATTTTAAAGGTAACAGCCATGCCAATGAGATTATTAATGTTGTGTTGTATATCTGAGGGTGTCTGCAAAAATGAAGCTCTGCTATTTCACAATCTTGTTACTGATCTGATTTGTTTTGTGAGTCAAAGCACAATTTTTCTATAAGCCAGGAAGGCTACAAACACTGTCAAACTGCATTCTTTTCTATATCATAATAACACATGGATAATGATAGAGATCTCCATTCTAGTGAGTCACTTCACCAATATTAGTCCCTAGTGACAACTGACATATTCCACATGGGTAGATGTTTGTCTGTGTAACTGTAGTTGCAGCACTAGAGGGGTT
>VZSR01001283.1:23715273-23751948 GCA_013398615.1 Brachypodius melanocephalos | reverse complement strand
GATTTGTTTTATACCCGGTTTTCCCACAGATGTGGAAGACTCATGTTTCCTACTCTAGAGCTGTTGCTTATTGATCACTTTACATTCATAAGTTTTACATACAAAGTTGTTTTAAAGATGCCATGTAAAGCACATTGCAATGTCTGAGAGTCAAAGGCAGGGTAAGATGGGCAATTTGTGTGTCCCTAATGACAGACGATGGCTTACTTGTGGAGGTTCCCCTTCCACTCAGGCTGTGTGGAGAGAAGCAGAAGATGCAGTCAGGAATGCAGAAGGTATCTCCCAGCCATGGAGAACACCCCTGAGTGGGGAGCCTTCCAGCATCACTGTGCATGGCCACACACATGTATGTGTGTGTTCTCTGGGCTGTCTTTAGTCCATCAAGCTCCCCCACGTGTATGTGCTTGTCAGCACAGCCTGATATGCAAAATTAGTAAAATACTTTCCAAAACTAGATAGCTTACCTCCAAAGCTATTGTAACCAGCAGGTGGGAGTTATCCTGAAGAGAGAAGAGCGATGTCTGTGTTCCCAAGACCACAAATACAAATTACTTAGTTTGAATTTTATCTTCAAACATGATAGGACAAGCAATTGAATTAACTTTTAAGAGATAAAAGCTTTAATGAAACAAGCTGTTTCTTATGAGGAAAGCATCTGGATTTGGTTCATACAAGGTTACCACAAAGAACCAACCTAGTATTTAAAATATTTTGGACATTCTATCTGGTACAGTTTAAATAAAGAAACACAAATATTAAAAATACATGCAGTCCAGGGTTACTCAGTATTTCCATCTTGCAAGGGAATGATGTAAGACTCTTCTTCCCATAAATGTCCCTTCCCACTTCTGTAACAGTGAGCAGAACATGGCAGCTATGAAAATTTACCATTTCTACAACAGAATGTCTGTGTAGGACACACAGATTTGGACTTTAATTTAGCCCATTGGAAATCTAACTCAATGCATTTGTGTAGGAAAGCAGAAATTAATTCAAAATGTTCTGTAATATGTTTTATTACTTTTTTTAAATCATAAAGGCTATCTTCAGTCAATTTTTTTTTTCAGAAGCTTCTTGTGAACAACAAAGAAAGAAAAGCACAGTACAAGTTGAGCCTCTGTTTTTCTTACTAGCAGCACCTGAAATAACTCCAGAGGCTGAAAACTAGTTCATGACATCTGGGCAATTGCATGCTAAATTCTAACCAGCCAGTGCCTTTTGTCTAGAGTGGGCAATAGATCAGTAAGATAAAATCAAGCCATTATCTGTGCTGTGGTTTATTTCCTTTATTACTGCCCTATTATTCCCCTGTACAAGTTCTGTTTTATATGATGTTTAGAGTCAAGGAATAAGGGAATATAGAGAAAGCAACAATGCTATATTTGATTTTATGTTTGGGTATTACACAGCACAAAGAGAATGTTTTAAAATTTCCTTCTCCTGCCAATGCCAAATAAAAATTGCCTGATGAAAGAAGATTAGCAAATGCTGTGTTTAACAACTGATTACCAAATGCAGAACACACAAAACACTTTGTATGTTTAAAAGTTGGAAATAGGTGTTATGAGAAAAAAGTAACTGTAAAGCTCTAGTTATCACTTGAAACCAAGGCAAAATAGTACAGCAACCCCCTATAGAGTCTGGGACTGATCACATCTGTCCTGACAGAATTTGTTTGGTTTATCTTCATGTGGAAACCATGAAATGTTTGAATAGATTGTTTATTTTGCTGATTGGAAGCTAATACAGTTGAAGATGCCTGATTTCAGTTTGAACATTTTGGATTTTGTTTTAGGGAGAAAGGGATGCTATATTTTGTCTTTAGCTGTTACCTGAATTCATTGCACAATTGCATATGACTATAACTCTCTAAATCTATTAACTTCTGCTCTTTTTGGCTTCATGTAGTTTGCTTACAAAGAATGGTCAGATACTAGGAAACAGCTATAAGTGGTGGTGAAGCAGGATGCTAAGAGACAGAGTCTGGCCATTAACTGCATTGTTTTATACCTACTTCATAGCTCTTTCCGCTTTCTTTTGAGACCAACCTAGTTAGTTTATAACATTTTAGGGAAGATACCTGTCCTTGCACGTGCATAAAAGGGCCTGTCCCACTCCTGTTTGCTGTGTCAGCACTGAATAGAGTTGCCATCGTCATGCTCGAATTCCTGGTCAATTTTTTTTCCAGGCTTAGAAGTGAAACCTGTTATTAAAACAGTTGCCTTGTTTAGAAAAGTTGGAGGGGGGTGGGTATTTATGCATATTTTTTAAAGTTCTTTGTCATTTTCAGCTGAGGTCATTCTAGCACAGGATGAGAAGTGTTCAGGAGTATAATTCTAATATATTTTTGGACTATCTTTCCTTCGAATGAAAGTATTGCCCTAAAGTGAATCCATTCCAAATGTAGCTTTCAATGTTATGTGCATGGATGGTAATTAGTTCCTGAGGCTTACTAACTGGGGTTACCTGAGGCTTACTAAACTGCATCCTCAGACCATAAAACATGTAAAAAGCAGGAATTAATCTGACAGACTTGTGAATTGGACCTAAAAATGTGTTACCAAGATACCAACCACTGAGAAGAGCTTCTTGCTCGAAGCAACTTGCTAGAATTTGCCTTGCCTTCTTGGATAGCACTCTAAAATGTACAGTTCAATAAAAAAAACCCCATGGCATATGCTTTGATATGTTTTTACAAGCACTGAAAAAAAGTGAGAAAATATTTTCTAAATAAAATGATACAGAACTCATTACTCCTTTTCTTCCCCTTTATTACTTCTGCCTTCTTTTTTTTTTCCTATGTGTGAGAAATGAAAAAATATTAAAGGAAAATAGAGAGGATTAAGGAAACCTTTTTCTAATTCTCTAACCAAATCAAAATAAAATAAAACCTATAAATATTTTGAGGTCCATGAAAATTGGAAATCACTTATTTTACAAAATGTTAAGACAAACACAAACAGGTGGGAGGTTAGAGGTGGGTAGTTAGAATGTTTCATCATACCTGGGTTGATACACTCCTATTTCATTTTTTGTTGCTTTTTTTTTTTACCTCACTATTATAAAATAACAGTCAAATAGCAGAACAAATTATTGCCTGAAACCAAAGCATCTCACTGAAACTTCTTGGTTTAAGATAAAGTCAAAAATCTTCAACTTGCTTTGAGTTCATTAATCTTGAAATAATAAATTTCAAGAAAAAAAATTTCTTTGTTTAAGTTGTCCCATCTCTACTTCTAAGAGCAAAGAGAGATAAGTGAGCATTTTGTCTGAGTGGCTATCTGAGGATCTTACTGTTGAAAGTGAGAAGCTTTTCATTAACAGAGGGAAACTGGATATTTGAAAAAGCAAACACTGTCTAGTTTTAACGCAGTTCTGGGTATTGGTAGAACATTAGCGCCTTGGATTCAGGTCAGCTTTTTCACACTCTGATTTTTTCCAGTCGTTTTACATTACTCAAGGGTAGCTCACTGGAAATAGATAAAGAATTCTTGAGTATTCTGCTTAAGAATAGTGACAGAACCAATATTGTTATATAGCCTTAATTTTTAGATAAATTGATGCAATCATAACATGATGTTTTAAGGTCTCTTATTGGACTATTTATCACCTTCTAAACAATTGCTAATTTCTGCCAAGTTCTTATAAAAAGTATCAATCCACTAAATGAATCGAAGGAGTTCATTCCATTGAACTCCTGACTAGTGAAGAGTTAAGGAGGAGGAAACAGGTTCTTTAGTGGATCCAGGTTTATTTTTTTGGCTTTGCAAGCTCTATGACTTTCACAACTTATTAGTATCAAATAAGAATCAAAAGCATCAGATTGCAAAAGTAACAAAAATAATAGCTGTGAAAGTGGTGTGCAGGCAAAATAAGTCCATTTTTCCTAGACAGTCCAAATAAAATCTGCCCAACTAACTACTTTGAATCCTCAACTGTTTTTATTTTGATCTTTTTGGAGACTAAATTTCATGATCTTCATGATTTTATTTTGCTTTGTGCAATAAGCCATACTAATAAACTCTACACAGAAGCATATTTGGGCATATATGCTAGTAATTTCAAAGAACCCATAATAGATTTGGCAGCAGAGATTCTGCTTTTCAGAACTGTACATATGTGGACAAATGTTTGCCTCTTGGTTTAGACAGAGTCTTTTGAAATTCTACTGAATATCTACCTGTTTGAAGGAAAAACTCAAAAAAAACAGATGTTGTGCCTTTAGTCCAAAATGGGGTTCTTTGTGAGAAGAACATGGAAATGTATGCCTATCAAGCATATTATCAAATGGACAGATTAAAAGTATAGTGGAAAGGAAATGGCATGAGGGATGGCAGGCACACACCCTCCCCAGTCCATGAAGGGCACACGTGGTCCAAAAGTACCTGTAATGGTCTGGGAGAGAGGGTAAAGATGGAAAGCAGGGAGCATCTGTACATTCTCCCAAACTGTGTTATCATTTCATTGGTTAAGGATCTGAATTATTAGAAGTTGATTATGTGAACCCACCCCTACAATACTGTAGAACTCATATTTTGCAAGGAGAGTGGGAAATGAGAGAAAGAACCTTGGGTTTGTATGGCATTATTTGCAGTTATTAATTATCTTCTTTTACATTTTCCAGCCCAGGTGCCCTGATTTCTAAAGTCTTTAGACAAGTCCTTGCAGGCAGATTATCTCTTTGTAGTTTGGTGACAAGACCATGGAATCATGGTCAGATACACAGGCACAGGCTAACTTTTTTTCCTTAATGGTCATGTGTTGCTGAACCAGTAATTTAAGCCTAAATGTGATGCTGAATTTTCTGCCCTGAATTACAGATGAGACTATTGTTGATATTCATTAGCATAAGTTTTCTTCTTTGAAATTTTTATGAAGTTGTCAAAATTGCAGGTTCAGCTAATGTTGTATTAATGCCAGGCATGAAAGCTGTGACTGTTCTCCAGCATCATTTCCCTATTACAGCTAATGCAGTCCATCTCACTGAAACCAAAAAGCTATTGCTAGTACACCTCTTAAATTATTCTCAAGCTGCCAGCTGTGCCATTTGCCTTTGATCCTTTCTTTCATGGTAATTATCATACTGAAAGGTAAAACTAAAATATATTCTGTACCAAGAGCCACCTTTTCATACTTCTGGAGGATATTTGTCCTCGTGGGATTGCTGCAGATTTTATACTAATAATAGTCTTCTCTATGTGCTATTGCTGCCATCAAGTGCAATTATATAATTATGCATGTGCAACTATTCATGTACAGTAATCTAAGTAATGTCAGCTCTCTGGAGCTCCAGCATTTTCTTACTACTTAATTTTAAAATAACACTTAGCAATACATGAAACACCTCATTGTTTTATTTTAATGGGAGCTAAAAATTGAAAAATTCTGGTTGAATATGCACTCTGAAGTATGTTGCTGACCAGAAGAATAGATTGCCTTTTTAATAGATGAAAATCATAGTTTAGTGACTTGCTTTTATGGTTTTATTTACTCTCCCTGATAAGATAATTGATAAAAACCTGTGGAGTTGTCAGTGTAAACAAATCTTTCCAGCAGAGAAAACAATTATATTTACTTTACATGTGTTACTACATGCAAATACCTCCAAAATGTTATTCTGACCAATGTGGTTTTAAAATGCTTTCCAAATAGGAATTTTTTTATTACTTCTGAGTCATGATATTTAGCAAGGAAAATACTTTTCAGTTGTTTATTTAGTGCTGTAGGAATCTCATTAAAAGCATTTGTGTGGTTTTAAACTTCACTGTACTAAGGAGGTCCTGAAGCACCATGCTGTCCATTGACTCTACAGTGCTAAATCAAGATTTTAATGTACTAATGATATCTGCAAGTAGCAAAGCACTTCATCACTACATTCTCTACTTGCAATGTGCTACTTAAGAACAAATATTTCCTTTATTAACTCTGAATATCCAGTTAATAAAGGCATCCAGGCATTCTAACAGTTGTATGAGTTTCTGTCAAGTCCCACAAGAAAGCAATAGTCCTGTTTCCAGGTATGTGCAATGTAAACATGAGATGAAAGGCAGCAGATGAAAACAGACAAATTTTAGACCAATAGACAAATATCACGGCTAATCAGAAAGCATTTATCTAAAAATTGAGTGTGTTCATAATGAAGGATACCAGAGGTAGCTCAGGGAAGAGAGGTGTGCTGAAAAGATCCATCAAATGTTGAGAACAATCTTACTTTTGAAAAAGGAGCTAATGGAAATATACATAGAAAGTAATCACTTATCCAAAGGGGCAGTCTAAGGCCCATTTATTTCAGTGGCACCATGGGTGGACATCAGTGAGGTGTAAAGGTTTTGGCAGAGAGGATTGCTGCGTTGGTGATCTGAGGAGACAAGGGCCTGGATGAGAATTCTAGATCTATGCATGTATAAGACTGGTTATCTCTGGTGTGTTAGAAAAGAATCTGTGGATGTGGATATGGGGCATCTTAAGACAGGCGGGATTTGAAGATGACCTATAAATAGTGATGACATCTAGAATTATGGGAAAAGGAGAGATTTATTTGAAAATAGAGGAGATAAATAATTTGAAGTATATTTAATGTAATCTAACATTCAAACACACAACAGTATTCAGAAAGATGGAATTTCTATGGCGAGGTCAGGGGGGTGAGACTTGAAGAAAAGAATGGGATCTGAATAGAGATGATAGGATTTGTGCTGGGATTAATAATATCTAGAGGAGCACAGAACAAGGAAAAAGCTTGCACAAGAATGGTGTATCTTAGCTATACAAGATGGCATAAAAATTTGATGTTACTAAGTGCTATATAATGGCATAAAATAAACTTTATAAAAGATCTACAAATAGATCTTTTTGAATAAAAGAAAAAAATATAGAAATCTCTTTAAAGAAGACTGTTCAGATACACAACAGAAGAATAGATTTATCCTTTTATTCATGGTGGTGAAACTTTTTTTGTTTGTTTTTTTGAATACATGAAAGTTAAATTTTCTGGAAACGAGGATCAAACATGTTCCCTGGTATGCAGCAGTAGAGTGCTCTAGCACCACAGACTTTACTATTGTCAGAGAGGATTCATCTGTGACATAGTGATTGTTCAGCCACCAATGTCTTCTGAAAGAGCAGAAATGGATTGTAGTGTTGAGGAGTCAGTAAATAATATTTATGATGTATGAATAGCCAGAAGAATTAAAGATGAGACTTCTAAATAGGATTTAAATATTTGCCATTAACTGTCCTGTCTGGTGCATGCAAAAACATAAAAATTCTTCTCTTTAATCTGTGCAAAACCTTATTAGCTTTCTTTATATGGAAAAGGGCCCTCCAAAATAAACCTTAGTATACAAAAACATTTCCAGAAAGAAGGAAGTAATTAATTACATAGAAAATCTGAAGTAATATATGAACAACAATAAAGAAGAATTTCAGGAGAGAACTTCAAATAACTGAGGTGCTAGTGAGACATAAGGACACTGAAAGACTCTAGGAGGGGAGGAGGTGAAGAAAAATAGAGTGATGAAGTTACATAAAAGGATGTAATACAGTGAAAGAAGAAAAATGGAAAAGAGAAAGCAACATGGTTTATCAGGTAAATAAAAAATGTTATGGAAAAAAGATAGTGATGACGATGAGTATTATAATAAGTGGTATTTCTATCACTTGTTTCTAGGAATCAAAAGTTAATATCTATTCACTGAAATGTTCTCATATACTTCTAATACATGAAAACAGGTAAAATTGAAGTTGAAATCAAATCAACACAAATGCTTGAGAAGTCTCTATGAGACAGAAGGTTTGGTGCCATTTTGAGAAAGTAAATAGCATCCTGATGTGAGATAATCTGAGTTGTGCTTTTTCTAAAAAAGAGAGAATGAAGATGTATTGTCAAGTATTTATGATGAAAGTGGTAAATGCTCCCTTTGAAAATATTTTCATTTTTTAACAGCTTTAATGTTCTGCATGGTTTGGGACTGTTCTGGATGATCTACCACACATGAGTGAATGGTCCTGAAGTTTCACTATGATTTTTTTCACTATGATTGCTAGTAATTTTTTTTCTTTTGCTTTAATTTTTTTATTTATATATATGCGTGCATTTTCAGGAGTAGAAGACATTTCACATTGATGTACATTTAAATTAGAACCAAGAAATTATTGCCTTCTTGAAAAGCAGTGCAATGGGGAAAGTCTTAGAGAATTATAACACCTACTGTGAAGTTTTGCATTTGATATTGCTATTTAAAATAGCTATAGTACATACTTTGTGTGTGAGTGAAAAACGCAACTTGGAAATGTTTACATCTGACTGATCTATTTTAAGTAAAAGACATATATTGTTTAGGTGCTAGTGAGAAGTGTGAATATTGTCATTGGCTACTGCACAGAAACTTTCAGACAGGTAGTATGTGGAGAGCAAATGAATTGCTACTGTGTAAGTTTAAAACTGTAGATGCAAAAGCTAAAATAATATTTAACTATACGTGGTATAATGAATCTTTATTGGCAACTGGCATTCACAGACTATTTGAAAGGCGGTATTGGCCAGACGCAAGTTATTTGGCAGAGATCTTGCCTAGTATATATTTGCAGAGCCTGTCTGCATAAGGATGCTGGCAGCTTTATCCTGATTTCTATTCCAGGTGACAAATTTCTATCCAAGCATATGAGTGATCAAATATTTTCCACTGGAATCTGGGCACTGTAAAATTTCTGAAGCTGAGTAGAAAAAATTGAAGGATTTTCTTAAACTATAATAGTCTCTGCATACCACAGTGACGGCAAAATATTTCCACTTGGACGACATCAGGGTGAACAGTGCAGAATTGAACTAAACATTTTTCTGGAATACTGATTGCATTTTGTTGCTACTTCTCAGTAGCCTCTTCTCCTAACCTAAAAGATGTGATCACTGTACTCTTCAATTAATTTCTACATGAGAATTAAGCATTGGAAAGTACTAGTGCACCAACTGTCTACCAAGGAAAGAATGCTGTTCAAACCAGATGAAAGCTATACCATAATCTCATTAGCTTATTTTTTTTTCTGATGCAAAGCCAATTAAAAAAGAATAGTTTCCATTAGTTTATTTGTCTTTCCTGGAGCAATTACAATTGCTAAACTTTCCTAAACTATATAAATGTGGAGTCTCCCCTTGTGACAGGTTGTTTAAATTTATAACTAAAGCTAGCATTTCCATCTCCAATAAAAACCAAACAGACATTTAATTATGGTGCGTGACATTTCTGACTAAAATAGAGCCAACAAATCCTGTCAGACAACCCTCATTGTTCATGGACTTTGAACAAATTGGGGATCTGTGAATTTATAGCCAGGTTTTTCTCTACTATTGTTTAAAATAGCACACATGGAAAACACGCCATGAGTGTGTTGTAATTCAGCTTTAATGATGTAACACTTGGTTTCAGTCAATCGTTGGAGGACTGCAGTAACACTGGTTTAGTGCTTCAGACGTTGCATGTTCCGTGGCAATTATAGTCCAGCTTTCAATAATGGCTGTTGGCGGGGTATCCACAAGTGAAGTCATAGCAATTTTGAGAAAGAGCTAATAAAAATACACCTGCCTTGTAGTGGAAAACGAGCCTTTAATATCTTTGCTTTGAAGTTGAATGAAGCCCACAGCATTAACCAAAAGATACCAGTATTATGATGCAGTAATCCACTCCCCCAGGGGAAGTCAGGGGATTGAAATATCAAAGGCTACTATTTTCTAGTCACATATTTTTTAGTTACCATAACATCATGAAGGAAAAATGGAAATAACAAGGTGATAGTAAAAACTGGAAGGGTTGTTAGCTCTGAAATTAGGAATATGCAAAGCAATCCCAAACCATAATTGAGGGATGCTACATCTCAAGTGATGCATAATGATTCAGTTGTTAGTTTTAATGCAATTCCTTACTTAAATATATCCAAATATATTTTTCGTTGAAACAATATATGGAATATTAAAACAGCATTTATGGAAAAGATTTTTTTTTTTTCAGACAAATTCTCAGCTTTGTATTCTGGATGAGTTTAGCTTTTGACAAGATTTTCACTCAGCCACTGACTGTTCACAGCCATTAATAATGCTCAATTTGTTTTCTTGACCAAAAGATCTAGGGTAAATTCCTTTTTTCTTTTTGTTATGTTTTCTTTTATTTTCTATCCTGATGTGCTTCATATGTTTTGAATTCTTCTTCATTTTAGGAAGCATTAGTGGTTAGCTGCTTGTGGCATATACAGTCAAGCTATGTGTCTTTCTAGGGCAGTATATAATGCAGTAGTTATATGCAATTATAAACTTCTGCTTGGAAGAAGTGTAAAAAAGTATATTTTCAATAAATGATGGGAAAAATGAACCTCCTTAACTGCTTCTAAAATGAAAATTGCAACTTGGAGGATGCATTCATGCCTATGGCTAAATTAGTGACTGCTTGGGCAAATGACAGAATCTTTCTTTGTGTTGATTTAACTGAGTGGAAAATGAATCCAAGAATGCCCACATTCTAATGCATTTATTAATATTTATTACTCTGGTAGAAAAGAGGCTCTAGAATTACCCAATCAAAGGGCCTTAAGCAACTGGAAGTTACACTATCAAAGGAAACCTTTTCCTCGCATCCTTGGTTTGTTTTTTTCTGCACAGAACTCTTGCCTGTTGTCATGCAGATGGCTGTACTGGTCTTACTGTGGTGAACATAACTAAAGAAACTTCACGTCAGCCATGTATAATTAGACCTCAGCTTAGGCTTGCAGTTGTTCAATGTGATATATTATGCAGCTATTTTGCAACCACTGTTGTTGAAATTAAATTCCAAACTACAAAAAAAATTGTATTAGTATATAAACAAATGGGCCTCCTATTGCAGTAAGAGTGGATAAGAAATGAAAATGATTGGTATATTCTTAGCACAACAAGATTAATCAGGAGATCAGCAGAGCTACTTCCATATTAATCACTAGATGTAGTTTATGAAAAAAAAATCTAGAACATTTTGTCAGGACTTTTTTTGCAACCAGGAGCAGGTCAGGAACTCACAGGATACAAAATCTACAATTGAACCTCCAGTTTCAGCTGTGTTAGAGGTTCCTTCTAAAATAACCAGAATTTGTATACCTTCAGGGCTGGATGTTGCCTCTCATCCTCATCCTCACACTCACCAGCAGTGTAGGGTCCTCTAAGTGGAGAACAGAAAGATAAAAGGGTGCTTAACCCCATGCTGGTCTGATCAAACACCATTCCCTGCTAACACAGGAAGAAACATTCATCAAAGGGATATCACTTGAGAATGATCCTACAAAAACATGCACACATGCTTAACTTCACGTTAATGGGACTATTTAGGTGCATGAAGTTAAGCATGTGTTTTAAATCTTTGCCGGATTGTAGTCTGTATTTCCCTTTCTACTAACCTGAGCTTTTATGCAGAGTAGTTACCTTACTGCTCTGAAATGCCAAAAATTCTCTCAGCCTATGAAGAAGAGTTTATATGTCTGAATTCAGTTTTAGATTATCCCTAGTTGCCATAGGATTTTAATCTTGCTGTGTCTGTGATTTCTATTTTTTGTTTAGGGTTAGTAGTACATTTTTACAAATTTCAAATAACTTGTATAGACTTGCTACTTCTTCATAACAAGTATATATGTAATTGCATTTCAAATAAAAACCCTAATAATTCTTCTTTTTTATTAAAAATACTATTAATAATGATACAGGCTTCTAACTTTTCTACTAGCATTTCCTCTTCAATGAGGCTTTAATTTTCTCTCAACATTGAGATACAAATAACTAAGGGAATTATCTGTTTTAATAATTTCTGTTTTATCATTCTGAGAGTGAGTGAACCTTTGCTGTGGTTGGAAGATTTCCTATTAAGTGTTCAATTTAGTAAAAAGAATGTAGAGAAATGCTGAACCAGAGCAAAATATTTAGGCTCTGGAACACAGTGAGCTTTTAAGTAAATACAATGTTGAATCCTGGAGCTAAATTTGAATACACTCTGCAGTCAGTGCTAGTCACAAAAGTTTTGTTTTGCTGGGTAAACCACATATATCAGGAAGCTGAGCTTTTACACTTCCTGCAAACTTCATACTACTGTCACTACATATTTTCCTGCTGTTCTTTTCTTTGTAAAATTCAAGTGTGTAATTTGCATCGCCACTCTGAAAATAAATTGTTACTGAGTCTTGACACCTGCCAGTACTGGTATTCATTTCAAGCTGTAAAACACTACTTTGAAATGAATATTGGGAAACTCATTAAATGTTTTCAGCTGTGTCATCTGTGTTAACATAAAATAAGTATTTCTGGATTCTGTTTTCTACTAAACTCTTTGTGAATGCTTTTCTGTACTTAAAATTTATTTTCTAGAGTTGAGTCTGCTGATTTTCATCAATTCTACACACACACAGTTTTTTTCCATGTGTTTCTTTGAGAAGCATGTACAGTTTCTGGTTTTATACTTAGGAAATTCAATATCCAATTAAGGGATTAAGTGGGCCAAGTCAGACAAGAACTCTGAAAGTGAAGTTTCCCTATCCTCCATTATTTCCAAGCTGAGACAAAAACTAAATTTAAATCAACTTAAAGGCTGCATGGTGCTTAAATACCTTAGGACCTGGGTTCTCACCCTGACTAGTTCTGGATAACTCCCAGTTGCTTCAGATGAATGGAGTGTAATATCCAGGGAAATCATTTTTTATATTAGGAATTTCATTAATATGTATGGTCATTTCTCCTTTATGCTTAACTATCAGGAAACTTCCCTGCCTCATGAAGTATATTTATCATGTTTATGTATACTGTGTATAACCAACTTTGGTGGATCTGGGCTGAGAAATGTCATATCAAATAACCTGTACAAAAATAATGTAGTAAGACAAGATGGTTGTAATCACACATATTAAGCAGATATTTTCAACTGGAAAGTGTATAAAATTTAGTAGTAAATTTTTGCTGTCTTGATAGGCTTATTTTTCAGAAGATAAGAGGGGAAAAAAATGCTCCTGTCATTAGCTTGATGAGCCCTTCATACTTGTGGTCCTACAAACCCAAGTCCCCAGTCCAATTAAAAAAAGATTCCATTTTTTAAAAAAAATTTTCCTCAAAGGGAAGAAAATGTTAAATAATAATGCCTGATGGATAACTTGTGATCATCCCACAAACTTCTTGTCTTAATCTTCAGATCTTCCATGGAAATTCCCCCTCTCCTCCATGCTCCTGACTGCATGGAGCTGTCTCCCATCACCTCCATTTCATTGGGAAGGTCAATCTTGAGCCTATGCCTGCTGGTTTAAATGTCTATCTTGTTGCTCCTTTCATTTGTGTAGCTGATTTCTTAAGTTCTTATTTACTAATGTCTCCCTGAAATCCTCTTTCAGGATCTGCTTATTTGAGGGCTTCTGAAAGACAGGAGCCAGTGTGTTGGTGTTGGCCAGAAAACCCCTTTAGCTGGCTGCTAGCTCAAGGCAGCATGGTGCAAGCATCCCTCACAATTGTCTCTCTTATGTGTGAGCTCTTGTTTGTCATTGTGGGTTATAAGCTCATCAGAAAAAAGGCAGATCAAGGCTTGCTTGTAACCCTTCACTTACTGAAACCGTGATCCCGATTTCAGCTGCACCAGCTGACTTTGTTGAAATAGTAAAATTACAAGGCTACCCTAAATGAATTGCTGAATTGCAGGTTAATAGGCACTGTTACTGCTGTTAGTAGGTGATTTTCAGCCAAAGATAGATTATTAATGTGGCCTCCCTGAGGGCCCTGTCCTGGGCCATGCAGCAGATGTGTTGTGGTGGCTGACAGGGAGAAATCCTGAAAGCAATTACACAGTATAGTTTGTCCTGGAAATCATTGGAGAATCCTTCAAATAGTGTTAGATAGCATTGTTATGATGAAACCTGTGAATCTCTGTACAAGACTAGAAATGCAAACTGGCAGCTCAGAGAGAAGCATGTGGCTGAATTTATGTTGGGAGGACAGAAAAAAGTTGTAGACAACAGCCCAGGGGCACAGACCTTTCATGCTCAGAATCATGGCCTCAAGCAAAGGTGTTAAATCAGTGTTTCCAGACTAAAAAATTTTACATTGCCACTGAGACAAATTCAGGCTTCCTGATGGAGCCATCTGATGGAAGATTTGAGCAGGGAGTTGGATTATGATCATATAAATTAGACCAGATTTTCTGAAGAGGAAATAATGCAGCCGTATACACTTACTGAGTTGGTTTTTGTAAGTGAAATGTCGTGATGAAGTATATAGACACTCTGCAAGTTCCTTTGAGGTGTAATTTATAGCTACTGACACACTAAGAAAGGCAACTTTTGTATTGGAAGTTGTATAATTGATAGCCAATGACTAAGCATTAACCAGTCAAGCAAATAAGATTTTTGGTACTTTTGGTAAAGAAACGTGCTTGCAATTTTATGTGTAGCTAACTTCTAGCACAGAATGATAGCCACTGAACTTGAGCCTCTTGAATCATTGCACTTTCTTGGATCTGCATAATAAAACCACTGCCATTTACTTGTCCAAATCAGTTTAATCTAGGCATAAGTCCATGGGAAAAAAGGGCCCTCTATTTTTGCATTTTCAGTCATAAATCAAATAGATTTTCAGTTATTTACTTTAATGTTTTACTTGTAAAGTGGCACAAATCTCAATGTTGTAGCTTTTCTGTGTGTTTTGCAGATTACACCTGGCAGCTTGACAGAAAGCTGTCAAAGTAAATGACCAGAATTAATTACCATTCAGTAGAGTAAAAATTAGACAGGGATGTGGAACTCATAGGAGCTCCACAGAGTAATGTACTACTTTATATTCCTCTACGTTATGGTTCATTAGGTGTATAAATAAATCTTTTAAATATACTTTGGCAGTATGGAAGTAAATTGTCATTTTAAATTAAAATCTCATTAGTGAGATAGTATACACCTTGATATCAGAAATGCACTTATTCCTGTATGAATGCCATGTTATTGAATTAACTGTCAGTGTTCTCCAGTCACTTGAACTAGATAACAATCAAAAAAGATGTGAGATGGTTCTATTAATTTTGTATTTGAACTTTCTTATACCTCTTCCCACTGCTGCAGCCCCAAGGGGAAAGAATTCCTTTATTAAGACTGAAGCCTAAAATTCCACTGCCTCAGCTCTTGAGAGAATTCAAAAAATTAAGAACCCTGCCTACAAGAGAGGCGGAAAAAGGGAAAAATAGCCAGTTTACAAGCCTTGGGGGATTAATAAGTCTTCCCATATTCCTTGGAATCCCATTGAACTAAAGTTACAGTGAGGCCATGGAGACAAAGGTCTGGTGTCTTTTTCTCTCCTGATCAAAGTGGAAAAATATATTTTTCCCCACTTATTTTATCTCTCAATTCCTGTGCCACCATTTGTTTGATAGATTGGAAATTCAAAACTTTGGGTTAGTAAATTAATTTACCAAATAAAAATTAATTGTAAAGATTTTTACACCAATATGATTAGAACATCCTACATATTGAAAGTAAAAATCTCTGTGTTGATGTGGGAGAATTTGTAAAATATTTCTGTAATCTGAAAGTACACTGTTTGTGTCCATGTTGGAAAAATCAAATCAGACTGTCACTTTGAAAAAGGTAGAGTAAGAGAATTAAAGAATTTGCACATTCTCATCTGAGAATTCCCCTGATAGTACTCCTGCTGTGTGTTTATTTGAAAATAATTTCTCCACTGAATGTAACAGAAGCGTTGGTCAAACTTTTTTAAACCTAGCTGTAAGGACAGAAGAGAGGGGAAGGTCAGTGGAGAGTGTATATTCAGAGGAAAAACAACCACACACTTTTGGATAAAAGAAGCTACTTTCAAAAATATTTTTAAGGCTAGCCACAATTAGGAGACAAATATGAAAGGGTGGGGAGCTGTGGAACAGCCCAGCAAAGGAAACAAGAAAAGAAAAAAGTGTCAAAAAGTTCCAAAATATAATATTTATAGTTCAACAGGAAATTAGCAATAAAGTCACAGTGCTTGTGAGAAGAGTTGAAAGGAGAAAGTGGACAGCACTGCAGGGCAAGCTAAGGTAATCCTTTCACTTTCCACAAGCAGCAGAATGCAAAGGGTGGTAAAGAAGGTGTGTTTCTCAATGTAAACCTGTGATGAGTGTGGCTGTGTGCCTATCTTACTTTGGCAATATCACAGGAAAAATGGGTAAGTTGGAGTCTTTTGCCTCTAGAAATGGGGCCTTCTGTGAAAATGCCAATCTCTGTATTAGAATGGCTAAATAGTACATTTGATGTGTTGCAGCCTTGTATCAGGTCCTAGGAACTGGGACAGAATGCAAACGTGAAAGAACATTGTAGAAGTTACTTTATAGAACTTACGTGTCATGGTACCTCATACTCTGTGCCAACTGTGTGTCACTGATGGTCACCATGGTGGTTTGCTGGCTCTTACCTGCCTGTGCTTGACTTGCACGGATAGAACTGACTAAACAAGGAACAAGATGGGAGAGTGAACTTGTGCAAAGACTTTTTTGGTAAGAAAAGCCGGGAAGGGAGCAGAGAATGTAACACTTATTCTGTAACAAAGAAATATGAGTCAACTTCCACTTGTGAATTTGCTCATTCTAGCAGGCCTCTTTGTGTTCTTTACATACTAATACTGGTTTAACAATACTGGAAGGCTTAATCTTTCAGTCTAGTAAAATATCATTTTCAGAGAAATCCTGTATTTATTTTATTTTAATTAGCTACCTTATAGAAAGATGAGAAATTTCAAATCCATCCATGCCAAAAGACATAATGGCAGATGTGGTTTCAGGTCAAAAAGGAAAAAAATAAGAGACATCTCTGAGGAATTGTTGGGTATGGTTTGTTGTAGTGGCCTCTAATTTAAGGCATCAAAGTTTATTTTGGATCTGGCCCCAAGTGACTTATGTAAGTCTGTCTGTTGTCTCCCATTAGCATGTGCTAGTTGCAAAAGGATGTGGGAAAAAACAATGGATTAAATATTGAATGAAGCTTGGATCTAAAATAAAGGAAATGCTTCGAACTACCAGAGGGTCCTTCCTCAAAAAATTCCAACCCCCTCTTTTGCTCTCCCAAAATAGGTCTTTTAACCATTAGCTTATGTCATAATTATAAAGTTAATTTTTAAAAATATGATTTAGTGCATACAAACTTAATGGCACTACTTTATAGATAGCCCTTTCTGTCAATAACTGTTTCATGTTATCATCACTATGAAGTTATTTGAATGTTGCAGCATAACGTGTATTCTCTAACACTATCAGGAAATTCTGGCACATTTTTGTATCCAAGCCTAAGAGCAAATTCCAATACAGATTTAGGAACAAAATCTTGTCAGGTTTGCTTAATTATAAACTTTTCAAGGAAAATGCTGAATGTCTTTTCAAAACCTTTTTAACCTTACTGTTAACTATTTCTGTTTGAAATCTGTATTCTTAGCAATATATTCTACCTATTCAATATTCAGGAGTAGTATTAAAAAAATAAGGAGACTACATGGTGCTAAATGTATTATTTGTACTCAATTATAGTAAAAAGCATCCATCAAGTCACTGACATCTTCTTCCCTTTCAGTTGAAGTGTGGTGAACCATTTGTTAAAGTGCCAAGAATAATTTAAAAAATCAAAGGTAAAGACAAGAAGGTCGTTCATGGCTATTTACTCCCCACTGAAATGAATATGAAAGATTGTTATTTGTCATGGAATTCCACTTTTGCCCATTTTTTAAAAGAGATAAATGGAGAAAACAAGAGGACCCAGACATTAATTTAGAAATGACATTAATATCTATGTGTTCATGTGTATATAAACAAATATAAAATGCACGTATATTTATCGAAAACATGAAGTAACACACATGCACAAGCATTCTATATATTAATACAGTATGCAATATATATACAATATATGGTAGGAAACACATTTAAGAAATACTATTTGACTTCATAATGATAAGCCAGATCATCATTCATCCTTTTTCTTGCCTCTAGACTTTCTTCTGAAATATTTTGAGTTTGTTTTTACTTATCAGAAATACAGTAACAGAGGTAGGGTCACAACTTGCTAGCACTTAGATATGCATTGATGTTTTTTGATATATTGTTTGGCACTAAAGTGTTTTTTTTCACCAATATTATGATTGAGGAGTAGTCACTTAGCTTTAAATATTTGTTCAGGATTTTTCAAAAGAAACATCCTGATCCCTTTTGTTAAAAAAATGCAAAAAAACCCGAAAAAATTGCTCAAAGTGAGCCTGAAATCACCAGGTGTTCTGTCCTATTTTTGATCCTCCAGGTAAACTAATATTGAATAATTTATGTGTCAATTTGGCTGTTCTACTTTGTCTCATGTTCAGGGTTTTTCTTGTTACTGCTCCTGTCTAATCCATAATTTGCTAGACATCACTGTATTTTAATGATACCTACCAAGTGCTTACTCTACCATCCAACACCATTATTTTTTTTTTAATTATGGATATATTGTTCTTGTATTGAGCTGTTCAGGAGGGAATATTCTTATGTAACAAAATTTCATTGCATTTTTGATTTGGCCTTTTTGATTCATACTTCTAGATTCTAAATTCACCTGTTAGTCCTGCAGCACTGCTGTGTGCTGCAGCCATCAGTAGCAGAATGTTCAGCAAACACAGGATAATTAGTAAATCTAGCCAGGAATTAAGTTTAACCTTTATATATTAGGTTGGCTTCTTAAAAGCAACCTGGTAAACAGAGTATTGAAATACTTAGAGTCTCTAAAAACACCCTTAATCATCTTTAACCAATCTGGTGACAGGTGCATAGAAGTACAGACTGAACCATGTGCTTGGGTTTAGTGATGGGACATAAAAACTAACAGAACTGAGAATGGTTCAACCAGGAACTGTAACACATGATAGCATGCTTTTCTGCTAGGGAATGCCTTTATACTTCACAGATGCAAAATAGGAATAATATTCCAATTAATAGTAACAAAAAAAAAAAAAAAAAGGGAAGCCCTGAAGTGATACTTTGTGCACTGTAATTGATAGTATTTTAAAAATAATTGATTACTCTCCCCATTCCCCAGTCAAATTCACAAGCTGTTCATTTTAAAAAGTCCCTTTACAAACCTATTGTAGGGAATTTGGAGCTGAGGAACATGGATTAGCTCGATGTAGCAATGAGAAATATCTAGCTATGCAGTTTGTGCCTGTTTTCGTTACTAGGTTTTACAATGGACCTCTGCTTTTTTGATACAGCTTGTGGTGCACTGTTTTCATGGGAACACAAAGCAAAAAGCACTAGACTGCTTACCATCAATTGAAACTAATACGGCATGCAAAGCAAAACGATAAAAAATGTAGTTGATGACAAAATTTGGTTTTAGCATTGAGCTTCTCACAAGAATCATGTTGTAAAAACAAAACGTTCACAAATGTTTAAGCAGGATTTTTTTATAGAAGTCATGACTTTGACAGCTTAAGATATGATGTTAAATTTCATTTGAATTCTTCTGCGTAATACCTGATTTTTTTTTTTTTAATACCAACACACAACTGAGATAGCTCTGTTAGCCTGGATTTAGAGTACTGCAGTGTTCTTTTTATTTGAACTCTAAATATCAGCTTTCCCTCAAAATTGGCTGTTTTGATTTTATAGGCTTCTGGTCAAGAAATGGCATGGTTAATTCCTAGTAGTATCTGCTGGTAGTACACTCATTTGTATTCTATGAAAAGTGCTGGTTTTCAAACAGTGATCAGGGATCACACTTAAAAAGGAAATGGAAATTACTCACTGATTAAAAAAAAAAAAAAAGTAGTTATTGTGCATTAGCACAAAATGCACCACTAATTTTGGGTAAGGACTGTATGAGATTTCTACCTGAAACACTTTTCAAAGAATAGTGAAAAATAGTAAACAACAGAGAGAAACATAAAAAACTTTTTACTGTCTTTTCCTTTTGTGTCCAACAGCCTACTTTTCAGACAGAAATGTGAATTTTCACATACTAGCATGTTTATAGTAAACTTTATGGTAGGTACACAGGTGAATATAGATATATAAAGTACTTCAGCTTTCAAATGCATATGTAACATAAAAGAAGCTTTCATTATGGAGTAAGAGACTGTGATGTTGTTACTGGAAGGATCTTATAGATTATGAAGGTCTTTTCCTGAAGTCAACAATGACAACCATGTAAAAGAAACTTTTATGAGTTTGCACATACTTAAGTGTAGTTATAGATACTGTAAGAGTGTTGTCAAGCTGCAAATGGTTTAGGAAATAGTGACAGTAATGATTCTGTGACTGCATTCTAAAATCTTTATGTGGCTGATTGTCTTGAGATATTTTCCATAACCCTCAGAGAGCTCAGAGTAAGGGAAGGTGAGGCAAGACAAGAAATTCTGCTGGGGGGCCCTGCTGCTCCAGGGCTAGGCAATTTAGGCTGTTTAGTAGTTTTATCACAGGGGACCTTGGCGGTTTCAGCCTTGGCTCTCTTCCTTGGGTAGAATGCACTAGGGCCACCACTGTGCACAGCAGATGAAAGGTAGGATAAAGGAAATGCAAGGAAGTTCGGGATTACCCTCTGGTCTTGTACTGTTATCTGCATTAATGGAGTAATGGGATGCTATTTTAGCCAGCTGCACTCTTAAGGATTCAAGGACAACTGAACTTCGTTGCAAACAGTAAGCAAAATAAGAAACATTATAAATATAAGTGGGATATTTTGTATCTTCATTACTTACTTGCCTTTTAGTAAGATTCCCCACAAACCAAAAACCGTCAGCTAAATATTGCTGCTGTTTAAAATTCTTTTGCCTGGCAATCAGACTTTTTTTTTTCTTTTCTGAAAAGTATTAAAAATGAAGAAAAACGTTCAGATACATGAAGCACAAGTTGCAAGGCTTGTTGTCTTGGTGGAATGTTACCATAATGTGGCATAGTCAATGCTGCATTGCTTTGGTGCCTAAGGTAATATGCTTGAGTGTTCTCAGGCTACTCATGGCCTTTACCCTTGTGGGCAAGCTCTCTATTTAGTGACAATTTTTAAAAGCTGCAAGAAGCATTTACTTCAGGAAAATAGTAATTTTTAAGCCCTTGACACATTTCATAGTTATTCCGTCAGAAATCCAACTTTTAATAAAGCCTCTGATCAGGTATTTGAAAAGGAGGTCACTGCTCCATGAACAAGGTGCACAGACCTTTTGTGAGCAGTGATACTACACCAGTGAATGCATTTCCCAAACATTTGTGTCTTCTTTACCCTTATACAAAACACAAAAACTCAACTCCCTTCTTGTTTCCTCTCCCCCTTGAAATTCTCTCCAGGCCCAGAGTGTAGTAAACTTTGTCCTTCTCTCATCCTCTGCCCAGTTCTTTCCCTGACATACCAACAGTGCTATCAGATACTGAGGAGATGGTCCAGTTTAACCCTTGATATAAACAATACTGAGACAAATATGATGGAGAGCCACAGGTTCATAGAAACAGGATAAGTGACATGATGGGTTGTTCTCTGAAGGTCACAGAATGCCACACAAAACTGATAGAATTAGTGCCAATGGACACTGAACTGCACTGCTGAAAGAATCACATATAAAAAGCCTCTTATCCTTCTCCCTTTCCCTGTTAGAGTCAATAACACTTCCTAACAGCCCTTCTGGCAGATGGACTTCCAATCTATTACAGGCACTTAGAACAGTGATCATTCCCCAGGCAATATATTTCAGTATTTAATTGTTCTTGCAATTAACAAAAATTACTTAGTCTGAATCATGCTTGCTATCTCTTGTCCTGTCTAATGTGGATATATTTTTATGCAGTTTGTTTTTCATACAATTATGTTAGTTTTTATGCTTCACACATGTATTTGTGAGGATGTTTTCATACATATATCTCCATTTATTAGTAGTTTATTTGATCTTTTGTTACAGCATGTTTCAAGTATTTACTGTGCATTCTATCTTTGGAATCAGGAAAATGTGGAGCAATTTACTACTCTTTCTTCATAATGATGGCTTTGTTGTTTTGCTGTGTGGATGTGACAAGGTTCTTTTTAGGATTTACCTCTTTTATATTGGGTTTTTTAAGGTTTTATGAACACTCCTTAATTCCTTTTCACCTTAGATGAGTTTTCCTTAAAAATATACAACCAATTATGTAAGTTCATTGAAAATTTCATTGCTGAAATGAAATTCATTGGTTTCATTTCTTCCTGGGTCCTTCTTCCTATCCTAACCCTTCCAATATCTAAAGGTAACATTTCATGTTCACTGGACCTCAGTTGTCAAATCATGGTTTGATATTCTTGTTGCGTTACTCCTGAAAGTAAGAACCAAATACAAGGGGTCATTCCTCTTTGATGTTTTTATACTTTCTGTCTCAAGAAATCATATTGTAGTTAAAAAGTTTAAAGGACAAGCTAGGTAGGGCTTAGTTTTTTTTTCTTGAACTAAATGTCATCATAGTTACATTTTTGCATTATTACCATGATTCATACTATGGATTTTGCCAATTGCTCACACAAAACCTCATACTCAGTAAAATAAATTATTAAGCAGCTGAGATATTGGATATGATCTTCAATAATAGTAGCTTGGACTTGTCACATCTTGTCAAGTAAAACTGACTCGAAATTGAAATGCAGACTTTTATGAATATTTGGTATCACAGTAAATATTTTTCTACTCTCCTTGAGAAGAGGTAGTAGATTTTCATATGTTCTAAACATTGGCAGGTATTTTTTAATTATTTTTAGCATTATCTATAAGTTAAATATAGAGTAGACTAAATCAAATATTATTCCAAGCAGCTCTATTAACATGTGATTTTGAACTTAATTATGAGTGACATGCTATAAGCAGTAAGAACCATATCACGTGAGAATCAATTAATTGGCATTATCAAGTAGTCTGTAAAAATAATTACTAAAGCAGAAGTCTTTAAGATTCTGAAGCATTGCACTACCTGGAAGACAAGCAGCAGGCAGCAGAAATTCTATAAACCAGGAATTTTGCCAAACCTTCTCAGGCTGAAGTCCAAATGAAATTTTTTTAACCCAGCCAGATTTTCCATACTGAACCAAGGAAATTGCAGCCCAGCAAAGTCCTAGGAGCCTTTGCCTACACTTCATTGCAAGTGAATGTCTGTCTTTTCTCTTTTAATAGTGTCTGTATTAGATACCAACAAAAATGTATATTAACAGGCTGACAGAAAATAAGATGTGTAAATACTGGAAATAGTGCTTGCATAACACAATTTATGATGTGATGTGCATAATGTACAAATTGAGGTTCTGGTGCTGCAAAAGTTTACATACGTTATTAACATTATGTACGTGAGTAATTCTCGAAGGATTAGATTCTGCAAGTCTCAGTCAAGTCACTGTTATTTGAACATGTTTATGGCTGCAAGTCTCAGCTTGCTTATCAGAAGGAATGAAAGCACAATCAATTTCAAAGATCTGTAACTACCACATTGCTGTTTGTTTATTATAATGTTCTTGTGATCATTTGTTTTCATAATGACACACAATGTTTTCCTTCATTTGACAGTCTCATCTTAGCACTCTTACACATTTGAGTTCATGATTAAGACTTGCTTGTGACTAGTATGCTTTAGCCATTACACCGAAAATCTAGCATAGTTCCTAACCCAAAATTGAATCATTCTTTCAGTTAGCAAACCTAAAGTTGTCTCATAAAGTCATCAAAATAAGGTAATTACAGTTCCTAGGTGTCTAGGTGACAAATGGGAAATTATGTGGGAGCAGAAGGAGAAAAAAGGAAATGGAAAGTCTATATGCAGCATCACCTTAGTAAGTAGACCATGATGGCTGAAAGGTGTTGAGATGATAAATGGGCAATGACTAACCTGTTCTGCCGTGACTGCTGGGGCAGAGGTCATTCACACCCTAATGACTTGGAGAGTGCTATCCAACTGTAATGGGGAAAACAAAAGAATGAAAACCATTGCTAATGTGGTTGAAACTGTCCTGTAAGAAAAGGGAACCTAAAAAACCACAGCTTTGATCACTTGCTGCAACTGTTCTGGGGTTTTTTAAGCCTTTAATGTTTATTTATGTAACACTATGGACTAAAAAAGAAATTCTCTAAATGAAAACCAAATCTGATCCACCAAACATGGACCAGGTTGTTCGCATACATAGCTGCTCCGTGTTGCAGAAACTTCTGAAATAATTACCCTGAGAAAGAGCAGAGATAGAATTTTACTATGACATGTAATGGGTGAGTGATGACTTACTTAAGCGTAGAAGATGATTTGCAGTTTTGACTATAAAAAGGATACACTTTTTATAAAAAAGGAAGTGTTCATATGCCCAAGATAACCACCAATAAACATGATTTAAAAAAATTTTTTCTTGTGTTTGAGAGGAAGTGGGTGTATGAGTCTGTACATGTGTTGTTTTGAGGGCTTGAGATGTACCAAATGATGAATAGCACAGAAAAATGGTTTTTGTCAGAATAGTGTAATTTGCTGTCCACTTGTTCTTGGTAAAAAAACTGATTTCAAATACCTAAATTATGGAGAATTCTTACCCAGAATTACATTCCAGTGGGTGTTGTGGATAAGGTAAAATAATTTAATTGCTACTCTTTCAAGTAGAGGCAGTCATAGAGCACAGCAGAGCATCAGGAAGCAGGAGGTCTGTAAGATTCCTGCTGGGGATGCCTGTGATGGGAGGAAGGCCTTCAGAGGGTAGAACCTGATCTTGTTCCTCCTACCTATAACTACTGAAATAAATCTCAAGAGACATTTTAAAGTAACTGTCTTTCAGGGTGAGGGTGTTGTCTGGTAACATCTGCCAGATTGTGAACATAAAGCCAGTAGTCCTGTTCTGGTTTGATGCTGATGTGCATGGCCAAAGGTTAAACCTCATTTGGGTCCTAGTGGTAACTGAGTATTAGATTGAAGTTTTTCTGCATGAAGAAGTTGATCTCAGCCTGGTTCAAATCATGGTATGGTTTTTATACAGTTTGAAATATGTATCTTTACAGCATGATATCAAGGCAGCACAGCTTTTGCAATTTCGGCTTATTCATGGATGAGACAGTAGTCTCTTGCTCTCTCTGACTTTTTTTTTTTTTTTTCTGAATTGTAAGAGTGGGTTGGTTGGTTTGTTCATTTTTGGTTCTTATTTTCATTCTCTCACTTACTCTATTACATTGTAGTGACTTCTTAATGAGTAAATTCCTGGGCAATCTGCATAACCAACCCATGAACATTTGAGTGGTAACTCACAGGCAGTCTTTAGTAGAAAGGAGTAATTGAGTCAATACACTCATTGCCTAAACAAATATAGGGGTTTAACTACTTTCACCAAAAAAAGCAGTTTGCCCATTTTCCCTTTTCTGGAGGTCTTCTTTTGGTGATCCTCTGTTAACTGCGGGAGGGTCAGAAGCATTGCCCAGCAGCACGGGCTGTACTCTTCCCTTGCACCAGCTGTGACAGGTCAGTGTGAACAGTGCCTTTCCAGCAGCTCTGCCATGTCTCATTCAGGGCAAAAACTGTTAGTTTGTGGAATGATATTTCTAGCTTACTTCCTTGGAAATACTTAAAACACATTTTCAAGGCATTGGGAAATAGAGTCTAAAGAGCTTGTTAACCTCATTAGCAATAGCTTAATAATGTTTAGGGTAACTCCACAGATTGGAGGGAATAAAGGCTCAAAGGTATCTGTGGCTGTGAGGAGCAAGAGGGGCAGATGCTCTGTTAGAGCTTCCAGTTCTGCTGCTGGCTTGGTGGCAGGCTGCAGGAAAATTCTGTGTGTGCCCAGTCTCACTCCTAGCACTTAGATATGGATGTTTTGGTGAGGCTTTAGTGCGTTTCAACAGGCTCTTTGTCCATGTTACAGGCAAGTCCATCCTGTGTGAAAAGCAGCTTCAGAGTCACTCTTGATTGTCACTGTGAGCCCTGGCAGGAGCTGCATCTGTGCTGTCTCTGGGCAGCTCTGGGGCTCCTTGTCAGACCCACCACCCTGCAGGCAGGGAGCCTTTCAGGAGGCTGTAAGTGAAGATATAAAACATGCCCTGTGGGTTGGGATATGCACCACAGACATTTTAGGCTTCAAGCAGTGCAACCACTGAAATAACAGTTTTGTTAACATACTAGTTTTTACTGAATGAATATAATTTAGCTGAGGTATTGAGCAAGAGCTGTTACCTCTACCAATAGGCATTGTGCATAATCTTCTTTCAGATAAATCTTCCACTTAATTTTGTGAATTGGAAATCACTGGAGACTGGGAGGGTGTTCTGGAAAAATATTACTGCATGCTTGCCCAGTACTAGCATTTTTTCTTAGGTATTTGCGTTTGGCCATTGTTGTGGATACTGAGATAAACAACCTTTTTGATTTTACTAGGTATTTCCTTCATAATAACCTTAAGAAATGAACAGAAGAAAAAGAAACCTGTCTGATTTCTTTTCAGGTGAATTCATTCCAAAGATGCAAATATTTTTATATTGTTTTACATACATAGAGTGTTCAGTGTGGTCTTTCATTCAGTCTACACAAATGCATCAGGAAGTGGTACTACATAAGGATTATGCCCCAAAGAAAATCACTTTGAAATGCCTTTTCTTCCAAGCTCTCTATTATATTTGTCAAAGACTCCCAAATTTTTTCTGAATTTGTCTCCCTTCTGAAAAGAAATTCCAAATTCCTTCATTCCTAGTGTCTAAAAGTATGCTTGAAAAACATAAAAATTAATAAATAGAATTATCCTCTTAAAACTTTATTAGACAGCCACGCATTACTGTTGTGAGATTTTGGTTTTATTGCCAATTAATTATTATGACCATCTGCTTTGAGTTGCATGGCAGCTTATCTAAGCTGTAGATGCAGATGCACATCTTAGATAAATACAGAGGTGCTGAGATTGATGACTGCAACCTGTGTTATTAGCCCAGTCTTGGCATTTGACAAACATGGTCATATTTTTTCTACAGAGTTTGTGTCCAAGAGCAGGCTACCAGGTTTTGCTCAGAAAAGAGCATAAACTAGTGAACTCAGTGAGATGTGGATTGCACAGTGAATCACACACATGACCATCTGAGATCTCCCTGTCCATTTCCCCAGTCAGTGGAGCTGGGAGTCCCATGGCTGCCTGTAAGATTCCATAATGCTACTAATTCCAGGAACACTTGTTATTTGAACTGTTACCCCATTGTTTCACAAAGAGATGGCTCACATCTCAGTTTGGGGCTAACAACCTACAAACCTGTCTCTTCTCTAAATGCTGTTTTTAAAGAATTGCAGTGTCAAAGCACCATGCTCTCTGCAGAGAACTGATCAAACAAAGAGGATTTTTTTTTCCTTTTTTTTTTTTTTTTTCTGGCTAAGGACAGACCAATTTTCACCTGGACTGAGCTTGCTGCTGTCTTCTGCTCCTCTGCATTTCTCTGTTCCAGATGCTACTCCAGACGGCCAGCATTATCATATATACCCAAAAGGTGACAGTGTTTATGTTACTCTTCAGTTAGACAGTTAGAGTGCTCACTCAGAAATGTGAAGAAATTGCTATGTAAGGAAGAGACATAAATACATAAACAGAGGGATCAGGACAGAATGAAGCAATAATATGTGCTTAGGTATATTATTCAAAGTCACTTACGGTATAGAATTGAAGCTGTAATAATAATTGCACTTCAGAATTTTTTTTAAAAAGTATTACTATTGCAGAGTAGAACCCAGGATGTATGAGATTTTCTGGGTAAGGACTAAGGGAGAGACCATAGAGACACCAAAAGACAGTGTTTTTTTTCTCAGATACAGGAGATTTGTGGGTTCCAGGCTTCAAATGGAGCCCATAAACATGAAAGAGTTTTTCCTTACACTTCAGCAGAGGAAGGATTTTTTTCATGGAATGCTTTTCTGATGTTTTGATATGGTAGGGAATTGCGGTGGTTGCTGTGTGTGATTTCTGTCCATGTGTCATTTCCTCAAGCTTAATGGCTTTCTTTAATGGCATACATAATTCCTTCACTTTTTTATAAGTGTCCTCATATTAAGGAGATGTTTTCAGTTTGACCCATGTAGGAAACCATCATACTGGAGTGCAAACTGAACTCTGTGCTGAAGGTCTGTTCTGGAACCTAAGGTTTTCTGTACACTTTTGTATAGATTTGAGTGTATAAAATTCTGTATTTTAGATTTTTCAATTTACTGTTGAAAGCTACTAGTTTTCAAGTTCCTATTGTAGTATTCAAGTTACTGTTTTTCATAGTGACAGCAGTAGAAAATTTTGTGATAGATATAATTGTGAATGAAAATCACACTTTATTCAAATCCTAAACTCTGTAAACAGCTCTTATCTACCATTGCTGGTACATACAACATAAAATTACGATTAATGGGCTTAATAGTAGCCTGCCTTACATGTATTTTGTTGATAAATATGCCTTGAAAGTGATACATTTTGTTTAAATGATGCAGGTTAGACACACAGACATTTCAATGGATTTATTATTTATTTATGCCTACATTAACTAATAAACGAGACAACATCATCATTTAAGTAGTTTTCCAGAAAACCAGTTCTGAAGTAAAAAGAGATATTTATCATTCTGAATGATGTCAAATGGAACATTCACTTTATTTTAATAAGTTAATACTGTCGTGTGCAAACCTCCTTAGATACCTTGGATAATAAAATAATTCACTTTTGCTTGTGGAATTAGATATGTGGTGATTGTATAAAAACGAATATTCTGCTTCTAAATGTGAAAAGCTGACCTTTTAAAAACACTTTAACAACTTTTAGTGTTATCATAAATCTTACCAGTTCTTTAATGTTGCAGTTTTTTGGTTGCATATATTACACTAGTTCTGTGAGTCAACTTTTGTTACAGGGAGATTTGGGCCTGGGGCCAGGTAGAGCTTTGGAGAGCTTTTAAGTTTGAGAGCCTGTTTCACAGCTGGAAAGCTCCCCAAAGTGCAGTGATCCCAGAAGAATATGTTTCCCATTACCCAAATCTCTACCAAATCATGCCTTGTAGCTCTAAAATAATTAAGACTTTGGAAGCCCCAAGAGGTCTTTTTTGATCCATGAATGAAGCTACCCTAAGTTCAAATAACTAAAACCTGACTCCTTCTTTACCAATGAAACACAAAACCCCTCCATTTGTCAATGTAACATAAAGAGAATGCTCAAAAATGTCAGAGCCTTTACACTTTAATGGATTCAACCTCAGGACATGTCAAGAGTTTTGATTGCAGTTGTTGGAGATGAGGCTGAGGTGTCTGTGCTAGTCCCCAGGGCAGAAAAAATAATGTTCTATGAAATATGATGTAATAAGATGTTGCTTTATACTGAAGTTTCAATGATGATGAAATTCATAAAATCAGGAGAAATCCTTCAATCCTCTGGCACTGCTGTTAGTAATACACTCCTTAGCAGAATAAGAACACTGATTAATTGTAAGTGGGCCACTGCTATTACTATGAAATAGGAAATATCTATTTGTTGGAAAAGATAGCATACTAAAGTCTTTATTTTAGATTCATTTAAAATGATACAGTGCTTTATTACTACCTGCTTTGGGATTATGAAAAAACAGTGTAGTCTGTAGTCTATGTCTGAAGTCTGTGACTTCAAAAAGGGGAAAATATGCTAGCTTCTGAAAATTTACTCCTGTATTCTTGTGCTTGCTTAGTGATTTGTGCATAGAAAAGGAAAGTGGGATATGTGTTATGAGGGGAGAACTGATGTCACTTGCACATCTGAGAGTTCAGATCTGCTCACAAATCAGCCATCCATTTAAATTTAATAATACTCATTTGTAATTGGTGATGAAATATTATACCCTCAATTATGAGTACCTACAAAATCTAAAGACTTAAAGTATATTCCTTAAATTGTTTTTTTTTTCTGAAAACAGTCTGCTGACTAGAATTTCTGATGTCTAACAGGTGGCATTAATATAATTCCATGTTTTAATACAGCATAAACCCATAGTAGTTAAAGAATTCATATAATCAGCAAAGCTGTAAGTAAATTCATCAAATACAATAGAAGTATTTACATACCTTCCCTTTAGTGTGTGCGTATTTATGGTGGGACTACCTACTGGATGATGATACTGAAATAAATGGTTTAAGAAACACCATTAAGTTGGCCAGAGTGCGTCATTTTTGGCCAGATGAAAGTATTCCTTTATTCCATTGTTCACTGCTCAGACCCTGTTTGAGAATAAGAGATGCCAGCTGATGAATATCTTTTGCAAAGACAAGTATGTTCGTGTAACGCATTGCCAATGTTTCATCAACTGGCAGCAGATCCAGACACACTGATTTATAGCTAGACCAATCTGGTAGCTCAAGGATTTACAACCTCAGGAGAGACTATTTGAAGCACTTAAACTCAGAATTGTCATTAAAAGTTCTTCTTTACACTAAAATTACTTAGACTTAGCTACTTTGCTCTCACAGCTAGAACTAAACAGTTGCTGCATCTTGAAGGGAGCTTGAACCTGCAAGTGCCATGACATTTTATACCTTCCTGAGCAGTACCTAAATCAGCAGGCTTTCCCATCCCTTGGAGGTGTTCAAGGTCAGCTTGGATGGCACTTTAAGCAACCTAATCTAGTGGAAGATGTCCCTGTCCCCTGGCAGTGGAATTGGAACTAGATGATCTCTAAGGTCCCCTCCAAACCAAACCAGTCCAGATTCTATTATTTTATCTGCTGACTGTCCTTTTTATGCAAAGTTTCATGTTGAAGTTGCATAAAAAGCAATAAAAGCATGGAGTAGAATTTAGGGTTCTCAAGTCAGTGGTCTTTAGAATCATGCTTGCCTTTTTTGTTGACATTTCTCTCAGTTCTTAAGTCTTTTATTGTATTCTTGGGTATAATTTCAGCAGAAGTGCAACAGTGTTTTCCCTTTTTCAGTACAGATTTTTAGTATGGCAGTTGGAGCATGAAAAATAATGGTTGTGGGTGTAAACTCCCTTGGAATAAAGAGAAAATTGTTGTAATCATCCTGAACAACTTCTTGAATTACTTTATAATAAATTAATTCTGGAAGGGGGTGCAATGTTGTAAAAGGCTGGCGCAAAATTCAGCATCTGCCTCTCTGCCTACATTTTTTTAAAAAGGGCATCTTGTTCAGGTCTTTGAGGTACCCGTTATTTTGGATATCTCAATTTAGGCTTGAAAACCTGACCCTGAAGATGGACTTGTGCTATAAATGATCAGTTAGATCCAGTAGTCTTCAATTGCACTATAAATTATTCTCTTTTATTATTCTCTATGGAGAAAAGGTATTTTTCCATGAGTGCTGATTGGGGTTCTCTTGGACATAATTTTAAAAATGTTTATTTTCTATGTACATTTTTAAGGTATCTAATCATCTGTGTAGAGTGAGTGGAATCTGGATTTTGTAGCAGGTGCCTGAGGTTTAGGCATTGTACTGTGGGTCCTGCCCTTCAACTTGAGGCCTAGGGATGTAAAATTCCCTGTTATATTTCCTGTCTTTTGAGTCACCTATCTACATCAAACATATTCTTACTGCTAAAAATGTACTGCACATTGTCTGCTGACAGGTTACGCTCTCTTTGTCCAATTCCTTCACATATTACCAAGACTTGTACATCAGACCTGGCAGTGTTATTCTTTTGTGTTTATATTTCAGGATTAAATTAGAGTGTTCCAAAAGAAATAGCTGCAATTGAATTAGATATATTGTTGAATTTTCTAATTTTTCTATTATTCGATTTAAAATTGAAGGCCAAATTTTCAGCTGGAGTGAATTCCTTTAATAAATTCCTTTCCTTCCAGAGTTCCCTTAATAAATCATCCTTTTTCTTGAATGTGAAAAGCAATGCATTCATTTGTGCTTTGAGATTGCGTGGGTTAATTTGACCAGCTTTTCATCTGTTGCATTGATCATATGTAGCAAAAGACCTACAGTGACAATATGTTTATAAGGACTGAATGTTAAGTGGGCTGTTTCCTGAACTGTAGATAGCAGACATTGTCAGTAAACAACCAATTGTATTTTATTTTACTTTAGTGTTGCCACACGGGAAATCTGACAGTTAAAAATCTCTCATGTGCTCATTTTTCAGGAACCGTGTGTTATATTTATACTGATATTAGAAATATTTATACATCCAGCTATGGGAAAATAAGAGTGTTTGCTTTTTTTGAAGAAAAAGATGATGGGGTGGGTGGTTTCTGAATGAGAACAATTAATCATGTTCTCCATGTGATGAGTTAAGAGTCCTAAATTTCTAATTTGCAGATTTGTATAAATGATATAAAATGCTGATTAATAATGTTCGCAAATAGAGTTGGATTGCCATTTTGGTACTTTTTTAGTCATATGGGACAATACTAGAGTTATTTCTTGCTTTAAAGTTTATAATTAGAAGTTCTGATATGTTTTTGAGCAATATTAGTCTGTGGAGAGTCAAGGAAATGGCATATTCTTTGATTTGTTTCTAGAATAGAAATGGCTTGGTTATGAGTAAGTTTATTTAATTTTCTTCTTGCATTTCTTCCGCTTCCTCCTCCATTAAGCCTTTCATACCTACCTGAACAAACACACTTTCCCTTCCACAATCAATAATTCACTCTGACTTTCGGCATCATTCATGCTCCTTGCATTCCTTTTTAGCGATGCACACTTGTTCCCTCTCATAACAAAAAACATGCATTGTGGTTAGGCACAGAGGTCAGCACTAGTGTTGTGTCACAGGTCAAACAAGATCACTTACATTCTTTATCAGGATCATTTCTTCTCCCTGGGTGGGATATGAACTTTTCTTTTTCTCAGCGAGGAAACACCACAGATGTTCACCACTCCTTGTTCAGGATTCCTGCTGCATGGTTTGCCATCATTTTTCATGTAAACTTCCAAAACAACAAGGCATGAATCACCCATAACTTATCCTACTTGTTATATTCATTATTCAAACAGCAGAGTAACTGCACACTGTATTTAAATACACTTGTGATATATGTAAAAGTTAATTCAATATTTTTAAAGTTGCATTTTAAGATACCTCCAGTACTGACAGGAAATATTTATAAAATGATCAAAGTGGTTATGTCTGGATTTTCATAGAAACATAAACATTGTTTGTTGCATATTGTTTCATATTTCTTAATATAACTTGATTTAATATTATAAATGCTCTTTTTATTTCTTTTTCAAGTCTTGAGCAAGATCATAACATTTAAATTAAATTATTCTGGTTAAAAATGTTTGCAGCTTTTTGTGATGATTTTTCTCTAGGTAAAGCTATTTTGCCATTTTTTCAGCTGTAGAAATGCAGTGTTATCAGTATTTCTTATTATTCTTATGTTTTATTGACCCTAAAAGAAAATAGAGTATTAGTTATGCTTTCACCACCAAGTATTTATCTTTCATGGAAGAATGAGGTAACACAGAAAAAATTCTCTTGGTAATCTTCCCATTTCGTGACTGAATTTTTTGCCAATACGTGTCAGCAGCATCCCACTTCTAGGTAGTTTTACGTCATAAGAATTTCCTAGAACATATGTCATTCTTTATTCTTTTTACTCCATGCTTGCAGGTTTGTTGTTTTTTTTTTTTTCCCCAAAAAAGTTGGAATGAGAAACTAAAAAAACCCCGACCAAATCCACAACAAATCTTTTCTGAGAAGTTTCATCATTTCAGATGCTTTCTTCCATTTTTAAAAAGTGTTTGGTTTTGTTGCATTTCAAAAAACAATGGGTGTTCCTAGCTCTTGTGTACCCTTCCTTCAGAAAGCAGTATTTCTTACCTGTTTTGAGGCATCAATACAATTACTGGGCCTTTCTGGTTCTCTCTTGAGTGCCCGTGTGATACAGCTCTGGCTCCACCAAAAAGTTAGACAGCACAACGGAAGCTGATTTCTAGAGAGAAATGGTCGGTGCCAAGGACCTCAGTCTACACTGAGCGTGTTTTACTGGGGCTGTTCTTCAGACTGAATGCATCAGAGCATCAGGAGAGCTGCCAGAAGGCACCTTCCAGTTGTGTTTCACCCCAAAGGAATCCAATTCTAACACTTCAGAGCTGCAATGTGAACCAAACCTCGGTATGTGGGGATGACTAAATCAGGCATTTTAGTTTTGAATTATGATCTCAAATAAAACATTGTGGTAAACATCCTTGCACCTTAGAATCTTCCTAGTTAAAATTTGGAATATATACTGAGAACAAAGTCCATTTATTTTTCGCTTGTCAACACCCACCTCATATTCTCACATGTTCAGTCACCAGGCTGGTTTGTCCCTTCTTGCAATCAGGTGATGAGGAACTCAGTTTCTTATGTTCATTTAGAGGCTATATCAAACAAGTTGAGGGGTTTGGTTTACATTTTGGGTGAGCCAGAATTTTATCCTTTAGCTGAGTATTCCCAGAGAAAGCAAGTGAAAAAGGAGAAAGATAAGGATCATGTGAGGCTGATGTTCCTTGTTGAAAAAAAAAAAACCCAGAACAATGGTACAGCTGAGCCCACATCTAAAAATTACTGACTCATTTAATAGGAATAATTATGTCAAGTCAGTTCACTGACTTAACAGCACCACCTTATGTTATTATTGTTTATCTTGCAGTAATTTCTACGTTTCTGTTAGGTTTCACCATTTCATCACGCTAGAAAGAGTCTGTTTTCCACAGTCCCTGGTCAGGACAGAATTTCTTGAGTAGGTAAGACAGAATGAAAAAAGGTCAACCAAAAAAAAAATCCCAGTTTATTTCAGAAACTAAACAGTAGTTATGTTACAATGCATTGGCAACGTGTTGGAACAGGTTAGGCATTAGGGTAGCTGAAATGAATAGTACCAGGCAAACAGTATTTGCAGTATTTGCATGGATACATTCTGGAAGTTACTCTTTTTTTTTAAACCAAGTAATTTCTTGTGTTTTGGGGATGCTCTATAGCTGAACAGCTGTCTTACTGGAGTTGGGGTTATCAACTTAGACATAGTTAATGGATATTACCATTTAAGTGAAGTACCAGCTGTTCTTACATAACCTGTCACTTTGTAAGACAGTGCAGATATACCCTGTGTGAATTAAATATGTTCACACTACTACTATATAGCATACTTACTTCATATACACTTCCTGAACAAATAACTGTATGACTTCCTTCATTGCTTAGCATTTTTCTAACTTGACCCAAAAAGTTACAAAGGGGTCCAACTTCCCCAATAATGCCATTTTGTCTCAGCCCAGGTGTCACGCCTGAATGCCACATCTAAATGTAAGCCATCAATTTGTATTTCAACTCCAAATCTTCTATTTTTTTTTTAATCACAAGGTTCAGGGTGTGTATGAATATGATTTTTCTCTAGTATTGAAGAGATAATGGTTCATAATATTTTTAATACTTTTTTCCATATAAATCAAAATTTATTGTGGAGATTTGTTAAATGACTAATGCTGGGGCAGACTGACAAATCATTTTGTTTGGTGAAAATCTAAGAATTTGTTGATTTCTTTAAATAGATTAACTTAGTGCAACCATTGAGCACAAATTATGAAATACACATATCTGTAGGAGCAGCAGACTTGTCATCACTCTGCCCAACACTTGCATCACATTATAATCCTGAAAAAGCTTGCTGCCTTATTTCCATTAATTTTGGTAACTTATTTTGGCTGTTGTATAGTCCAGCACTTGCAGAGTTCCGGTATTTAATTTTAAAATTTATGTGCTTTGAAAAATTGTATAAGGCAAGAAATATTCTTTCACTTTTTATGCTGTAGCTCAGATTTACATTTTTAGAGCTTCCATCAGCTTTGGCAAAATGAAGATTAGCATGATCCAACTTCTGAAGCTGGGAGATAAGCCAAAACTCTGGTACTTAGAAATCTGCAAAAGCATATTGCTCTTCCATTACCTGACATTTCTGGCCCTATTTTCAAGGTTTTTATACACTCTTTTTATTTTCTTGTGTGTATAGGGCTCATATTTTCTTATTCTCTGAGGCTGGAATCAGATTCTATTTTCACTTAGCATCTTTTGCACATCACTAAAGGCATTATGAAGCAGTTCCCTAAGCCTAGCTCTACTACTCCACGTATATGTCAATAAATAAGTGGTTAAGTTGGCATAACCATGGACATCTCCATCTCTTATTACTATTTCATCCTAATTAATAAGACTAAATTTTTCCAAAATGCTGATGATGCTTACCAGAAGTAGCCTTTGTTCCACCCTATCAGTTTTCTCAGCACCTGAGCATTTATTCTGAGTGGGAAAACTTTTCATAAAATATGCAGATGTACAGTTGAGGATTAATAACCCAGTTATAATCAATCAAGGAAGGAATGGTCCAATTATTCCACAAATATTATTTACTGAATCAGTATGTGTGGATTAAGTTTGTTACAGTTTAACTCTGCTGAAAATATAAAGGCATTGTGAAAATATATATATTGTTAAGGGAAGCCTCTTATCTGCTTGTTTCTGTCCTTGCTCTGCAAGCAATATTTAAATTAATTCATGAAGATACACATTTCAAATCCAAAATTTGCAGAGGTCTTATTTATATATATTTTTGAGAATATCTTCTTTGTGTTATATGTTATGAAGCATTTCAGAAATGGCTTTGAAGGGCCTAGAAAGGCAGTCTGTTGATGCAGGTAGCTTAACTCCAGAAGAATCTGTATCACCATTTCAGGTAGAGCTATCCAGAGACATAATGATACAGAG
>VZSR01001283.1:23675070-23715011 GCA_013398615.1 Brachypodius melanocephalos | reverse complement strand
GTAATTGAAAAAATAAAAGTTCATTAGAGAACACATTGAATTAAAAATCATAAATTTATGCTACTCTAATTCTCATCTTTCAAATTAAATGACATGAAAGGCAATGTTGCTAACTATAAAGTATCACGTTGTTCTTTAAGTCAAAAAAGCATGACAGAATTACTGGAAAAGTAGAACACTATCACTTTGCTTTCTGATATAAGTTAATTTAATGTCAAATACTTTAGAAGTAAATTTTTTGCCAGCGGAATGTTTGGAAAATCTAATATTTTTCAGGTTTAGCATTCTGCTAATAGGGTGTTTTTTGTTTGGAGTGGGGGAGGTTTTTCCTTTAGTGTCTAAATACACTTTTCTACCTTTGGAAAAAACCAATCCCTTTCACTTTGTTGCTATCGATGCTCATTTTCAGGGGAAGAAAAAGGAAATTAAAGACGTGGAGTCTAGGAAATTTTTGTCACACTTTGCAACACAACAAGACATAAATTGAACTCAAATGACTTCAGCAATTTGTTGCAAATGTTTTCAGCTAATCCTCCAAGGCTTTTCCCTTGACACCAGAAGAATTTTCCACCTTTTTAAGTTCATTCTGTTGTCAGTGGCCTACACATGCATGTGCTTCAGCTTGACAGGTCACAGAAAGTATAGACCAGCCATTCACCTCCAGCTGCCCCTCCACTCAACTTCCTCTGAGCAATATTGGCTTCTGCAACTAAAAACTGCTTTTTACATATAATGAAATTCACAAGTGCATTGGAGGAAATGTGATTTTTTTTTTTCTGCCCCCACAATTTCAATAGCAGTTTATTCCTTTAAAAGGCAAACTGAAGAAGGGAATAACTTTGAAAGCAAACTGGAAATATAAAGACAGGAAATGAGTCTGTGACTGTATAACTGAGTTCATAAATGGGTCCTTTTTTGGTATGAAACTGGGCTTTTAAAGTAGAAAAATCACCTACTTAACAAAACCATTCGCTGTTTCAGCACTGCAGGAGCATGAAATAAATCCATGTTTCTTTCTAATATATCATTCAGTCTATCAAACTACTTCCAAATGACCCGAGTTCTAGCAGTGCAGCAGAAGGTTCCATACCTCTGTTGGGACAGTGAGTTTTTTAATATAATCCTCTGAATTTCCTTGTTCATTCAGGTTTACAAAGATGCCTATAAATCGTCCCTTAATCTGAAAGTGGGGCAGGCATACTCTTTCTCAAATTGCGAGCTACAGACACTCTAACTTCCCTCAGAAACCCCTTTCATTTCTTCTGCAGGGAGAATTTCTGCATTTTAATGCATTCAAACCTAGTCTCCTGCAGAAGTCTCAAGAGCATCTGTACATGCTCATTCTGCATCAACAGATATTCAGGATCAACAGGATTGTCCCTGGTCGCTGAATTACGGTACTGCCAAGTCAAACAGCATTGATAGAACACCTAAATCACTTTCTTAGCATGGCAGTAAAAAAACCCAAAACACCGCAACCCTTGCCAACACTGTTTAGACCAGCATACAACCATCATTGACTTCAAATTTCCCTCTAGCTCAACTCCATTTCCCTGGTGAAAAATAGAAGTAATCAGTTGGTTTGTGTGCCCCCCACCCACTCCCCGAAGTTGAGAAGTAAAAGGCAGGTACACACAAGGCTTGCACATTCTCAAGCAGTTGTGTAGGATTTATATTTAATTGACTAAAAAGAGCATTTCCTTCAAGTTTTCCTAGTTTTTCTGCTTCTTGAGAATTTTTTTTGTTTTTCTTTTCTGAACTTTTGGAGAAGGTGTGCCAAAGTATCTTTTCCTGTGGGAACAACTTCACTTCCAATTCAGAGGTTTGAGGAGAAAGAAATATTATAAATCCTCTTTATGCTAAATGTAAAAAAATCTTGGGAACTTTTGCAGATTTGAGTTATCTCAAATTGTGTTGTGCATCAGAAGGTGAAAGTGCTGCATAGCAATTGTACTGTGCAAGCAGACAGTGAACAAAAGACAAAATCATTGTGCACATTAGATGCTTAGGGATGCTTTGTGGATATACAAAAATAAAAATAGATGTGTTTAAGAAAACAGATGGTGGTGAATGAGGTGGAGATGATGTCGGTGTCCTGTTGAGTCCATGTGGCTGGGGCTAGCAGCTATGATGGGTGACTGGGTTCTCTGCAGGTTCAAATATTCTGCTTTCAGTGGAACCAGACATAACCAGGGAACTTTAGAAGTCTTCTCCTTTTCTTTATTTTTTTTCTCTCGCCTTAGAAGCACCCCTGTGCTATAAAAGAGTGTTTTATTGCTGTAGTCTAGATGTATCATGATATTACCTTAAAGTATGTGAACTGTAGTGATCACCCTTAAGATGACTGACAAAACAGAAAGAACATCCTGTATGTCAGAAATTTTCATCTTGATCTTATTTAGCCTAATCAGTTTATCAGTTTTGTGTTTATTTGGGGTTTTTTAATCCTTTTTTTTTTTCGTGTGTATGTGTGTGCTTTTTAAAATTTTGCAATGAACAGGGAATGATAATTACATTTTCACTCTAGGCAGAGTAACAAAATACACTGTTCTCTCAAATCATGATCATATATTAAAAAAGAAGCTATAGAAAAATATTATGTGGGCAAGAGAGTGGAGGAGGGTGATAAAGGCAGGTGTTCTTTCTATTTTTTTAAATAGTAAAGGTGTTACTCTGCTGAGTTATTCTGCTATATATCTCAAAATGACTGATTTAAAAACTGTGTTTCATTTGGCATTTATTGATGGTCAGCAAAACCTGTGAAGATGTCATATTGCTTCCTCCTTTTAATTTTATTTTTAAAAGCAATTTTGTCTGTCTGTCATGTTAAAATGTGGGGTTTTTTCCTTTCTTTTGATAGGTTATATAGGAATGGTATTTTCATTATACTTGCAGAAGGGAAACAATTGAGAAACAATTTAATTGTCTTCATTCACAGATGAATTATATTTTTTAAGGAAAACAAGAATGGACTGGATAACATCTTAAACTTATTTAAATATAATTCTTTTTATGCTGTTTTAGAGAGGAAAACGTCGTCTTGAGTAAAACAGAATAGACTGAAAACATCTTAAACTTATTTAAATATGATATTCTTTACTGTGTCTTATGGAAAGAGTTTCTCTTTTAAATTCTGAGCCAAATTCCATCATGCTGCAGTCATACAGTTTATATTATTTTTAATATTACTGTATGGAATGCAAACTACACTATTCTACAATACATTTTGCATTTAAAAATAAGATAGGCTACCTACCTCATAATTACCCAAGGGCAATTAATAGCATTTAAAATTTAATAGTTACCCTTCATCCAGTTAGACTTGTTAAAACATATAGCTTTTGATTCATATCCATATATTTCGTTGATTTAAATATTTTCTTTTCATTACAAGTTCATTCATGTTCTTGAAATTTATTTTCAGTATGTTCTTATGTTTAATCATGCATTTTGCTGAGTTTGTTTCCTGGACAATTTTCACTTAAGTGTGTTTGAAATAAATCAGTGTAGCTTGTATCCAGAGGAGCACATATATAGGGTAAGTTTTCGATGGTGAAAATTATTTGAAATTATTATTACTTATTTATTAGTTATTAAATTAAAGTTATTAATTATTTGAAGTATTGCTTTCTAAATGACTGATTTTCACGTAAAAGAAGATCACTTGATGTACTGCTTTTCCACACAATACTTCTATCAGATGTCTAAGGGCGTTCAAATTCATTCACATGCAAACTATCACTAGTAATAATTTCAAAATTCAGTAGGGATAGATACCTGCTTGACTACCTTTGCAAGTACATCCAATTTCTTTATCATACCATAATTCTCCTTTTTTCCCCTCTGCTCTTCACTGCACTTGATGCTGCAGAAAAATTTGTCCCTAAATCTCTGAGGTGGCCAGCTGGGGAGATGGCCTAAGCCACCAGCATTTCAGCATCAAAGTACAGACCAGACAAGGTCAGATACAGCTCGGCTGGTCAGGCTGCACACAGAGTCTCAGACATTTTATTTCTCACTTATTCTGCTAGGATATACTAATTTGGCAAGGTTCAGGGCACAGTTACCTAAACACTGCATCAGGGATCATCATAAGTGAGTTGATTTACAGCTCTCCTCATCTGGTCAGCATCAACTCTGCTCATTTCTTAGGTGTATCAGTGAAGGGAGCCTGGCTACTACTGGTGTCACTGGTTTAACCCATGAAACATAGTAAAAAAGTAGCAGTTTTGCTCTTCTCAAATCTATCTGGGACTTCAAAGGAAGATTCAAGTTCGGCATGCTTTTCTGCTGTTTGATTTTGCCCATGCTTTTAAAATTAGGGCCTCCAGTGGTAAGGAGAGGGCCAAGGTACCTTTTGGTTGATGCTCTCAATTTGGTATGAACATTTTCAACATTCTGTGAAGAAATTCTACTCAGTTGTGAGGGCTAAACTGAGTGATCAAGCCACAAAGCTGTGCTTCTTGTCTCTTTGGTTCAATGGTCATCCTGAACATACAGAAGGTGCAACACTCTCCTCCAGTTTTTACTTTAAAATTAATAACATTTCCAGGCACTCAGATCCAAAGAAGAGGTGAAAGTATTGAAGGGTGAGAGAGAATTTCCTTCACTCCTACATCTTTGTTGACAGGCCTCCAATTAAGTATCTTGGGTGGATCACTCTTCCATTTGCCTGTATTTACAGACTGGGGTTTTTGGTAGTTTTAAAACTCTATGTGTACTTCATGGAGCCTGCACATCTCAGGCAGAATATCTGAAGGTGCATTTGTCTTCAGGAGTTTGCCTGCAAAGGTTAGACCTTGACTACCTGAAAAGTCAAAATAAGCTTTATGAGTTTTTTTGCTTACAGTTTTTAAAGTTCTCTCAGACATCAGAGAAGTGTTTAGTCTCATGACTTTATGTGTTCTTAAACTTCACTTTTTATCACTGAAGCATCATATTCTTGGCAGTACTGTGCTTCTAAATGGATTAGCAAAATTCCCCAAGCTAGCCTTAGTTCAAACCCAGATCTCTGACATAAGTCTTCTTCAAGAATGCTCTTCCACACCTATTTGCCAACTGTTTCTTTCTGACCTTCCGTTGAAGCCTTTATCCACCCTCGAGAAAGCTTGCAGGTCCCTGGACATGCGTTATCTCCCACATTCCAGGCTTTGTTCCCTCCTGTAACCATCCTGGTCCCCCACCCAGCAATGTTATGAACTCCTGGGCTTCAGGGCACATTCTCTTTCCGTGTATCATTAACTTGAATTCTGGGTACATAGTTTACTCTTATTATTCAATGTTATTCTATGATAATTTTTGTTGCTATTATTTTCTTTAAAGTAAGAATTGTGATTATTACTAAGCCTGGTAAGGGAAAAAAAAATCATTCAAATATTCTGAGTCTTTCTTATGATAATATGTGCTGAATGAGTCCTGGAAGAAAGTATCTATGTAGAGAGAAAAGGAAGATGATTAAATTCAATATCCCATTCTATAATTGGGCTTTCATGATGGAATTAATGGAACAGATTACTGAACTTTAGCCTGATTTTTCAGAGGACTTTCAAACCTTTTGTATTTCACCAGCAAAAGCAAACATAAGTGAACATTTCCTTGAATCACAGGCTAATGATAAACGACTCAAGGCCATCTTCAAAACCTCGCCACTGTTAATGAAACTTTTTCCCTTAATGAAGGGAATATGACCAGCATGTCTTGAATTATAATGTTTTTGTAACTGACTGCACATACAACTGTGAGAGCAGCGTATAGCAGAATGATATTGCTGCAGCCCTGGATATTTCAGGAAGCATTTTTCAAGGCTGGATGGGAAGAAAGGTTAATAGTAAGTTGTGGTTCTTTCTGAAATTCTTAAATGGTGAAAAATACGTATATTCTGTCTGAGAACTTTGTTAGGGACAATAAAATTCACCCTAAGTACCTCTTTGTCCTAAAAAAAAAAAAAAAAACCCACAAAAATTTATTTTTATCTCAAGAAATAGAAATGAGGGGACATGACCTGGGAATATCCTGATAATCAGTTTAGGCAGGAATTGAATGTTTTAAATTTGATAACTCTTCCTGCTGAAATCTCTTACATCAGTGTCTGTTAAGCAGATGAAGAAAAATTGCTGGAACTCATTTTACTAGAAGAATTTCTTTACATTTTTTCACTTTAATTGGTTACCTCAGTACACAATAGCACAATATTGGGAATATTGTTGAGGAGCTGCAGCTTCCTGTGTTACCTCATTGAGCTGTCTCATTAAGGAGAGGATAGGAGCACAGACATGAGTCAGCTCAGGATTTCACCCATCAGAATATACTTTTTTTCACAAGAGAGAAATGGAATTTTCTCTGGTTTGCTGGTCCTTCTGGATACTCTCCTACACTCTAAATCTGTCATCTGCTTACAGTTTTCTGAATGCTTATGTGCATCTAGCTTAAAGAATCTTAAAGAATTGCAGATGTATGTGTATTTTTGAGAAAGGCATGCTTATCATTCCTCTTTGAGTTAAATAGTCTTTCAAAGATCCTTCAAATACATATTTTTCTTCATGGAAAGCCTTTCTGCTGCATGAGAGTATTTTTTCACTCAAGCTAGGTCATAGTTATAGTATTGATAATTCTTAGCTAAAAAGTCATAGAAATTTTAAGGACAGTTCTGTATATATGATGTGTTGGACACCCTGCTATGTGAAAAGAAAATAGATCAGTTTGATATACTTTTTGTTTCATTCAATTCCCTGAATGCATGCTGTTGTGGTCTACACACAATTCTAATTGCTTGACTTTCTACTGGAAAGCCTTCTTAGAAAAATTCGTCATTCTGCTTTCGTTATTTGTTTGTCTCATTCCGCGTTTTGTTTTCTGCGCTTCTGTCATGGCTGATTCTTAAGAATAACACCATCAAAAAATGTATGGGGGAGGATAAAATGAAATGGGGGAATGAAGCAGTCATGAGAAAGGAAAATGAAAACCTAAGTATATCACCTGCTTAGAATTAACCCCATTTTAACATGTTATAGAGACTTATGTGAAATTTGATGATAGCATTATTTTTTCCTATTTAGAGTTGAATGCATTCTCTAATCATTTTATGGTTTTATCTTTGGCAGCAAAAATGCAATACTCATATCCATAGGTATCAAACTCTGAATTCAGAAATTTTTGAAACATTAGGTTTGTATTGTTTTACTCAGATTCATAAAGTACAAGTGAGATGAACTTGAAAGAGGCTAACTATTAAGCCCTTCAGTCACTGAGGCAGGTTTAAGGAAGCTGAGAATTTGGCAACAAATATATTGTTGTTTAGTATAGCTTCTCCACTATTCAGCAGGTAGCCGGTATTTTGCATACTTTGTCTTCATGTATTGTCTTTGTCCTGTACACCTTTTCAAATTTTCTCAAATCTAATTATGAATAAGAAAGAAAAGAAAAAAAACCCAAACAAATAAGGAAGATGTACTATTTCTGTGATCTTGTTTTCTTTTCAACCAAAACCTCTTTGCCTCAGTTCAGCCACTTACTTTCTATGGAATTTTATTGTATTTGCAGTTCTAAGCATCAGCAGCAAAGAAATGAGCATGTGTGCCTTATCCAAGGATATTCTCACATGCACTGGTAGCTGATTGCTTTCTTTCTTGGTGTTTCCACTACTTGTGGTATGATCACTCTTCTCTCTGTTTCCACCACTTTCAGTCTGCAGATAAAGTGCACAGAAGTTTTAGTGCACAGAAGGAAACATTCACTGAGCACAATTCCTCTGTGCATTGTAGCATTCCACATAAATCACTTCTGGTGTAGATGGTGCATATTTTGATAACAAACACTCAAATTAAGCTTTTTATTATTTTTAAATTTTTTTTCTACTGTGTTGCATTTTATTAAGACAGGAAATAAATCCTAAAAGAGTAAAAATTATTACCACATAGAAGAAAAGTGATTTAATTGCATTTTGTCTCCAGTAGTGAATGACCTGTTAGAGAAAACATGAAATACCTTTCTACAAAACTGAAAAATGAAAGATTTCCATGATATCTGCTATTTGCAGCAGTCTGTTTAACCTGGAAAATTCTGTTGCACTTCAATTCTGAAGAGCATTCCTATCATTCCTTTTTGACTTAAATAGTCTAATATGTATCAAGGAATCGTAGAAATGTTTAGGTTGGAAAGGACTCTAGAGATCCTCCAGTTCCAACCTCCCTGCCATGGGCGGGGATACCTTGCACTAGATGGGATTACTCAGATCCTCATCCAGCCTGGTCTTGAACACTGCCAGGCATGGGGCATCCACCCCTTCTTGGTGAAACCTGTAATTGAAAACCTGTTCCAGTGCCTCACCTCTCTCATAGTAAAGAATTTCTTCCTTACATTTAATCTAAACCTACTCTCTTTGAGTTTAAAGCCATTACCCCTTGTCCAATCACTATATGGCCTTGTAAAAGCCTTGTGGCCTCTCCAGCTTTCTTGTAGCCCCCCTTTTAGGTACTGGAAGTCTTCCCAGAGCCTTCTCTTCTCCAGGCAGAACAATCCCCAGCTCAGCTGTCAATTACTTTTGATATCAGTTTGTTGAACTGCTGAGTGTAAGCTGTTAAATTTGAGTTTGTTTCCCAGCAAGTCAACAGAACACTGTTTCAATTGACAGAAAAATCCTCACTCAATGGGAGAAAATATTATTGAAGTTAGTAGTAAACCCAGCTTATTTCTAGCTAGCCTTATGTCTGTCCTTTCATGTATTTTTTCAATCATTCCAGAACATGCTGTTGTGTTAGATTTTATAGCAGAGCTAATTACAATTTTAGCTTTTCAGCAATTTCTAAGTGTCAGTAAAACAAAAGCACCAGCAGATTTTTGCACAAAACTATTGACAGAATTTCTTATCAAAGGTGACCCTTGACTTTTTTTTTTCTTTTAGTAAATCCTGGTAACACAGAATTCTCACACTGGGTGAGAATGTGTGCTGTGTGTGATGTGAGCCCATCACAGAACTGGCAGCTGGAAGTAGGGCAGCTGTAAGCCTTTGATAGCGCTGACTCTGGTCTGCTCTGGGACCCGCACTGACAAGCCTGGCATGATTTAGAAAGTCTTGAAAGCCAGATTCATTCTGCCCTAGAGTAGCCTGTTTCTGTCTCCTTAGGGGCAGGATCATGACCCAGTGTATCTGTGTTATGAGCAGATTGTCTTTATGTACATGGTGGTGGCCCAGCACGATTCTTGGAAAAATAGTTTTAGGTGTGTGTTTGCATGCATATGTCCCTGGGAGACTATTGTTGGTTCATGCTTTATCTTATTTTATACTTGGGATATAGACTGGAGAAGCACCTGATGCTTTTTTCAGCATTTTAAATTTTATGCTTGCACGTAGCAAAGTATACATGTGCTAAAGACAAAAGCAAAGAGTCATTCTGATGGTTTCTAATGGTATTCATTTGGTATCCTTATATTGTTTTGACTTATCTGAATTAATGGAGTTAAGCTTTTATATCAAATTATACTAGAGATGCATTTGCAAGCTACTGTCTTATTATTTAATAATGGTTATCTGATTAGATTCTATCCCTAATCCACTTTCTGTCATTCACTAAAATGGTGAGGGAGGAAAAAACAGAATTGTGAAAAACTGAATAGATAGAAAGTGCTAAAGATCAGTTGTTGCTTTAGTACTAGTGGGGTAGTGCATCACACCAAACAACTCATGGTGATTTTAAAGTCAGTCAGTCTTTCTTGTTCAAAAGCGTGACCACAAAAACTGAAGTAATGGAACAGCAAAGGCCTAGTGAATTAATATTTGGGGGATCTATGGTAAAGAAATGACTAGCTGATATTTGCTAACTTCATCTTTCCTTAGAAGACCCCCAAGCAGCCAGCCTGTGTCACTCACCACGTGAGTTCCAGGGCAGATTGTCCATTTCCTCTTTATTCCATTATGTTTTTTAAACATGAAAACATTTATTTGAAGCAGATCCTAATCTCTTATCAATAGAAGAAATAATTGGCTTTGATTTCAGCTTCTAGAAATAAGTATAATGTTATGATTTCCCTGTCAGCAAACACATTTTTAAAGGGGGAAATACTCTAAAACTAGGCGAGAGAGAAGACGAAATCAAGCGGAAATGCATTCCTCCCAGGAGACAGGCTAGTTTTTTCTTCTTTTTTCCTAAGCAGTCATTAAAATCTGTTTCTGAAATCTTAACTTTATCAACTACAGATAGGAGGGTGGAAATACGTGTGGAGAAATTCTTGTTTGAATTAGTTCCATTTTCCCATAACTCCAGTTGGGATGCATGATAAAATTATCAATGAAATGTCCTAATTTGATCCTTAACCAAAGAGATGTTGTCCTGTGAATCATCTGTGTTTGTGGGAGGCAACACTGAAGCTAACAGAGCAGGAATGGGACCCAGATGTTCTCTGAGAAGCTGGTTGCACTGCAGGCTGTGTGTATTACCTAACGTAGGCGACCATATGGAAGAAAAGGTTGGAAACATCCCATTACAAGTCATATATCATTGAGCTGACAGCAAGGATTTCAGCTTATTTTTATTTAAATCATGAAAGCAGCTGCTCAGCTGTCCAGCTGTATTAAATTTAACCCTTTTTCTGTCAAATGAATTTTGCTTTATGAAATGGCAGCCAAACGGTTTGGTGCCTTGCAGACATACCCAGGTTAGAGGGTGTTGTGATGACCCTTGTCCTCTCTAGCAGAGCAGCACTAATGATGGCACAGTCTGCCACTGGGTGACAGTGTAGCCACTCCATACACCTGGACTTCGTGAAATACCAGCAAGTCTTTTTGCCAGCAGAGGTTGCAAAGGAAAGGCATATGCACTATATAAAGGGAGTACCTGGAGATTTTTTTTTCACTTTTGTTGCACACCTTTAGAATGTGCAATTGCTAGTATTTTTCATACTTTTCCCCTTCCTTTTTTGATTTTTTTCTATTATTATTCATTTTTTTTCTTCCCTAAATTTTTCTCCTTTTTTTTTCTTTTTTGTTTATATATGATGTTCATCAAATGCTATCTCCTGTAGCCTCTCTTCTTAAATCTCTGCTTTTCCTTTTCCTGGCTCTACTATTTTTCTTTTCTGATCTTCCCCATATTGTTTTCTTTTTATCACTAGCACATAAGTTGGTCTGAGGGATTGTCCCTTCACTACTTCTCTGTCCCATTATATACACTGCATATTCTTTACTGTGTTTTTTTAAAAGAATTTCCTTTTTCCATAGATTTGGCATTTATTTAAAAGAAACACTTAATTTATAGAAAGGCTTTTCCCATCAGTAGGAAGCAATCTTTGGCTTCTAGATCAATCCTTCATGACATGTTTCAAGCAGCTTATTGATTTGTTATATTTTAGCACGCTTTTGCTAAAGAAAGAGACTTTGAGTGAAGCCTAACAGTTACAGTTAAGTAACAGCCATACAGTAAGTACAGACTTTAATTTCCTGTGTAGAAATCTGTAGAAGAAATAAATATAAGCAGTATCCAGCATAATACTAAACCAGATTAGTAGTTTTGGCATGCTATAGCATGCTAAAGTAAGTTCTTACTGTTTTGGAGACTATATGCTTTATTGTGCTGTGTCTACCCTGCCCACCTCCATGTCAGTCCTCTGATTTTCTGTCAGAGCATGGAGGTTTTGTTATTTTTCATCCTTTGTGTTTTATATTCTAGTCATAGGCCTTTAAGTCTACAGAATATTTTATAAGGATTTAATTCACATCTATCAATGTGAGTATTTGGGATAATGAAATGGTATGCTTACGTTAGCATTTCTATTTGATACAAATATTTACATCCAGATTAATTCTCTTTTCCTTAAACACAGTTGAAACACAAGGAGCTTAGCAGCAATTTCTTCTAACCAATTCTTTTACTCAGTTACTGCAAGAGATCTCCAGTCGAGGCACTAAGATGCAACTCAGTAATAGCACCCATCCCTAGATAAAGAGGTAAGGTCAGGAACTGAAGTCTTCCACTCTGAGTAAGAGCAGCAGAAGTGTTGTACCTGGCCACAGGAAGGTTTTTCATGCCCAGATGCTGTGAAAAGCAGCTAAACCGCTGCCCTCTTGCAGAAGTAACTTCTGTAATAATGCTCTGTCAGTAATTCCATGTGATTTCTCTAGTTCCTGAAAGTTCAGCTTTATTTTTATTAAAATGACTTTTTTGTTTCTCTCTTTTTCTGTTTCCACTTCCATTTCTATCTCCTTAGGCTATTCTTGTAAGACACACAGCTGTACCTAGGATATTATTTTCATACCCATAACAGAGGGTGTGTTCTGCCAAAATCTACTGTTCTGACTTTCCAAGATTTTCCTCCTTGTTTTATCTAGTTTGCACTCACCCACTGTGTATGGGGTAAGATTTGAATCTATTTCATTACAATTCCTTGCATTTGAAGTAGTAATCCAACCACTAGCTGTAGTTATCTTCTGGACTTGTGCAGATCCCACTTCTGCAGAAGCAGCCTTTCTCTGCTGGTGCAGCAGTGTCATCTCTGTGTCAGGGAGCATCTGCTCCTTTCATGAATACGCCATGACCAGGATCTGTGGGGAAATTCTGATCTGCTCGGACTAGCATGTATCTATCTGCTTGACCAGCTAGACTTGCAATCCAAAATTGGCCTGGAATATTATGTTTCTTCGGGGGACGTATGGAAAAGGTTTAATTTTTTTTTTTTCTGAAAAGTTTTGCACTTGCAAATATGCTATTTTGGAGAAAACAGGTTTTTTTCCTTGCTATCAGATGTTATTCTTACTTTCTGCAAAATTACTGTGTTTGCATTATTTTAAAACCAGTTTTCTGTCTTTGGTCGTTGTAAAGGACTTGTCTTTACAGTCATTCAAAGTAGCATAATCTTATTTTCCTTCCCAAATATCATGTCATGTGGGTACCTTTTGCTCTATATTTAATCAGTAGGGTTTTTTTTTTTGGTTTGTCTTTTTTAAATGGTCCAATTTCTTGACAAACTTTTTTTGGTCATTGTTGTTGGGGGGTTTTTTTGTTGTTCTTGTTGTTTTTGTTTGGGGTTTTCTGTTTGTTTTCCTAATTATTTGCCACAATTTTAGGTAGTGCAACTGAGCTGGAGAATTTAAATTCTTCATTTTGCTTTTGGCTTTCAAGGAGCTGTAGTGTCATTTCCTCAGCTTCTCACAGGTAGTTTCTAACTGAGCCAGTGTCAGACCTTCACAATTAAGACAGCTAATCTGATCATTGGTATGTGCACTAATGTAAAAGACAGTGTGGAGGGAAGGGGAAGTTAGGGAAGTCTATCTCCTGTTTGCCTTGATTATCAAACACCTGATAAGGCTTCTAGACATTTTCCAGACTATCTTGGCACTTTCCAGGGCTGCCTCTCATGGGGAGCAGTGGGAATCCGCGGTGGGGAATCCTCCTGCAGCACCAGAGGCTGCTTTGAGTCCTGGAGTCTTAACACTGAATCTCACCCGAGGAATTCAACCTGACTTTGCTCAGAGGCCCTCCAGGTGGCAATGCAGACAAACTAACAGGTCAGAAGGACAGCTTGGAAATGCTGAACTGAGATCTAAAGTTTAAATTACCAAAGCGGTCATTTTATTTGTGTTTAACAGAAATTATTAGTCATTTGGACAGGACTGATAATTTCACTTGAATAACAACTGGGCACGAAACAAAAGGGATATATTTGGTCTATTGTTAGTTACTATATTTAGAAGATTCAGATATAAATGTTTTAAAAAAAATAACACAACATTTAAAGACACTAAAATTGGTCACTTTGATTTTTACTATTGGTGCTTCGTTCTCTGGAGTCATGTGTATTGGTAGCCACTTATTCCTTGAGAAATTAATAGAAAATATTACTTTTTATGATTTCATGTTATTTATACCAATTTGACAAAGTTAAAAATATGTTTATAGTTATAACAGATGGAGATAGAACTTCTAGGTGATTTGAAAATATTAACCATCAGGAAATAAAAGACAGCTAGTATGTTTAAAACTTGAGGTTTTCAGACAATGAATTTCAGTGTGTATATATATTGCAAATTATTTATTTATCAAAAAGGTCTAACTGGTGATGTTTCATGTCCAAATTCATAATCTTTAGCTTGCAAGAAAGGCAAAACCACAGTCTTGGTAAGAAAACAAAAAATCAACCCTAAATTACATGAAAGCTTTGAATAAGATTGTTCTCTATACTTGTTTCAGAGATGTTGCAATAGCAGACAAAAATGAAAAGAAGCTCCTGGTGCCAACCTACAGGAATTGAATACTTAAATTACTGTGATTATGTGCAAAAGTGATTAACTTTTGCGACATGTTTCTATGTCCATTCCTTAGCATACAAACCTGGTAAGATTGCTCAGTCAGAGGAAAGAATTTTAAAGGGGCTTAATCATCTCAATGAGCCTTATTTGCCAGATGCACTGATTTTCTCAGAAGGAAAGCATCTTCAGAAGTTTTATGAACACATATCTGATTTCTTAAAGATTTTTTTTCAACCTGGTCCACTATCTGTTTGAACTGCATGAGTGAGTTCTTGCATGAAAGGAACAAATACCTGAGTGGCCAGTTTGAATTGGCCACTCAGATGGTTGGTATTGATAAACCTCCACACCACTTTTCTGATTTGGAGATATTTCGGGGGCTTTTTCCTGCTAAGTTACAAAATTTAGGATTTATAGCTGAAGTTTACTGCATGCATTTCATTTTTTTTTTTATGTGTTGTACTTGTTTATGTCAATTCATTTGTTTGTATTTCACTTTTCTTTGTAGTTCCATGCCACACTGTTATTCTGTCTATGCAGAAAACCTTTAAAGGAAATTTATTGACATAAATGTTTTGTTTCCTTTTTTTCCCTTTTTTTTCTTTTTTTTTTCCTTTTTCTTTTTTTTTTTCATTCGTTAGTATGAGTGCTGCTTCAGCTAAGCATTCCATGAGCAAATATGCACAATAAATCTTTTGAGACAGATTACCAGGCCACACAATTATTTACAGAAACCACACAAATGCTCCAAGGGGTAATTAATTTATGCAAATAGAAAAAAGAAAATAGTCAACTATAATGCTGTGTAATTTAGAATATATTCCTTCTAGAAAATTCCAAGGCATACTCCAGGCTACATTAGTCATTTCAGAAACTCTGATATGGCAAATATATTTCTGTTTAGCAGTATGTTATTAGATTTCCGCAAGAACATAAAGAGAAAAGCTGGTTTATACAACCATGAATTTTAGGAACTGTAATCCCATTGTGTGTGTACTTCTTTGAGTGTCACCATGGCTTCCCTGATCTTTCTGTTGTATATAGGTATTGTGGATTTTGTGATTTTATTACAGATTATGGCTTAGCACAGCACTTGAGGAAATGTTTTAGCTTCTGCTCTGTTCTGTAGACTTTTCTGGACGAAATATTTGTGTGTTTTCTTATGTTTGTGTGCCCTGTAGGAATCAAACTTGTTTCAAAAAGTTCTTCCAGTCGTGTTTCTAATAACCTTATGTTCAGCCAGCTGCTGAGCAACATTCCCAGGTCCTTTTCCACTATGCAGCTTTCCAGGCACTCTGCTGTCAGCCTGTAGCACTTCCTGGAGTTGTTGTGACTCAGGTGCAGGATCTGGCACTTTGCTTTCTTGGAAATTCACCTCATACAGTTGGTCTCATCCCATCAATCAAGCATGTCCAAATCCTTCTGCAGAATCTTCCTGCCTTCAAACAGATCAAACATGGCCTTTGATCTTGGTATCATCTGCAAAGTGACAGTGGGTAGGCTTGATCCCCTCACACAGATAAAGATAAGGAACAAAATTGACCCTAAGAATGAGCCCTGAGGAACACCACTTGTGACTGTCTACCAGCTGAACGTAACTCCATATTCCACCTTTTTTTTTGTTTTTTTGCTAGTGATTCAGAGAGGTGTTTTTACCAAAAAAAAAGAGTGTGTCTCTCTTAGTCATCAGCAGCCAGTTTTTCCAAGAGAATTCAGTATTTGTGCCAAAGGCTGTTCCCAGTCAACAAAGCTGTAATTTTCCATCTTATTATATCAGCTGGAGAATCAACATGGTTGGGTACTGTTAAACCCGTATGTGGTTTTGCCTAGTTACCAGTATATAAAAAGTATTGTATTAGACTTGGTGAATCAGATGAGTTCAACTGGACTCAAGAGAGGAGAGGCTGTTCTTGGATGCTTCTCAGCTACTACCTTCCCAAAAGTTGTCAAGTTGTCAGGTTTTTACAGGGTAGATGTCTGGAATACAATAGGATGTCTTCATACAAGGTTAGATGTGTGTTTTACAACTGTAAAATTGAGTTAATAGTATGGTACAAGCACATCAAGTATTTTTAATGAGATGTGATCTGCAGGAAAAGCAGAATCCATACAGATATAGCCAATTAATTTTGATTAGCAAATCTATTGCCTGAGATTTTTGTATAGCAGAAGGGATGAAATGTATTGAATGGCACTATTTTTGTAAATCTAAACATACCTTACATAAACATAGCAAAACTTTTTATGGAGATAAATAATTTTCAGCTGCTTTTTTTTTTAATGCTAAAACACCCAAGAAAGCATACTCGAATCCAGAGTTAGATCTTTTAGTTTGCTAAGTTCTTCCTCTGATTTAAGTAATATGCTTCAGTTGTATCAATCCCACATGAATCTCAATTTTGACAGAATAATGATAGATCTATGTCTTTACCATTATTTCCTAATTCCAGATATGTGTGTCATACTACAAATTTTATTTCATTTTTAATGAACCACACATTTTGCACAATTCCCTGGATAAGGATTTATACCATCAGAATGGAACTCTTACTTGATTTGGTTTTTAAATTATGTTCCAGTAGAGTGCTTCATAAAGAGAATATGGGCTTATGGAGATAAAATCATTAATACGGGTCTAATTGGTTTTGCATATGTCTTTTTACTCTAAAATTGGTCGCCTATATTAAAGATATATAAATAAATGCTACTTCTTTCTATCTCACATTTTCCAGACAATTATATTTCAGTACTGAGTATAAATTCACATAGGAATCAAGAGACTTGGAATTTATAAAACTGACAAACCACTGGGCAAAATTACAGAACTATGAAGAATAAATTTTTCACTTTTCAGTTATTACATGTTCTTGTTACGAGTGTGTGTGGGAGAACAACTTAACAAGAAGCCCATTCACAGCCTGTTTTGGAAACCAAATACAATCAAAAGTGGCCTTTACCATTGTTGTGGCCTTTTGGAAGATACTAGGTCCAACTCACCCTGTGTGGATGAAGAGAACATTTAGGAGTCACTGCTCCTGCTCCTATTGCTCAGTATTTTAGCGTGGCTCATAGCCTGATGAGCTCAGTAAAGCAAATTGATCCAGTTCCTCATCTGTGGATTAGAATCAGCCCTGTGAGAGAGTCCCACTAGTTATAGATAGAACAAACATATGTATCTAAATTAATTATTGTGTGGGTTTACTTAATGAAAAACTGGTGGTTGTCTATTCAAAAGTACAAGGTCTGTGTTCAGACTTGTTTGGTTCTTCTTCACTTTTGTCTCTGTTCCTAAATGCATCCACTGTAGACTGCAATAAGCTTTTTTTGAATCTATAAGTAGCTCACTCATTTCTTTTTCTCCGGTTAGCGGCAGGTGGAGGTGCTTTTAAGTAACTTTTTTAACCAGTTAGCTTCTCCTTTATTCAAAAATAAAGGAGCTGTTCTCTGATGGTGTCATTATGATATCAGTAGTAAATTCCTTCAATTCCTTAATCTTGTGGTATCTGACAGCATCCTCTTTGACAATCATAAGACTTAATGTCGTATTCCAAGTTGTCTGTAATAGGCTCTCCTCAGATTCTGTTATCACTACAGATGTGTCTATATTCTAAAAGACTATCTTGTTGCTGAGATATTTTACTCATTTGGGCATAATTTTGCAATATTTGTTCTCATTGCTGAAAAAAAAAGTGGATTTCTTTCAGGTTTTTATGTTTAATGCTGAATTTTTAATGTGTGTCCTCCTATAGACTTCTGTAAGATTATTTTGTGAGCAAGGGTAGTAAGATTAGTTCTTATATCACATTTATATATAGACATGATTATATATAGACATGAATTTGTCAGAACTGTCTCTACACTTCTGTAATCCTGTTTCTGTTCATTCTCTTGCTCTAATGTTTATAATGATAACACACTTGCTTTCCATATTTCTGTATGAGTCAGTATTTAAGTGTACAGGCTTACACAAAATAGAAAAAACAACGTGTTTTTATAGTACTGCTGAAAGAATGATATGGCTGATATGTAACTGCAAAAAGCTTCTATTTGGAGAGAGCCCGAAGGATGTAAACAAAGGGGATAATTTCAGTAAATATGAAAGGATTCGTTATGAATGAGTTTAGGAGTAGAAAAAAATCAAAAGAGCTAACACAGCAGAATATTTCAAATAATTAAACTAAAACAAGAGATAAGCATACTATTACCTGGATTAATTAGTCATTGGAAAAACGTCTTTGATTCTTAATGAACAATTGAAAATGGTTTCATTCTTACATTTAAATAATTAATAAGGATTGATGATTGTCGCAAAACGACGCTTTATCTTGGGCAGACACCTGACATTTTTAAAGACCTCTGTCAATTAGTTTGGAGAAAAGAAGGGAGGATTGCTCACTTTTTAGCTGCTAGAATATTAGTTTCTATTTTAAAAACAATGGGACAAGAAACAGAAAGGTCAGGCACTGATGCTTTTGGAAGGGCAATACATGAGTTGCAAAGGACTGAGACATGGTAGAATCATGGTAGTGAGGAGCACTAGTACATGCTTTCACCTTTTCATAGCTTGAAATCCAGAAAAAAAAAATGGTTTTGAACACTTTTAGAGTTTAGGCATTCACTACCTGTGCTGCCAAGGTTTACTGAAAGCAGCTGGATGCCTGCCTCTGTCCTCCTCCTCTTCTTGGAACTGCTTCCAGAACAGGTAGTCAGAAATGGAAAGTAGGGCATCTGTGCTCTCTCCCTCTCTCTCTCTCTCTCAGGAAAACATCTGTGGCTTCCATAGGAAGCACTCATTTTTTCCCATCAGCAAAGACTCTGGATACCCTTGGGTCCGGTTTTGGCACAGTAAGCCAAGTAGGATGCAGTTTATGGCTTAAAACTTATGAGAGAAATCATTCAGGCAGTCCCATCCCTGGCAGAACACTGAGAGAAATTCCCCAGGCTGCAAGCCACATGTGGGTCTCTGACCTTCTATTAATTCACCATGGGAGAGGTTAACAATTGTTGAAACTTCAGTCCTCCCTTTGACATACAAATACAACAATACCAAACAGCCTTTCCAAAATGAGCATATTCAGGGCACAACATGTTTTTAATGCAGGGTTCAGTGTAGGCAGGAGAGAAACCCCAAAACAAAAATCCAGTGCAAAAATTTAGAATTAGAAAAGGCTATGTTGCTATAAAATTGAAGCCTGGATTGATATTTTCTTCCAACATTCTGCCGTTGTTCATATTACTGTGATTTGTGACTTTTAAAAACCAATATAAGCAGGAGACGGAAACAAATTCTCACACCATTTTTAGCTGTTCATGTGGTCAGTGCCATGATTTATGGAACTAAGATTGCTCAATAGCTGGAATGACATAAGAATGCATGCAATTATCTGATTTTTAAGGATGTCTGTTGTATTTATCCAAGTACATTGTTGTTGAGATTAAAAAACCGAAAAAGCATTCATAATTATTGATATGAGTGTTGTCAGAAAAAAAAAAAACAGAAGGCCAAATCCCTGTCTTTTTAAAATGTCTTTGTCTTCTCAGAAATTACTGTAGTAAATTAAACCATCTTGGATTTTAGTAATACATAGATTGGAAAGTAATTGTTTTTTGGGAAAACGGAGTCACTGGGTTTTTTGCAGCTAAGAAACTACAAAGACTAAATGTCTTGCTCTATGCTGCATAATCCATGGCAAAGAATGCAGATTGAATAGCCCAGCATCCCAGGCTTTTGCCATAACTACTTGATTACTCTTTCAGTCTTAAAGGCAAATGATTTTTACTGTGCAGTCCCATGGCTTTACTGTAGGGTATGCTGAATGTAAAACAGGAACGAATTAGCTCATGCTTCTGCCATCAGCCTTTGCAGCTGTTGTCTGAAGAGGCAATGCAAACTGATCTCTGAATGTAACAGTCTTATGACTTCTCTGATGGGAGGGAAGTTCAGCCACATTCAATGCCAGAAACTGGGACAGGGAGGGGAGAAAGAAGCATCATACTTTTCATGCTTTTACTGAGCTGACAACCACATCTGACACTGAAATTGATGAAGTCTTGCACAAGGTTGGTTATTGCAAAAAAAATAGTTGCTAAGTCATGGTTGCTCCCTGTGCTAAGCAGATATACCTTTATTTACCACTGTTGGCAAAGTAGATATGAAAAAAAGTTATTTAGAGGTGGAGAGTGTTTTTGTATTCATTGTGAATGAATAGAAATACAAGACTGGCAGAGATCCTGCACTGGAGAAAGATCAACTACAGCTACATCATAGACATATGCCTGTCTAACCATTTACTGACCAAATTCCATACAAGTGGATCCCAATGCTATACCATCCTTAAATCATCCATTATCTAATGAAAATTTTAGTTAGAAAAGGCTTGGGTTTTGTTTCCATTACCCTAAGCACTAGCTTATCGTCTTTTCTCTTTGTACTCTTTTCTCTTTGTACATCTTTTACATGTCAAAAGATTGATCTTACTCCCCTCCTGAGTATTTTTGTTTGTTTTCTCAAGAATCCACAGCAGAATCGCTTCAAGCTTTCCTACACATCCACTTTTCTAAGGCTTTCTATAATTCTTATCTAGTTCATTACTATATCCAGCTTATCTGTGCTTTCCTTAAAGAATTTGCCACCTTTCAGTAGGCTGGATCAACACATTAAATGCTTATTTTATATAATTTATACATAAAGCATAATATAACATAACATATATAATGTGTGTTATTTAATAGCTATATATATAAGTGCTTCTGTTAATATTTTCACATTAATACTGACAACTTTTTGTATCAGCACTGTTAGTTTGAGACACTGTTAGTTTTGTTTGTGAACTACTTTAACTCCAGTGTTTTGTGATGTACTCGTTCTTAATGATTATTCCTCACAGGATATTGATTTCTCTCTAGTATCTCCCACGTCTACTCAATTACATGTTTTTTTAAGCATCTCTAGATTTTTAAAAAACTATTATGAATCTCACATTTTCCAGGAAAAGATACTTATTTAATTTTGTGTTGCTTTGTTTTTATATTTAGAAATGTTATAAATGTCTGGTTTTTTCATCAAAACTCTGGTTTATCTTTCATTTTTTGATATAATCTTTGATTCTTCCTTTCTGGGTGTTTCTTCTCCAACTCAATTCTGCACCTTCCATACAGAAGTTTCATTTGGACCATAGTCCCCTAGTTTTCCTAGTAAAAAGTCACATAGATTACTTCCATCAAGTTTTTTCTCTCTAACCAAATTATAAAATACAACTGTATTGGCTTGACATAATAAGTGGGAATATGAATGATTTGGCTCATTTGAATACATCTGTGGTTAGTGTCAATAACAACTTCTTTTATATAATTGAAAGATGATGAGTTTTTGGAATAAATGGGAGTTTCCCCAGGCAAGAATAGAAGCAACAAACCACACCACAGACAGAGTTTTGAAAGCAGGGAAGAGAGACCAACAGCCAGGACATCTACTTTTCCGTGTAAAGGAATGGACAGAGGGTTGGATCAACCTGAGCATATTTTTCTTCTCCTTGAACTTAAAACCTTAAAACCACTCAGAATTTACTGCCTTTAGCCTCAAAAGAGGGCTGGCCAGCAGGATGGCTGTGTTCTGTCTTTAACATGGACATTCATCTTCCTTCGTGGCAAGTTTTTTCCTTTATGGCATCAATGGATATTGACCCATTTCCTTCATTCAGGAATTGGTTGATTTGATTGGATTTTTTTTAATGCTGAGAACAGCCTTGTGTGTTCTCCTTTTTCCAATTAAAGGATTAATTTCTCCTCATGACATGTTGGCTTTAAGAGCAATCTTCATCTAGAGTGACTTTTAGCCTTGATCTTCCTCTGTCTGTCTTGAATACTTTTCTGGTGTTTGTTCACTGCATTGGAAATCCCTTCTGCTTGTCACTCAGTTGTTTTATCCTCTCTGCACATTCTTAATCTGTTCATTCACGTTTGCCATTAGTCACAGCAGCCAGCTTTTCCCCATCACGTCTTTTCAACATCTGCAGCAAAGTTTTTCCCATCAGTGATCTAATGTCTGTGGGTTATACTTAAAGGCTGGGATTACTTTTTTAATATTTTTCCCCACATACAATGGAAAAATTTCCATTTTGGAGCTTATAGCTAGTCAGCCTTCTCTCAAGAGGATATTTAGTGTACCAGTGAGTGGAGATCACTTTGCACCACCTTTGTCAGAGGTCTTCAGGCTGACAGAGCACTCTTGGTTCTCTTCACCACCTTCCAGGGTGGTTATACACTACAGCTACACTCTGAAATGAAGACATCCGTGTAGAAACAAAGAATATTTTACACCTGCTAATGATGGAGAGATTAGACACTGAATTGCTTCAGTATAGGGTTGTATTAAACTGAAATAAAAATGAAAGGATTGAAGAGATTGAACTATGTTTGTAGATGCTTTTTTGGAAAATATTACACAGCCAGGTACTATTATGTCCAAATTCTGTAATGTTATGTTCAGCAATTTTCTTCCATGTCCAAACATCTTTTTTCCTGTAGCTGTAATTTTCCTGTATTTTCAAGCAAGGATGAAGGCATAAAGGAGAGCTCCCTTCTGCATTGCTACTTTAAATTATTTGTCCCATCTTGTAGGTAAAACTTTCTTCAAAGCAGGATTAAGCAGTATGGTTCCTAAACATTTCTTACGGCCGTGGCCCTTACTCTTATATATATGTACAGCCTTTCTCACTTACAATATTGAATTTAAAAACATTCAATTTTTTAAGCCTAAGAGAACAATATAAATTTGATAAAATATAAGATCTGTGCAGTAATCTGTCAGTAAAAGTCAAATGAGCTTCTATTTTTTTTTTAGTAATGAAGATTAAACTGTTCTTTAAATATAAATTAAATAATATCTTGTGAAGTGAAATGCTTCTTTGTGGATGTCTGCTTAACCCTCCAAGTTGTGTATGAGCTAGAATTCGTGCAGTGGGGTGTATGCAATTATGCTACAGCTGTAGCATAATGTACAGGTGTAAAAGTAAATTAAATGTTTCAATAGATACAAGTCCTGTTTAAACTTTTAAGATAATAAACTCAACAACTTTAGCCAAACTGAGACACAACTATCTCAAATATTTCCTTTCTGCAATGAATGATTCTTAATAAGTCTCAATCTCATTTGGCCTGTTAGCCTGCAACAGATTAAATTGGTATGTTTTCTGGTTGACTAAGTTTTTCATTTTGTTTTACCATCAGTTTTGTTAACTTTTCTGAAAGCCTTTTAAATAATCGTTCTAATCAATTATTTTTAATCATTGATTTATCATATCATAATTGAGAAAATTTCTGTGGTTCTTGTTACTCAAATTTGAGGTTAAATTGAGGCTGAAAAATTCATAACATTTAAGATATAAAAGGTGACATTCAGAATTAAGATCTTCTGAAACTTCTTTAAACTTGTTTTTCAGAACTGTTTTGTCAGAAATAAAACTAAAGCAGTATGAAAGAAACTGTAAAATATTGTTGTGCTCTAGACTTGCAAATTGTAAATTTTAAATTTTGTTCACAGCTTTTATGAAATTTTTAAGTTCAGATGATGATAGCTATATTCTAAACACTAATTTCTTTTTTTTGGAAATTAATTGCAAAACAATGAAACAGGCTTGGTTCAGAAGTTAGTTTTAAATGTTTTTAAACGATAAAAAGAGATTTTTCTCTTTAACATAGTTTTACTTTGAGGTTAACTTGAAATAGATAAACATTTTAGGATGATTTAGAAATTTATAAATGGAATTAGGTTACACTGGAAAGTACTCTCAGATGTTTCAATAAAATAGTATAAGACAAATTTTATACTGAAGAGATACAGGGTTTATATACAGAGTTTATATACATGTTAATGAGTGTGATGTTAATACTGTCTCTACCTTGCATTAGCTCATCACAAGGTGAAGATTTAATAATTATTAACATATTTAGGAATTTCTATTCATATGACTGACAGGAAAGCTTCCCACTTTAGTAACTATTTTTGTCTCTGGGGGAATGAGGTAAAATCTTTCTAATCCTGGTGCTTAGGTTGTGAATTATTCTGTGACTCGAGAAGGTATTTCGTAAGTAACAGTTCAGTAGGATACGTTTATCTACACAAGTGATTTGAGAGGCAGTGGACTGGCTTCTCCTGAGTGACATGATGCCAGATAACATGCTGCTTGCACATAAGCCATTTTAGGACTAAATATAACTGCAATAGCACTGCCTGTGTAAAAATCCCCACATATTTAACTGAGGAATGTGACTTACTAGCTTGTGTGCAGTGCCAGGAAAGACAGAGTCAAGCTGGTGCTGTGCTGAGATTTAGCAGCTTATGTGCTTGCTAGCTCAGGCATCTCTACAGTGCACTTGATTTCGTACTGGGGATGTGTCCAGCTGTGAAAGCAACTGAGAAATAGATATCCTTTCTCCAGATCTTTCTTTGTCTTTCCTGGGTAGGTAATATAAGCTTTTTAAGGTATTTGGGCTTTTGCAGCCCATGTTTTCATGCATTATCTAGCTTTAGAGTCTCAGACCATATTTTAATAAAAGAAGGAATGTTTAAAACATTTAACAGAATAAAAAGGAGGTGTATATATCTCTTCCCTATTGTTTTCTCATTATTTGTTGATAGTGAAGTATAAAACCAAAGATACATCATACAAGAAGAAACCACTGTGAGTGAACTACCAATATGTTTTGAGGGTGTTGAAGATACTTGGCTAAATCCTGTGTGTGCCAACAGAGTCTTAATCATAGAGTCATAGAGTAGTTAGGCTTGGAAGGGACCTCCAGAGATAGTCTGGTTCCACCTTCCCTGCAGTGAGCAGGGACATCAGACAGGCACCTTGTTCTAGGTCAAGGGCATGCTGGATCTGTGAAACCTGCTGCACCAGTAGTCTGAAGGTCTCTCATGAACCCTTATGGAGAGGTTCCAAACATCTGCTTTTACAGGAATCTTGAACAAAAGCTGTGAAGCCACTGCTATTGTAGCTGTCCCTGTTCCCTTATATCCACAGTTCCTTCACAAAAAAAAAAAAAAAAAAAAAAAAAAAAAAAAAAAAAAAAAAGCTCCCCACTTTCTTCTGCATATATTTCCAAGTATAGGGGTGTCATCACACAGAGGAGGAACCTTCCTGTTTCCTAGCTTCTCTTTCCATCTATTATTATTGCAATCTTTTAAAGCGCACTCTTCTTGGTCTGTGCACTGTACAAGATTAGTGATTTCTAGATTTGCTGCTAATGTTATGGCATTTCTCTACTAGCCCCAGACTGCTTGTCTCCAAACATTGTACTGAGAATGAAGATCCATGCATTTGTTATCCAAATCTTGACTTCCAGAAATAGTAAACCTCTACCCTCAATTACGAGACACAATTTTTCTATCTCCTCTGTCTATTTCAGCACCTGTAACAGTCATCTATAGAGAAATGGGGACGGGGGGGAAATGGTATTGGTGAAAAAAGCATCATTTGGGTACTTGTGAAATCTGGAGTAGTTTGTTCAGTCATTTCATTATTAATATAATTTTTCATCCTTTGTATCAGTTTATGATCTCCGTCTTTAGTTGGAAAGGACAGTGACGTTACCCAGACACAGCCTTCTCAGACAAAGTCTAAAAAACACAGTATCATTAGTATTGATGCTATGAAGTTATGTCTCTTACCTGTGAAGAAGTCATGTCCAAATTTGTATATAAAGAACATATAAAGAGCCTTAATAATGTTTGCTTTGTAGTATCAGTTGAAATACTCTACCATCACATTGACAATGCTGAGCATCACATTGAGAGGACCAATTGTTTATCACATTTGCCAGCACCAGATCCACTTTATGATGTGAACAGCAAACTTAAATTACATAGATGTGCTGATCTTCCTGAGCCCTTTCCAGAGCTACGAATACATTATCCAGCACTGAGGTGTTCAGAGAATTCAATATATAAACATGCCCATTCATGTTATGTTGTACCCCAGAAGTTGTGAATAACAGTTGCAGATTGTCTCTGCAGCAAAACTTGTAGTGAACATGTCTGGGCAGAGTCTGAGAAATGTCAGAGAATCATTGAATGATTTAGGTTGGAAAGGATCTGAGGTGGTGAGGTTCGAGACTCTTCCCCCTCCTCAGAGCAGAACTATCTTTGGACATTTGTCTACATTTTTGGACCAATGTCTAAAGCCTTCTAATTCTATCCAGATGAAATCTGCAGGAGGAAAGAAAGACATCATGTCTAGGCATCTCAGATATACAAAGACATTACAAAAGAGAAAATGGCAGAAAACAACATTAGTGTTCAGCAACAAAGCTAATCATGCAGAAGTGGGTGCCTGAATTTAGCTAATGATTTTAAAGTACTTTACAGTCTAATAAACTTTGATTGCTCCAGTGGGAATTTCCTGTGAAGAGCAGACTCAGTCTTGCAGTCAATCTGTAAGTTAAGCCATCTTTGTTCTTGTGAATAATGTTATTTGCATTTCTGCAATTCAGGGAGAGAATATGGGCTGTATGGAAATAGACTATATGGAAGGAGGTAATGTAAATATTTATACTCATCCAGCACTCTAAAGGACAGCCTATAATTAATCTGTAGTTACTTGAACAGGTAAATGTAACAAGTGTTTATATTAAGGTGGCAAAAAGTTTGCATTTAACCTGCTAAATATAGGGTTGTGAGAAATCCTGCTTTTAGACTTCCCTATATGACTACTGTCCACAGGAATTTCTCATTTTAAGACAGAAGTGAAACTATTGTTCTTATGTGATGTTGTTGGTGGGAGAATTTTGTTCAGTGTAAAAAGGAAAAAAGGTATAATACTAAATTATCTCTTTTTATTTCAAAAGCAGATGAATTATGAAACCAATATATGAATATTTTTATCAAAGGACAAATATTAGTGGGTTTGGACAATATAAGAAGGAATGAAAATTTCTGTGAAAATAATTCAGAAAGTGGAATAACCCAAAACCAGCCAACCAAGGAAAAAACCTAACTTCTTAGCATGTGAGAGTGTTGAGTAGAAAATACAAAATACCAGCACATAGGATTCAGGAAATACATTTTCCCAAGGGCATTAGAAAAATACCGGTCAACTATAGTTCAGCTTGCCTGGTGGAATGTTCTTTTGCTGCTTCCTGCTGCCCACACTATTGTCTGGTCAGAGTTCTGGCACGCATCGTCTCAGCTTTCTATTCCTGACATCACCTGATTGCACCATTCATTCAAGTGGGTCAAGCCTTGTAACTCCAAAATATGTAGCAGCAATCAAGAGAAACTGAACTCCAACCTACACAGCAAGTTTCTGCTTGGTAGCCCCATGCAGCTGGCTCTGTTCAGGGCAGGTCAGCATTACAGCAGTACAGACAGCCAGAATTGCTGTCATGCAAGTGAGGATGTGGCCCCTTAATATTTTATCCTGATGTTTGGGTTTTTCTTAGCCCCTCCACCTCCCAGAACCGTGCAGCATTTTTGTTTCCTGAATGCGTTACTTCCATCAAGTACTGGCAGTCCTGACATTGATAGGCAGTGAATCAATACTTGTATAGGATTGTGAAGCCAAACTAGTTTTGCAGATCCACAGTATGCAGTATGCGATTTTCCATTCTGGATATAATAACTGCAATTCGAAATACTCCCCCACAAGGATTGATTGCGTGCTTTAGGAAATTCACAGTTAAAAAAAAATTAAATTAAGAAAGAAGAAACTGCATCACTTCATTTAAAAAAAGAGAGATTCACCCGAGATATTTTGTTCATTTTCAGGCTATAATAGCAATAACTATCTTTAGCTGAGGACATTTCCTGGGGCTTAATGGCCCATGGCTGTGCTTCTTCAGGTGATCATCATCATCTCCCAACAGTCATTAATCCCCTACCAATGCCCTGCACCTCAGTCATTAAATGTGCTTAAATGTGCTTCTCTGAAAATGAAATAGTTCTATATTTAATACATCTTCCAGGAATAGGAGTGATCTTTCTGAGGTGAGGAATGGAAGTTTATTAAGGTGTCAAAGAAGTGCTAATTATGACAAGTGGATAAGTTCTGTTTCTAGAGATAGCATGACAAAGAATTTTTCCACAGTAAGAGCATGTTGTATGTAAGTCACCATTTTATGTACATCACAATTTACACTCATCTCAGTTGCATAACAGCCAGATCACAAATACAGATAGTTATTTGTAGTTAGATGTCTTCTGCAGAGCATCTCAGCATAGAAAAATCTCACAAAACATGTAGTGTGTGACTGCAGTGCTACTTAGGAAGACTTTCCTTTCCATAGCTGTAAAAATAGAGCCATATAGCTTTACAAGGTGTTTGTGATAATGCAAGAAAATAAAAAGAAGTTAAATCTTTCATACCTGAAGTCTGAAACTCTTAAAAAATCTTTTGGTGAGCACCAAGTCTTTCCTACAAATAGGATCACAAGTACAGCACCTACAGCATCATCAGAGGTTTTAAACGCAGTAGACAGCCTACCCCTGCTCAAGTAGAATTAAAGCCTTCAATGAAAAGAATTCAAATTCATAAAAATTGAATGAGAATTGGGGAATTTGAATTTAATTTTATTTGAATTTTACTTACTCCCACCTTGTGCTGTTTTCATCGTGTGCTACTGAGCATGTATAGCATATACCTAATGTATACATTGCTTGAAGCCTGTACCTGTCCCAAAAAGATTCTGAGAGGGATCAGAGCAGACACTGTCTTCACTGAGTGAAAAAGTAGTACCTTTTGGGTATTATTGTAATTTATTATTTATGTTGGACATTATGATCCCATGTGCTTCAGTGAGTGACTGTGTAGATAAAGACAGAAGTAGACCTTTGGGCCATGCATTATTAAATGCTAAATGTTAAATTATGTTACTGTTAAAATTAGAGCTCTACTAGTCAGCACCTTTAGATTGCAGATTGACCTGAAGAAAGAATTATTACAACCTGACTCAAAAGTTTCTTGTCAAAATTTTCTGTTTCTTTTAATATGCAAAAAAAGACATTGTTAAAATATCTTTCAATATAAATAAATTGTTTTACTCACAGAAAAAAAAAAATCAATTACTTCAGTTACCAGTAACAACTGCCTTAATTTTGCAGTTTTCCAAGTTAGAGACATTCTTCTATGTGAAAGACAAATGTTTCTTTCAGAAAATTTTAAATATAAAATATCACATGTGCATACACATTTTATCTTGCTCCATTGTGGCTTCTAGAAAGAGCTATTACCTAATTCAGACTTTACTCTGAAATCTTTCCTACTCATCCTAATACAGTTTTCAGCAAATAAAAATTTTATTAGATCTCTCAATAAATTCACCAAATAATAAAAAAAAAGTTGCAAAGAACTAAGGACAAGATAAACAGTATTGCACTTTGAAGTTGTTTTCAATCTACCTTGTATCTCATCCTAAACAGCAGGTTGGGGAATAAGTACTTATGCACTGTATTGCAGTTAGAACACTTCTTTTGCTTTAGATCCTGTTTAGGGTTATTCTTACCCTATCATGCAACTTACAGTGTCAGCATTCTTCAGGTCATTTGTCAAAATTCAACAGGAATGTCCATGATAAAGAGTAGTACAAAAAAGAAAGCATATTTTTCTAAGTGAATTCATCAGTATGCCTAGAATTCTTTGGCTTTTGTTTTTTTTCTTTTTCTCAAGATCTCTGTTTTCACCCATTCATTATGTTTACAGATTAAAAGAACTAAAAAAAACCCAAAACAAACCAACCTCATATAATGTTTCTCATTCTCATTGTAAATTCTGTGTTGTAGGTCTTGTTTTCCCTCTGTGCTGCATTCTGGGGAGTCCAAATTATGAAGCGGATCACTTCATTCAAAGATAAACACCACTGAAAGAGCAGATCTAACATCACCTTAAATACGGAAACAGCACTTTAGAATAACCTTCTAACTTCCTTGGAATTAATCAACCATGAATCATGCTGAATTGCAATCAGTTCACTTATGATACGAGAGATATGTGATTTTTGTATGAAGATTGGAAAGATTCCTAAGGGGGTATATCCATTTTTATTTGATTTTTTTAAGAAATATTTAATTTCTTACCAATTTAAATCACATATTCATTCACAGCATAGATTTTTACATTCATAGGATTATGAATTCTTAGAAACTGTGGAAAACTAATTTCATTTTTGCAGTGATTTTGTTAGTAATAGTATGTGAAAAGTATTTTTCACAAGAGGAATAATTAAAATCATATCTGATGTAACCTGGTATAAAGTGATTGACTGTCTTCTTATTGAGACTAAACATAAACATATGTGAATGTCATTTTTTCTGTAATGATTGAATTACACCAGAATCTCCGTGTCATGCCCAATTCAGTGTTCATAACATACAGCGACATGAGGATGAGTAGTTGAGGCAAGAAAATGATTAAAAACAGCATGATAAAATAACTCAGCCTAGTATGAGTTGAAACGTCTTCAATAAAATTGGCTGATGTATATGTTGTATAATGCAGACATGCAGTTTAGGCTGAGTTATTTACAGAATACACCTGCCTTGCCAACTTTAGATAGTGATCAAACCGGGATTTATACATGGGTATCCCGCTGACATTCACGTGACAAAATATTTGCAGGGCCGAGCTCTTAATTTCTGATAATTTCCTGCCAGGTGATGTCAGGGGGGATGCACGTCTTGTCTTTCAGAAGCTGTTGGAAAGATGGTGTGTACTAAGATAGGAAAATTAAATACAAATGGTAGAGGGAGTCTCCAAACAGCAGGACTGGCAAAAATACTGGATCTAGGTTGTTTTTCTTTCCTCACACTCATCCAACTTTTTTTTTTTGGCTCCAAGCCTTTTAGAAGTGCTTAAAGTCAAGTAGCTAAAAAATGGAGTCTGTCTTAGATCCTTCAAACTAGTAATAATACCTGGATTTAAAAATGAATTTGTGTTCTTTTACCCATTTCATTTTCCTTTAAGATGTTAATGGCAGTTTGAAAGACATCTCAGATTTAAACAACCTACTTTTAATTAACCCATATTTTCAGTCTGTAGCTGTAACAGATGCCACTGTCTATGGAACGGGGGTTTCCAATAAATTTTCAGAAACACAGTAATGCTATTTATATGAAAGTGTTGCAATGTCTAGTGATGGTATCATCGTAATTGTAAAATAGAATCATCAAAATACTTGGATTGCAAAGAAACTTGATGATAGGTTATTTAATATATAATTTTAAAAAACAACAGAATCTGATTCCAGAAATACAAACTTCTTACTTGGCCCTTTGAGTTAGTGCACCTATATTTTCCAAATTTGTAATGGTGACATGGTCAGTTTGATATGGAATCATATTAAAATTCCATTTCCTTATCAAAATACATCATTCAAAGAGACAGGAACAGGACAAAAATGTAATATTTTCTGTATTTGAAAACTGGCAGTTCTGGAGGGGTAATAATGAAGAAGTAAAATTAAATTAAGTTTAAAGTTGTTATAATGGGTGTCATGTATTTACAAGAGGAAATGAATGTGATTTCAAGGGCAAGTATAAAATATGTCTGATGAGGACAACATAGTCATTAAAGCAGAGGCCAAACAAATTTCCACTTTTCCAAGGGTTTTTAGATCCCCATTTCCTGCTTCCAGGGACTTGCCATTGTGTATAGGTTGTTTGAAAGCAAGGTGCAGGAGAGGAACAACATTCTTCCATCGCATACTGATCAATGGGTTCTGAGAACAGCTCCTTTGGCTGAAGGCTTGAACAGACCCATGGTTGGGTGTCCAAGACTCATGTGCTTTACAGTGACATCACCTGGGTACGTACAAGCAATCCTTTGGCTACAGACTGAAAGCTAGGATTTGCCATCCTTGGAGAAGAGAGTTTCAGGGACAAGCTCTTACCAAAACCTTTGCACCATTCTTTCAGCTATGTGGTAGGTGACTATATCCCTTTCAACTTGCTTATCACGAATTTTTTAAAAATGTAAATTATTTCGTATTTTTGGCACCTAACACCACTGCTGGATCTAGTTTATGCTGTCTTTATATCCACTACAAAGAGTGAAATAATCATCCCAAAGCTGTCTGGGTGGGAGTAATCAGGAGACTTTGGAGGCTAGTTGATCACTGAATTGAATTATGTGCTGTTAATATATATCATGCAGCTAATTAATTTAATGCAAACTGCAAACAGTGCTCATTGCTAGCATGATATTTTGATAAGCCAGCCTTCTCCCCTCAGTTTTTTAATATGCCATTACTTATTTCTTCAGTATTTGACCATGTTGTGTGGTTTAACAATCGTATGGGATCAAGTGAAATAAGGTGAATTATGTGAGGACAGTAGTGAACAAAATATTGATGCAGAACTAATAGATATTATGTAAGTAGCTATCTTTCTGTTGGTTAGCCACTCTTATAAATCTCTAGAAAGAAAAATGTTCTGGAGACTAACAGCCTAGCCTCACATGTCCAAGTGTGAAACTTTGTAAATAACATTTGTAATGTGCTCTATTGCGTAAGACTTTGGTATTGTTTGTTATTAAACTCCCCAGTGATACACCTTAGGAGAAAAAATGTGGATAAACAGAACTTTTTTTCATCAAAACTGTTAAAAAGCGATTCCCCTGCTCCTACCAGCTGTTGCAATGTCACACCCCTACACATGGCCTTTCCTGGACTGTGTACACAGCAATATCAAGTTACTGAAAAGCCAGAAGTAAGCAGCTGAATCCTGTGTCACTTGAGACCTGACCCTGCACCATTCAAGTCACCAAAAAACTTCCTGGCCTCAGGATCAGGGCAGAGCATTCCCTCTATGAAGCAAAAATGATGCAGTATTTACTGCAACTCAAGCTTTGGTGAGGTGCATTGATTAAAAGTAACAGAGTTGCACGATTGCTTTGTTCCTGAGAGTGCCTAACACCATATCCTGTCTGGTATAATAAAATCAGAGGACTTTGTTGGATACACACTGACAGTTAAAGCTGTAACCTATGTTTACCAGATATAAAGGAGTCAGGACACTTTCTTTTGTCTTTGTTGTCTTCAGTTTTCTCTCAGATTTGTGGGATTAAGGACATAATTTTTTAAACCATTACCTAAAGGAGGTAGTTGATCAGATATTTTAAAGTTTTTTACAGCCAAATATCTGTGAGCTTTCAGGAATTTATGTGGAGTGATAAGAAACTACTAAAAACTGCATGGCACTAAAGGTAAGAATTGTTTGGATTTTTTCTTATTTGCTCTTTAATTTGTGACAAAAAAGCCAAGTCTTAGCAATGTAGTTCATCAAGAACAATAGTAACTCTCAGAGAATGCTCAAAGCATTGCCTATTGTGTGAACTATGTTGCCCTTAGTTGAAGTCTTTCTTAAAACTCTGGCTCCTGAAATTGTGTGAATAAAGAAATATTTTTGCCTGCTGAAAATAAGGCCTATAGAAAGTTCAAAAGCTAAAAGGCAAGCAAGATTTTAATCAGTAATATTTTAAAACGTTTTCCCTTTTAAAACACTCTAGTGATTACATGAGGCTTGACTCATGGTTTTTAAGCACTTGGGATTGCTAATGCTGAATGGGAAAAAACTATTCTTGGTCTACCCTTTTTCCATAAAACTTCTGTTTCCGGCACAGGCGGGCGCAGTGAGTGTGAGGCAGAGTTTTGCTGGGTTTCCTGGTTCCCTGCTGGTGTGTGACCAGAAATTCAGTTTGGAATTCAAACAAAGCAGGTCACAAGCTCTCTGAGGGGCCCTGGCCCTCAGTAACTCCCAGCACACGCAGACCTCACCACCACGGGTCCTGTTGCCTTCCAGCCCCAGCAGATAGGGCAAAGCAAACGAGAGATTTATTGTGGACGTCAGGATTTTCTCTATCTATCGAGAAAACAAGTGTTAAAATGCCACATTTGAAACTCAGGTACAAACCACAACATAAAGCGAAAAAAAAGGTATCTCACATGCTCGAGAAGCACTTCCATATTAATATCAAGGCCAATGGAAAGCTTGGCTCCGTTCTTTGTCTTTTTTGCCCCACCTATGGAAAACAGCAGAAAGATGTGGAAACACTGAGTAAGAATGAACTGTTGAGTGTCCTTGTGTTTATGGTTTGGCACAGAAAAGCGATACAAAATGAATTCTCTCCTCCCCACCCCTTGCTATATTTTTACTGCTTCCTCCTTTATTCTTTCTCCCCATTTTTCTCTTTCTTGCTCTAGTGCTTATTCATCCTTGTAAAATATCCTCTCCTTTCTTGCCTTAGGTTTGTTACGTGTGGAGGTGCATAGTGGTATATCCCATATCCACAAATATTTTACTTTATTATTTTACTTTATATTTTTGAACTTTTATTTTTTATTTGATGAGAGCCAATACTTACTTAAAGGTGTCTATCTTCTTTACTTTTCCTATCAGTCAACAGGCTGATGTTTTCTAATATTCAAAAACCACAATACACTGCTCATACATTGTTACTGTTACACTTATTTCACTTATATTTGCCTAGTTTCCTCTAATGATTCATTTTCTTTTTACATTCCAGTAACATGCCACTGTCCTTTTCTCAGTTTCTGCTCCCTCTCCTGCTTCCTTGTTATTAATTCCTTGTAGTTACTTTTTTTCCCTTCAGTACCATGCTTTAGCTGTCACTGTCTCTGCTCCAGGATGTACCACTACGGATTTTGTGGATCGTTTTCTAACCTGGTGATTTTAATGTGGCAGAGACAGACAGCCCAGTAGTAGTGATTCTTGATTAAAAAGAGATGAAATTAATAAAGAAAATCATGGGACATTTTAAACACTATGGAATTTATGGTGGTTTTTGCTACTTATATTTTTCCACAAACCTTGAATGTAAGTACTTATCAGCACATAAATTACAATTATAGATGTTTGCCAGGAAAGAAAAATACGGTAAGACAATTGAACTACAATTTTTAGATCAAAGAATAGGTTATTAACTTACTGAGTGTGATCATGTCTTTTGCTGCTGTCTGTCTGCATTGAGGTCATGAGCCTGTTATTTGAAGATAATGGCATTACTCTTTTGCCTCACGTAGCAGCATTTGTGATTTCAGATCCAACAGCCCTTTACCTTCTCTCCACTCATGACTCATGGCTGACTCACTACCTTTAATCATTCTGAAAGCAAAGATTTTATTTTTGCTCTTCTTTTAATCACAGTGCAAAAAAAAAAAATACTTTGAGGGAAGGTAAAGTGTTAGATACTGCAGCAGTGTAGGTATGTACCAATGTACTTATTTTTGTAAAACCTCAAGTATTCCTAGTTCTCTATCTAAGACTGTAAACTAGATTTCACAGTGATGTCTAACAGAGAAAAGCCTGATGATTAGGGGTTGGTGAAAGAAATTAAAGGCAATTAAAGGCAAGTTGCTGAGATTCTGAGAGCAAAGTCTGTCATTGGAGGTCAGATCACCTTTGGTTTTATTTTATATATTAATTATTTTATCTGAAATATAGCTGTAAGAGAAAAGTAATGTGACTTCATGGTTTCATGGCCAATAGTAAGATATATACTTGAATACTTTTTTTTTGGCTAACAATATTCCTATTATTCATGAGAAAATCTATGAGTGTCTCATGCCTATGGTTTAGTATGGTTAGTTATGCCTGATAATTGGACTGTAGTATGTGCGTAAATGGCCTTATTAATGAAGAACAATTGTCAATGATTAGGGCTACAGGAGAAGAATTATTTTTTAGTATTGTTTTCCCCAGGTTTTCTCCTTGCAAGAAAGCCCAGTGGTAGAGCTGGAATTTAACTAACACAGTCCTGGGTATTATAGGATCCTGAAAGCTTGCTGTATTCTACTATAGCAAGGCTGGCTTCCTCCTTGCACCTCTTCATGGAAACCTGTGGTATTTTTCCCAAGGAATTAACCAGCTCTTAAGATGCTACATGCAAAATAACTCATCTCTGAGTATGGCTGAGACACCTGAGCATTGGCAGAGACGGGCATTGTACCATGTCAAGCAGCCTAATCAAGGTGAGGTGAGCAGTCTCCTTTCCTCAGCATTTCCAGGCAGGGAACCATAGATGGACTTGGGCAGCAACATTTGCAGAGCAAGAAGGGAGCACAGGTTATAGGAATCTCTGCTGGGGTGGCCAGGGGGATGTGCCCTGGCAGAGGGGCAGTTACAACCCTGTCACAATTACAAGCCTGTCAGGCACAGAAGTGAACAGCTCCAAGTCACTATCATTCAAAATAGAAGTTTAATAAGAACAGATATGACAGAGGAGATGGTCCACAAATAGTTCCTGTTTGTGGTGATGGTTGTTGTTGTTATGCTTTCTTTGGGCTTTTCCTGTTTAGGAATTTCTCTGTTACACCATGCCTTGGATAAGTGCAAAGCAAATGGGTTTTCTCCTTCATATCAGGGATTTTTCTAGCAATATTTGAATAAAGATGATGAAATGTTATGCTGGTGCGTTTGAGGACTTGATACATATTCACAATACAAGTCTTTATGGTCCTGTCAGATTCTATTGCACTTACATGCAAGATAATGAGATTCAGCAAGATAGGCCACTAGACTTTGTAGCTGTGATAAATACATCCACTAAAGAGGGTAATTTAGTACATATTCTCTTCCAGCAGGATGAATATACAGCTTTGTATACAATGATTGTGAATCACCATCAGAAACCACTTTTGCTTAGTGGATGCTGAAGTCCAGTATTTTAAAAAATTTCTTTCTTTTGAATTTTCAGAATGAACAAAAGTTCAGGTAATATTTTCTCTAGATAGTGTTTCACAAACAATAAAGTTATAGGCAGTGTAACACAGAGTAGTAGCTGCAAAGTTAATTTTTGTAAGTGAAAAAATTATCAGAGAATTGAAGAAATTGAAGAAATTATCAGAGATGTTTTCTAGTCAGATTTTAGAGGAAAACAGTAGTAATGACTGATACGTGTTAAAAATGGTTATAAAATATTAATCAATATACTATTAATATATGTAAAGGCAATTCAGCTTTTTAGGTTCTATTGCAGTCTGAGCTCAGTCAAATTTGCCAAAAAATGTGCACTGGGATGTTTTTGTTTTTCCTGGAAGATTTTCTGGAACTTACGGAAAATGTAGTTATGTAGTCTAAATATACTCTGTGGAAAATATTCAACTATAAGGTCCATTTTCCTGTTGAGGAGATCTCAGGGAAACTGAATTAATAGTGCCTGAGTCCTTGAGCTTGTCTGGTTAGCAGATATGCGTTTGGTTTATAAGATGTAGAGATTTATGTCTGAATTCTGACAGAATGGCATATGTAGATGAAGATTTGTGTTTTCCAGAAGGTAACTGATCTCTATTAGCTGCAATAATTTCTAGGTACCTGCAGTCATGACCTCCATGTTTTTACTGACTATATATTCAGCAGACAGTAAGGTTAAAAAGGTGCAAAATAATAACACTACATGGCTTTGTTTTTACATTTGGTTCACTTAGGAAACAGCTTCTTAGGAGGAGTGAGCTAAAATTATGTTGAAAAATATTTTTCTTTCATGGTTTCTGTTTCTTATTTGCTTGTCTGGAGAAGACATGTTAATTTTTTAAACTATGCATTAAAAGTCCTGCTAAAAATTTCAGCCTTTCGTGGCTGTGATCATTGTAAACTTGACATTTTATTTTCTTTATTTCTATAGCAAGTATGGAATCACAGAGCCACAGAATATGCTCAATTGGAAGGGATCCACAAGGATCATCAGAACCAGCTCCTGGCCCTGCAAACTCACACCATTTGCCCAAGGATATTGTCCAAACGCTTCCAGAACTCTGTCTGGCTGGTGCTGTGACCACTTCCCTGGGGAGGCTGTTCCAGTGCCCAGCCACCCTCTGGACAAAGAAACTTTTTCTTATGTTCAAACTAAACCCTCCCTGACAAAGGTTTAGGCCATTCCCTTGGGTCCTGTCACTGGTCACCAAACAGAAGAGATCAGTGCCTGCCCCTCCTGTTCCCTTCAGGAGGAAGTTGTAACTGCAATGAGATCTCCCCAGGCTGAACAGACCAAGAGACCTCAGCTGCTCCTCATATGGCTACCCCCTCCAGGCCCTTCACCACTATAGGCTAGGTGAAATCCTGAATTGCAGATGTTTGAGAAAATCTGACTATTAAAATCATGTTAGTGATTTTCTGTGCTATGGCAATTGCTATTGCAGAATGCTGCTTTTGGCTTTGCTTCACCTGGATTCTTTGAAAGGTTTCAGGGCTTTTCTTACACCTCCTCCAGGGGAAGCACACAAATGGGGAAAGCCAGCTGGGCTGAGGACCCTAATGCTATCCCTATGAATGTGTTACCCATGGAAGACTGTTTTAAGAGTCAAGAGGGATGCTGTACTGTTTAAGCATTCTTTGTGTCTTCCCATTTTACAGAATCTCTGGAGGTGGTCACTCAAGTAAACTGCTTAGACACCATGTGTGAGTACCTGGAGTCTACTTTTCTCTAATGAACTGAGTCTAACATGAAGGGAGTCTCACAGACAAATTTCCTGCTGTCAGTAGCACATCAGAGAAGATTAATAAGAGATGAAAGAATAGCTCCTCCTCACAAGAAACAGCAGGTAAAAAGCAAATGGAAAAGGCACTTGCTGTGTTCCCTAAGAGCTAATTTTAGATTATATGTACTCAGGTCATGTCATTTCTGGTGGGAAGAAACCTTGCAACCTGTAGAGTGTGTGCTCATACTTGGTGGTCTCCAGCATGCCCCACCCAATGCTTATACGTTTTGGAGGTTCCCACCATCCCAAATCAAAGCTGGTCTTGGAATAAAAAAAAATACAAAAATAGGCAGATGAAAGAGAAGCAGTAGCTTGATCTTATTCCTACAGTATTTCACTAAAAAGAGCCTGATCTTTGGCTGACATAAATTGGGTAGCTGTGCTGACCTTTGTGTTTGTTGGGTTTTTTTTTCCTTTTTGTCTCATTGAATTCCCTCACATCCTAAGTTCATTAAATGGTGGCTCAGCCAAATTGTTTTAAAACATGGTTTAAAAGGTAAGTGCAGTAGCATATTGTAAATTCTGTAGCTTCAAGCATTTTTTTTTTTTTTAACAAAAGACATTTGTATTCTAACACAAAGGTTCTCTAGACTGTATCCACAGACTTCTCTTTAGAAGAATGGTTCAAGTGTCTGCATCTTCAAATTAATGCACAGGTCATAGACATAGCAAGAAGACTTCCTATACAAACAGTGGGGATCTAGGCTGGACAGGTCATCCTGCAACAAATAATTCAATTCTTCTCTGACATTCTTCAGCTATTTGCTTGTAAATAGACTAGAAAATTTTGGGCATATTTGTTGCTCAAAATATCTTTAAACTGGAACAAGGTTCACAAGCCAATCATGTGGAGCCACCAATATGGGAATTGTTTGCACTGACATCTTGTGGTACATTTTAGTTTGGGGATGGGTCCTGATGCAAGGACAAACTTGAGAAACTTGCACTAGTAAAAATACTTTACTACTTGTTTGAAATGACATTCATGACACAAGCTTGCAGAGATTTATAGAAAAAGCCACAAGGTTTTTTAAAGATGGAAAGCCTCCCATTCCTAGGTGTGTTCCCAAGAACTAGCGGCTACATATCTTTTATTTATTTAAAAATAAATAAATAATCTGTTTTAATTTTTGAGGTAGCTAGCTTTCCAAGGCAGGAGAGTACTAGACCCATCTCAACATCATGTAGTAGAGTTATAGAGTTTACCTCCTCTTTCAAGCAG
>VZSR01001283.1:23631725-23674932 GCA_013398615.1 Brachypodius melanocephalos | reverse complement strand
CTTCTTGGTCAGTACAAAAGCTTAGATTTCTGTAGTATGGGCAAATAGCTCTGAAATCATTTTACTGAGAAGCTTTACTTATCCATTTCAAGCAGTGCTGTCATGTTTTGACATGTCATTCCAAAAGCAGTAGTAAAGCTTCACAGCAGACTTACTCCAGATGTGATCCAAACCAACAGGAAAAATGAGCATCTGTAAAACACAGCACAGTAATGTGCAAAGTGGATTAAAGAAAAGATAGGTCTTTTTTTTTGAAGCTGAATGGGCAGAGAGCAAAAAACCTAAGAAGAAACTGCTTATTAGCCCAAACACCCAGTAGGTTCAGTGTTACTTTCATGTTCAGTGAAACTATTAGATATTTTTGATCTAACGGTGAGGGTTTAAAGAGTGAAAAGACATGCACTCTATGGCTGGCAGCTGCTCTCTCCAATGTGTAGCTTAATGAGTTGTGCTCTCATGCCGGGATTTGAAGCAGTCCAGCAAGTGAGGCTTCCCTGCTGTTTCTCTTTGACTGCATTACACAACCAGCTCTCTTTTATATTTTGATAGTGACATCTATTGGAGCTTTGAAGAATAATATTTGGGGGGAAAAAATCCAAATGTGTATTAGTAAAAGCAAAATTGGTGGACAATAAAATTTTTAGTTCGAACAAAAGCAGATATGTGCCTGTCATCAAAACATACACAAGAATGAAAATACTGATTTAAAAAAAAAAAAAAAAAAAAAAAAAAAAAAGAGTAACAGCAGTTCAAATCAGATTCAGGAAGAAAAATGTGCCTTTCTCTTTTTTGATGATAGGTGAACTTAGCAACTTCCTCAGCTGTCTGAAGTTTGTTTAGAACAAACCCATCAACTAAAGCTGTAACCTCAGAGTGAAACAAATACAATATTTGATTGAATTCTCTGTAGATACACCCAAGACTTTGACAAGTATTAACAGAACCAAATCCAACAGAGTGGGTAGAGTAGCAGAGACCTGGCAAGCCTTCCTCATGAGCAATAATGTCTGATGGCTCTGCTGTCAAAGGGACACAGCCATCCAGAGTATTTGGAATGAAATTATCTCTGCTGTGAATAAGCAAGCCAACTTCATGGATTATACTGAGAAAATGGCTTGTGTCGGTTTAGAGCTTACAACAAGGGTCCTAGACTTTTCCAGAAGTATAAGATTGATAAATAATTAGTAAGTGTGGCCAGTGGATTTACGTCGCACTAAATTACCCAATATATTTACATTTTTTTCAAATATGTGTGCACTGTGAAATAGCTCTAGCAATCAGTCCCTGGTGTCAAGAGTAGGCAATATTGAGTAATGCTACCTTACAAAATCTCTAAGAGAAATTAGGAGATATGAAATGTGCAAAGAGATTGTGCTGTGGCAGGTCATCAGGACTTTTTCAGGACCTTTCCTTTCTGTTTGTTTCTTATTCTCCTGAGAACTCTCTGAATCCTTTAATTCACACTGGAGAAATGGAAATTTTCCTCAAGCCACCTCTCTTCATCCACACCTGGGTCATGATGAATATCTTCACATGAAAGTTGCATTTGCATTTGCTAGAAGCTGTGACTTTGGGGCTTTTTCCTGCCTTCTTCTTTTCTACAAAAATATGATAAAGAATTTCCTGTAAAAGAATTAGGAGGTTTCCTCCTTGGCTCAGATTATAGATTTTGCTAGAGTTTTATTTTGGTTTGGATTTTTGTTCATATGATTTGATTTTAGTTAATTCTGTTTTTTAAAGAAAATTTATTTTTTCAAGAGACAAAAATGTTAAATAGGACTGTACTTCTTGATATTATTTCATGTATCTTAAAATTTGGTTTTGCTTTTATTTATTCTGGTATGTCTTCCCCGGTAACAGCATGGCTATACCCTATTCACTCCATTATGATAACTAACCCACACATCAGTCAGGGAACTAGTCAGACAGGGGACTTACTATGAAATGAAAAGGTGAAGTATGATCTTAGAATAGCAAACGTAATTGACTCAAACAATCTTAGTGCAAAAGTACTTGACAAAGCATCAAATTACTGTTTTCTGAACTGCTTGTTTTGCAGATTTCTATGGATAAACCAGAATATACCACATAAAATAATTTAAAATGCAGTTATTGTTTTCATATAAATCAGATATCCATTTCTCCTGCTACTGAGTGAGAAATGTTCAATTTTTACAGGCAGTGTTATGTTTACGATTCTTATTCAGGCTTTACAGAGCCTGCGGGAGAAATGAAATGTTAATGATGTTGTAAAGACACTTTTTATAATGAAAATATATCCAAATTAATCACACCTTTCATTTATTTAAGAGGAATTCTATCATGCTCTTTGGTAGTTTCAGATTGTCTGTAAAAGAATAAAATAGGAAGTAATTAAGTAGTTCAGTTAGCATATTGTGGCTTTTCTGTGCAAATATCACTGTATAAAAATAATCCTAGTTTGGTACTGTGTCGGTTTCACTTTTATGGACAACTTTCATGACATAGTTTGGGTGAGTAAACACTGCAAAGTCACTTCTCTCTGCTGAACTGTGCTTTCAAGATGATTGGTTGCACAAATGAATATGAGTGAATACTAGAATCATAAAGTTTCATTTTCTAAGCTTGAAGATAGATATTCAGGGAGAAATTTATTTAATTTAAATGAGTAAAACTCACTAATATCTCTGCTGGGTAATCAGCAGGTAAGATCACAAGAAACCAAAGGACAGGGATATCACAAGGGAATTTTATACATGTATCTGTATCAGTTTTCTGGTATGGCCAGGAGCTTCTAATATCCCTGACTATTCTCAACCAGACTCTGAAAAGATATTTAGACCTCTGCTCTCCTATCATGCAGTTGGGTCCATTAAGCTCAGCAAGGCTCCAGCCCGATTTGCACACTGCTGTGCTGATAAGCTCCTTGGAACATTGTGTACTGAGAGCACAGAACAGAGACATCCTGGCTGATCCTGTCCTCTCTTATTAAAATCCTCCTTCATCTCAGCTGTGACAGAGCACAGCTCTGTGCAGAGCCACCTGGATGCCTGCTACATCACTTTCCCCACTGTTCAGTCTGTAGGGGTGGCATGCTAGTTCAGGTACCTCGCCTGATCCATGGTGATGTGAGCTGGTAGAAAGGCACTGCTTTGAAGAAATGATCCCTCCCAATGACACCTGAACAGCTTGTACACAGATAAAACAAATTGTTAATAATACAAAGAGAATAAAGAACATAAACGTGCAGGGAAGAGTCTAAACCTAACTAAATGAATAGAGATGTGTTAAAAATATTCTAGGGGTAAATCTGAAAGAATTGGAAAAAAGCACTCAGTAAAGAAAATGTTACCTAGGAAGCTTCACACTAGTAAAGATCAATTGAGAGCTCCAAAACATTGAGCTCAGAAGCTGTAAAATAAATGGAAAAATAAATTCAAGAAATATGTCTACATATCCAAATGAATGCCCTGTTTCAGTTTTAAATTAGGAGGAAGACATAGGACATGAAAGCAAAATGAGGACAATTCATGAGTTTGAATATATAAAAAGGAAATAACTCTTGGAAACAAAATCAGGTAAGCTTAATGACTTCAGTTTTAGGCACCCATTATTTAGTGTTCCAAAATAATGAAATAATAAGGATGCTTTCATCCCTGGAGAACAACAGATGCTGCACTTCTATTAGATAAAAGGAGAAAATAATTGAAGTAATTTGATGCTCATTAATCTGACCTTAGCAGAATTCAAAAGTGTTTAAGAAGTGAAGAAAAATCTAAAGTGCTCAGGTAAATAGGAAAAAAACAGTAAAATGCAGCATGGTTAACAAAAGTGGGGTAATTTCAGATTAAATTGCTGCCATTTCTGCATGGGGTAAGTGATTTTTTTTTTTTCAGACAAGAACAGTATATTATAATATTTATCATTAATTTAACAATTATTGCAAAGTTTGAGAGAGATTGTGATAAAGGCAGTAATATTAAAATATGTAAGGAAGCAGAAAAAATGGATGACTAAGTACAATAGGTCTTTCCACCCTCAACAAAAGCAACATCATTGTGTTATATAAAATCAAAAGTAGAAAGGGAAGCTCATTAACTTCCTTTAATATTGAAAAATTTACTAACATCAAATGAAGTTAGAGGATGTTAGGTTCAAAAGAAAATGGAGTTCACCTACCATGTAATTAAACTGTGAACTCTACAGCTGTAGAATATTATTAATGCAAAAAAAAATGTTTTGGAGTTGAAAAACATTTGAATTTATGGAATAATTTTTTAAAACTCCTTCATGGGCTATTCAACACTAAAATCATATACTTTCCCTAAGCAATTAGGTAAAAGGGAAATTCTGGTCTCATGCAGTTCACCTGTTCTAATTTTCCTGGATGAAGCTGATAAAAAACACTGTGGGAGTTAATATTAGACTCTTAGAGACTCAGTCTTGGGGTTATTATTATTTAACTTTTCTCTAATTACCTTGGCACAGAATGTTTGAGTGCAGAAATGAAAATCAGCTGATAAAGCTGAAAGACATCAGGACAGACAGATCTGAATATAGTATAATCTTAACTAAATAGAATAACAGAAATTTAATGAACTCTAGTAATGTGAACAGCAATGTCATTCACTGAAAGGCTAATGACAAAAACCTGCTGCTAACTCAAAGCACGAGTGACTAAGTGTAATTGAGAAGGAATAGCTGAGTTTTCTATTCCTTAGTCAGTTCCAGGGGTCTCTAAAGGATTGAGAAAGGAGGTGGTGTGAAATGAGAAATTCCTTTTTAAGAGGGGAAAGGCTTAATGCTATTTTTGCAAGATGTCAATGAGATCTTCTCCTTATTACCACAATATTAGATACAGTTTCAGTCACCTAAGTGTAGAAGCAGGTGAAAAAGGATGTTCAAGGTGACTGTGAAAGGAGTCATCTTTATAAGAAATAAACCAAAAGCCAAGAGGCATTAATATTGCTTTTCCCAGGCTGTAGATTGCATAGTAGCTGGAATTATCAGGGAATTCCTCTTGTTCAGATTGAGGACACAATACTGCTTTCAGACTGGCATATTCACCTGTCATAGTGAGGGAAAGAGTGGAAAGTTCCTGCCAGCAGGTAGTCAAAACACAACTGGAGTGCATACCAGAAGCTGAGAGAATAAAAGGTCAATTTTCATATAACCTTTGAATCCTCAGGGATTAAACATTAAAAAACAGAAGCTGGTAAACTAATTGGCAAGGCAGCCTTAAGATACAATGAGAAAAATAATCATCAATAAATTCAGAATAAAAATCTGACAGTAGATGTTTTGGAATTGCTTCCTAACACAGCCGGTAGGAGTATCAGTAGCAGACTGTAGTATCAGAGTTCCTTGCCCTCCCTGTCCTAAACAGTAATACATGCATTCTTGTGGTATAAAGTGAGAGAAAAAAGTGGACACTTCCTTTCTTGTCATCTCTTGCAAACAGAAAAGCAGAATTATTCAACTAAGTAAAAACTCACAGAGACTGTGTGTCATTAAGTGCAGACACTTTGAAGGCCCCAACGTGTTGGTGAGTGACTTGATGGGGTGAGGGAGACTGCCAGAGGAGCCAAAAATCCAAAAGGAGTGGGGAATAAAGATTTCAGGTTTTGAGTGTCTTCCACCTTCTATAGTAACTGAATCACAGATGAATTGCAGAATATTCAGAGTTAGAAGTGACCCACAAGGATTGTGGAGTCCAGCTCTTGAATATGAATGGCCTGCACAGGGACCGAACCCACAAATTTGGCATTTGCTATTAAGAAGTACTTCCACATATTTGTTGTTGTGTTTGAGGCATCACAGAGATTTGCATAGGAAATATTATTGCTAAATTAAACTTTTTTATGTCATCACTTTTGTACATTCATATACAAGCTTAGACCTTGATATTTAACAGCAGATGTGATCACGATAAAATATTTTGCAGATGTAATTTGGTGCTTGCAGCAAGGAGATGTGACTGACAGAAGAATCACTCATATTTACAGAGGGTGATTCCATCATCTTGACACCTAGCGTATTCTTCATTCACAACAGGTTTGGGATACAGTAAGTTTATATTTAAATGAGATATTATCTTTACTAATTAGAATTTGTGGTATTTTAACAGGTTTTATTCCGCTTATATCCCAGACTGTGCTCGTTATTTGTGTAAAGAAGTGTTTCCTCATACAGTGTATTTTTTATATATCCTCTGACTTGATTGATATAGATACACTACTGTAATTCTTTCACAAACTTATCAAACTATGTTTTCTAAATTTAAATCAGAGAAACAGAGTGCTTGCTTACCAGTATGAGTCACTGTTTTTTGGGGTTTTTTTCACTGCAGTGTATCCAAGATGAAATATTTTGTTTTCTGGGAATCTTAAATAGTACTTCATTATGTCCTGTAACTGATCTACTTTTTGTTTAAATATTTTAGGATAACATTATTTATAAAAATCAGAGTTCTTGTCCTTTATTTAGGAAAGACACCAACAAAATATTTCATCAAAGGAGGAATAGTAATTTATTTCAGTTCTTTCTAACTGAGGTAAAGCTAGCATCTCTTCCCCTCCTGTTGTTTATATTGCTGTAAGATGTGGGTCCTTTGCAATTCATTCAGTCTTTCATGCTGCTAAAAACTGAACACCCTTATTTCATTCTTGTCACTGCATTTCATTTTGTTTACTACTTTGATCTCCTTCAAGATGTTGCTTGATGCTGTGTTAATCCATTGGCTTATTGCTATTACAGTATTTCAGAGCTCTCCTTTGTTGCTAAGCTCCTACATACATGAATCAAATGACCTTGGCAGTTTCCCTCTGTTAACACTGCTGTTATTTTTCTTGAAATTTTGCCCTTTAAATTGTAACAAACAATAGGTCTAACTAAGTCTCTACATGTTTGCTTGTAGTTAATTAGGGCTGTTAATTAGACTGGGTGGGGAAATCTGGCTAAACCAAGTACAGCAGAGGACCCTGCTGCCCTTAATATAGATTGTTCAATGGGGAAATTGTGAGGAGGAGTTTTTTCAGTCTTCATCAGACTTTGCACTAGTGTAATGAAAAGGGGCATTCCACTCTGGATGTATATGTTATGACAAGCTGTTATAGTAGTTTTAATAAAAAACAACTTTGGCATTTACAGTCTTTTTACTATGTACTTAAACAGTATTTTGCTGCTTCTTGTGATGTTTTGGGGGTTGCTTTTTTCTGGTGTGAACTAGGGCAAAGGATCTTTGTCTTTAGCTTGCCTGCAGGTTTGTTTTATTATGTTCTTGGTTTTATTTTTTTCCCCATATTTTGCCCTTTCCTCTGCATCTTGATCACTTTCTGCTTGATTTATTCTCAGACCTTTTTCCTTTGGCAACCTTAAGAGAGAGTTAAAGGCCTGCTTTTAGCAGTTGAGATTTGAGGATTTTTTTGTTTTGGTTTGGTTTGTTTTTTTTTTTGTTTGCCAGCTGGGGTGTTTTTGTCTTCTCTTATAAATAGGCATTTATTTTTTTTTTACTATTATTCAGATAACAGATAAGACAATATTTCTATTTTCATACCTGAGGACTCTTTTCCTAAAATGTTTTGTGTAGCTTTGAAGTAGCCTCTAGTCAGACATAAATTGGTAGAGAAGAAAATAGCAAAAGTCAAATGGGGTGATGGCCATCACAGTCACTCTTCTGGGCCATCTTAGTGACTAGCAGGTCCAGAGGGCTCTCCTGCTCTTTTCTAGACTGTGCTGGCAGACACTTTTTCTTACTGTATTAAATGACAGCGTGTTATTTTGTCTATGCCAATCTGTTATCTCTTCAGGACAGGGGTCACATCTTCATAGAATTTAAAACTATGAATGGCAGTGCAAGAATAGCTAACTTTCTCTCTTTACATATTAATTACTTTAGTATAATTTAAGTTGTAAGTTTCTCAGTATGTGTCCTGAACATTATTTTTACTGAAGTGTGTCAATTTTCATTACATTAAATGAATACTTATTTGATTTCCCATCTCACCTCTGAGCCCATTTTGTTAATGTCAGGATTATTCTTGCATCCCTCTGAGTCTTGAATACTCTGCTTATTTTAGTATCATCTGCAAATTTAATGATCTGACTTATTACAGCTTCATGTAGACCATTGAATAAAATATGAAAATCTGCTGGTATTAATCTACAATCCTGTGAAACTTCACTTCTCAGCAGCTGCCCTTTCATTTTTCTTCCAATCCCCTGAATTTTCTGGGTAGAAGATGATGCCTTGGTACTGTGCAAACCTGAAGACAGGCAACTGCATCAGATCTAGAGTCAACTGAACTTATCACAGTCTGACAGGAAAAGCAGATGCCCTAGAAAACCCAAACCCATCAAGGATCAGAAAGAGTCAGACTTCAGGATACAGACTTGCAGATGTGAATGCTGGGTCACAAGTGCATGATATTGGCAGAAAAGTTTCAATAAAGATTTACACCATCATAACAAAGCTTTCTTAATGATAACAATGATCCATCATTTTGACTTTCCTCTGAACCTTTTTAAGACCCCAGCTAAGTCAGAACTCTTAGTTTATCTAGGCTAATAACATTTTTTATTTTTAAAAGTAACCGCATTTCTTTAACATGGTTTACTCTTTCCATATCCACAATGACTCATAATTATTAAATTGTGCTTATATAATTATATCCTACAAAATGATCTATAAATGTAACATCTCTTTCTTAAAGATCAGACTCTGAGGAATAAAACTTCCTTGATTTATCTCTGGAGATAAAACGCTAAAGAGGTTCACAGCAACGTTAGGCAAGAGACTGACAGCTCTGGAAAAAAGGTTTGAAACTTAGTACTGGAAGGGACTTCCATTATTGTTGGAGTAATAGATTCAACACAAGATACAACACTTGTAGATTCAAGAGCAGAAGAGCTGAGAGTCAGCTTGGTTTGTGAGTGTACAAACAAACTGTGAGAAGGAACTGTGTGAAGTATTTTTATGTGAAGATTAGAGATGTGGAATCATGGGCAAATAAAAATAGACAGCAGGCCTTGGAGCTGGAGGATGTACTGGCCACCAGTTTTATGACCAAGAGCTAGGAAAGCCTGAGTGTTCATGTAAATAAATTGTATTGTCACATCAAGAAAGAGGGAAGCTGAAAGGTTGAATGTGAGTAAATTTATATAAAGATTTAGGGGTTTTCATTTTTCCCCTGAAATGTATAACCCCTAAAGTCAGGGCTTAAAGCTTGCCTTCATTTTTGGAGTCAATAATGAAATATTGTAAAATATGACCACTGTAGGTTCAACTGTAAATCTGACTGGGTGATGTAATAAATCATATTGTTCCTAATAGCTAGAACAATAGTGCACAAAAGCATGCATAATTTCTAAAAATGTCATGCATTCTGGTCTGGATGTGGTGAGTCTTTTGAGGATGCTTTATTGTCTATCTTGGGATTTTTTAGTACTACACTTCCACCCTTGAATTACAAATGTCTGAGCTATTTTCTGTTACAAATAGTAAATATATAGAGAGCTGAAGTGTTCAATCAAGTGATTGAGGGAAAGAAGACAACTTGGAGAGGAGACTTAACAGTGATGCATATATAGCACACAGGCTGTGAGCAGAAAATTGCTGCCATATTACTTCATTGTGGGGAGAGGAGGAGCAAAAAATCAACAGCAAAAATTAACAAGTAGCTATTATGCAGTCAGAGCCAGGTTCAAAACAAAACAGGGATGTTCCTTCAGACATGTAGCTGATCAGCAGAACCTCTAGTCAAAGAATACGCTACGTGCAAAAAACTCGTATTAGGCACTGACAATGAATATCTCCTCCATGAGCTTGTTGGTGTCTAAAAGAAAGGAAGTGTGTCTTGGGAGGGGCTTAAAATGAAGAGGTTGGAGTCTGGTGGAAAGCTAAATTCCGTGTTCTTGTATTTCCTCCTTTATCACTGACTTTTTTACCCTCTTACTGGAGTAGTTACTTTTTGTGTCACTGCAAAAAGCTACACCATACCTGTTTTCTTGGCTGTGGGGAGGACAGAGATTTGGTGACTTCATATTTTGATCTGTTCCACTTTCTTGTTTGACATGACCTGTATGATGTGCATTAAGGCCGTGCAAGAGAATATTTTATAGTGCTGGTGTTGGAAATTGCCAATATTAGATGAGGTTCATTAGTTGTGATCTTCTAAATCCTTCTCTAGTGAGGTTGGTAAGTAGAAACACTTTAAAGGGAGAAGGAACTAGGACTGCATACATCTCAAAGAGTTGCAGCTGCTCTCCAAGGTTTCCCTGTAGGTCTTTCCTTGTCTTTCTCTGTATTAGCCTTTTGCCTTAAGTACTGGTGTGCAATTCTAGGCCCTACAATATAAGAAGGTTATAAAGACGCTAGAGAGCATCCATAGGAGGACAACACAGATGGCAAAGGGTCTGGAGGGGAAGTTGTATTAGGAGTGGCTGGGGTCACTTGGTCTGTGCAGCCTGGAGGAGACTGAGATGTCACTGCAGTTACAACTTCCTTGTGAGGGGAAGAGGAGGGCAGGCACTGATCTCTCTGGTGACAAGTGATGGGATCTAAGGGAGTGGCATGAAGTTGTATCACAGAGGTTTAGGTTGAATATCAGGAAAAGGTTCTTCACCCAGAGGGTGGCTGGGCACTGGAACAGGCTCCTCAGGGAAGTAGTCATAGCACAAGCCTGACAGAGTTCAAAAAGCATTTGGACAACACTCTTGGACAGATGATGTAATTCTTGGAATTGACCTATGTCAGGCCAGGAGTTGGACCTTATGATCCTTTTGGGTCCCCTCCAGCTCAGGATATTCTATGATTCTTTCAAAAATGCAACTCTATAGAGTAGACACAGAAAAGGAAAAACACAGGTAATGTTGAGGGTGATGCTAACAGTGTGATCCAGGCATTTCCCAGCTCTTTTAGGCAGTGAGTAGCTACAGAATTTGCTTTACGTGAACCACCACCACACCACCCACTCTTTCCTTTGTATCTTTCGTCTTTGAGGATGATGGCATGGGGAGGAAGTGGGCATTAAATCCCTGTTTTTACATCTTGCACCTTGCATCTTGGGAACTTACAGTTTTGTCCAGATTTATGCCATTGCATGGGTGAACTCTAAGGAGAAGGTGTGGGAGTGCAATTTTACAAGGCTGGAAAACTACTGTTCAATAGTCTTTAGTCATCTGCAGGACCTTTTGCCAGCTGATATACCTTATTAACAGCAAAGGCTAGGTATTTATAGAGCCACTGCATCCCGAGATTCTTTCATAGACAAGCTGTTCATACTCTGCAGGACCACATCACTTGGCGTAGGAGGTTGAGCAATCTTTATTGAGGCAGCAGTATGACCTCATACCCCGCTGCTAACAGAGGCAGAACAGCAATGGAAGATTAATTTTCTATGTCTTTCCCCCAAGGGTGTGAAAGTGTATCTCTTTTAGATTCAGTCTCAAATCAAAGAATGAGGTGGCAAAATTCAACTCTGCTTTCACTGTTCCCCAGTTATTAGGTAGAGAAACAATTCTATTAAGTTAGATGATATACAGATGATTTATATTTTTATCAACACAACAATGTTTTTCAGGTGCTATGTAGGAAAAAAAGTGCTAGAGAAGAGGAGAAAAACAAGTTCTAAGATTTCATTTCTTGTACATTCACACTTGATATTAACACCTCCTAGTTAAAAAATGCTCTATATTTTTTTATAATGCCTTTTTCCAGTATTGGGATGGGCAATTGATAAAAATCATGTGCTTTGGACAAAATGACTGTGTAATGCAGTTCTTGCACTTCCTTTAACCTAGACTTACTTAGCAGACTGGTAGACTATCCGAAGCCAATGAAAACAGCAGGAACAGCATAGCATATCCAAATGCAGTGTTTTGAAAATGTTTTGGTACAATCAAGATCTGGGTTCATAATAGCAGAAAGTAGGAACTGATATTTGAGAAGTATAACAGTAACATAGACCAGTGAACCATCTACTGTAGCATTCAAAGATCAGTCCACATGTGATGCTGGGAAAGCTGATAGCTTAAATTTTTACTTTGAAAAGCAATAATGCAATACTACTAATTTGTCTTATTTCAGTCATGTTAGTTAATGTGCAATTGGCTTTGTCCTGAAAAAAGGATAGAAATACAGAAATTTCTAGAAGGAGCTTCTTAATGAAGAGGAAAAAATGGTAAGCTTGATACTGTTTGTTTTTCATGGAGGAGATCCAGAGATTCATTATATTGTTTGTGGACCTCTGAGGCACTACAGTCATCAGCCACTGAAAGAATAGCCATGTATCTAAGCCTTAGAGCCATTCAGAAAAGTTCTGACAAACACTGGGAGATATTTCCAAACCTCTTCAATCAACTAGAAAACAGAATGCTTAGTCAGAAAACAGATTATTTTGGGCTTTTGGTCTACTTAGCTATTGGGAACTCTGAGGTAGAAGCTGATTGTAATTCTCTGCTATTGAAATCCCAATTTAGTATTTTTGTTGAAAAACGTTACAAAAATTTGGAGACTGTTTTGCTTATTTGATTCACTCCATGGAAAACTGGTACAGATTTGCAAAATAAGCCATCACAGCTATGAAGTGCCTTGTTTATATTTTTGGGGTGTTAACATAAACACAGAGTTAGTTCTCTTGTGATGGTTCTGTGAGGAATAGGTCATCATTCAAGATGATGTTCTTGAAGATTTCTATTGAAACCACTTTTCACCATCAAAGAATGATTTCCCAGTTCCTTCTATACTTTCTCTGGTAAAATTGCAAGGCAATCTTTTTGCTGACTGCTTTTAGAAATGCAGTGATCGAGGTGATATTCTTATTTTTGTAATTATTATTATACAAATTCTTTAGGTACTTTTAATAAATATTCAAAAAGAGAATCCTTCTATCTAATTGTACCTAGAAGCTGAAAGAGCCAAACATCCTGGACTCCCATTTTTCTTCGTGCCTCTCACAATAACGATTTTGTCAGGAAAAGGTATTCTGCTATGAAGTTATTTGGAAGTAGCTATTGTTCTATAATGAGTGGTCATTAAATAGGGCTATCTTTAACTCTCATTCCTCCCATCCTCCTTACTTAATGGGAATTGCACACTTGGTGTAACTTCATCAACAAAATGCATATCATTAAGGTGATGCAAAGTGTTCTGATGAGGATGATGGGATAACTTTGTTTTAGTTGGTGGGAGCAGTATATTTACAAATGTTCCTTTTCCAAGTGGAGATACTTCTCAATGAGCAGCTGACATCAACCAATTGTGTCTGGCCTGAGGTTCCATGTAATATAATGTAATAATGATGAATCTTATGATCAACTCCCCAAATAGCTGTGCTAAACCTTGGCATTTTGGAAAAATAGCATGTTTAAAAAAAAAAAACAAAAACAAAAAAACCCAACCCCCAAAAAACCAAACAAACAAATAAACAAACAAAAAATCCGAAACAACATCGTTGGGTTAGTTTATCCCTTTAACATTAAATGTAAATCCAGAGCTATATGTGCTATATCTGTTTTATCCTGTCATGCAGCGTAAAGAGGACAATGCCTGCAAATAAACCATTTGCTTCAACCTGAGAAAACATTCCTCTTCAGGAAAAAAGTTAAAATTATAACCTGTTTTTGCCTGAAGTAGCACCTTTACAAGGAGGTTTTTTTTTTTATTCTAAGGTTATTGTTCAGATCCCTCTTGAAACCCTGGTGACAAGTTGAAAAGAAATTCAAGTGCCTCAGAAATGTCCAAAAGGAAAACTTAATTTGTTGGAGGTTTTTGCTTGAAGTGTGATAATTTGTGCAGGCACTGGAATTCTGGAAGAGATATTTCTGTTTCATATGATAAAAGTAATAATATTGTTATATTTTAGTCTATTTGCCTTTTCTTGTGTGATTGTCTTAAGATATGCTTTATTTTCTTTAGTTGGAAGAAGTTTTTCAAGTACTTGGAACAAGTTTTTTTAGAAAGGATAGATTAAAACACTGTAGTTTGAGAAAGTTGCACAACTACAACAGATATAAGAGTGGAACTGATAAGAAGTTGGATAATACGCCAGCAAGCAGGATGTCTATAGTCCATCAAGGACTAAATGAGATCTATATAAAGCAACAGTGTAATTGTAAAATCAAGACTGTTAGACTGGAAAAGATCCAAAAATAACATTTGAAGATATGTCATAAACAGACCATGTGGTTCTGATAAAAGACTAGAATGACACTGTATTTAGCACATAGGTAAAGCAGAGAAGTCAATTCTAAAGTCTTAATAGTTGCCTGATTACATCCAGTAAAAAACCAATCGGCATGATTCCCTGTTTATGAAATAGAGCTGTGGGTTTGGTTTGTTTCATTCAAGCTGCAGGAGAGGCAGCTCCTTGTGGTGTTTGGACCCAGTGCTTAGGGCTATTCTTTTTCTTTGTCATGTTGTCTGCAGAAGGAAACCACCAGCTAAAGGCAGAACCTTGAGGACAGCTGAACAAATAAGGTCTGTGGTTGGTCCAAGAATAGGTTTTCCTCTAATGCAATCACTGTAGTGGATTGGTAGTGGTTGGATTGTTGACATGTTTGCTGAGGACATTGGAAAAAGCAGACCCAAGAGGCATGAAGTAACCAAAATGGAGCATCCTTTCCAAGAACTACATGTTCCAGGTGTGGCTCCATCAACAGCTTTGACAGATTAATTACTCAGTATTTAGGCATCAAACTCTCCCTTGGGAAGAATTTGGAAGCCACCAGACAAAATTTCAGATGATCTCCATAAATTAATACCTTTTCAGGCTCTTGGGTAATCCACAGATTTATCTGTCTCGCTGAGGTGAGGGTTATATCTCCAGACACAACATCTTCTCAACATGTAGTTGTCTTCAAATGTCTTGGATCTGCATCTTAGGCTTACAAAGGGCAGCTAGAAGGGCAAAGGAAAATGGCTATAAATGTTAGAAATCCAGAAAGTATGGGTTTAAGATAAAGACAAACCACAAACCCTCAAAATCAAACAAAACAAAACCAAAATATCTAATCATTTGAGCTCCTGTCTGAAGGTGCAGAGGAGAAATAGATTCTGCATTGTGTAAACATCAGGTACAGACAAACTAGAATGGAATAGTCTAGACCTATTTGAGTGTTGTTTGTTCCTCAGTCTTTTGAAAGAAGGGGTCTGTCATTTTAGCTAAGCTTAGCAGTAACTACTGTTCTGAATGATTCCTTCTTTAAATAAAAATCTGGAAAGTGATGCATGAAATTTCTAATTTGTAATTTTAGGGACCGTATTTGATCCGTATGATAGCTCATTAATATTACAACTCATACAGCATTCAGGCCCCTACCAAAGAAGTGGCAAGATATTTTTATGGATGGAATTGAGGGTTTACACAAGTCTTAACTGAAGCCTCAGTTCTGACTTAAAGCATAATAAAAGCTGTATCCACTTAATTAGATACAGCAAATACTTGCAGGATTATCATTCTATCCAGCTACAAGCTTTGTTAGGGGTTGCTTCAAATCACTCCAAGGAGAGGAGAGGCCTCTTGCCTGCTAACTATCTTGAAAAGAAATCAAAAAGGGATTAAAATTCATAAGTATCCTTTGAATTACTATTTTTAGGGTGTGTAATCTATATTGTAACTTCTTTAGCAAAGAGCACTTGAGAAGGTCAAGATCTATTCAGGAAGCATCAGAGCTACAGTTCCCATGGGACAAAACACAGCAATTCTTCCAAAAATAAACCCTGTAACAAGAAGAAGCTTTTAAAAATTATTATTATTTAGGAATTTTTGAGCTCATAAATTAAATTAAAATCGGGTATGTTCTCCATCTTCCAAAAGCCCAAAAAAATTGTCAATGAATGCATATTCTCTCTAACTGATTATTTAAATTTTGTTTGGTTTTTGAGGTCGGTCAAGTACAATGACTTCCCATTAACTTCAGAACGTTGATATATAGCTTAAACCAAGAGCCAAGTATTTTGTGATCCTGTCTACCCAAATCCCAGTTGGGTGCTACGAATAATTCTAAGTATAAAACATAAATACCAAGCAAAATCCAGATAGTTAATCTTTTGTATGTAAAGTTATTAGGCATTAGAAAGTATGCAGATTCCTCAGGTATTCAACTTCAGCTGTTGTGGGACTGTTTTTTGGGGGTTTTTTTGTTTTTTTTTTTTTGGGTTCTCGTGTGAGGTTTTTTAATGGCTGTTTAGAGGGAGAGACATGTACAGCCTGTTCTGATCCAAAGTTGAGCAGAAAGATATCATTACTACATTTAAATTTCTTAGAAAACATCAGCATTTTAGCGCTTCAGTTGGTCATTGGAAAGAAGATGATGGTCTTCCTCCTGCTAATCTAATTTATTTTATTCTGATGGGATTGCAAAAACTAGATCGGAGGCCACTGTTGGAAACAAGAAATACTCGTCTTTTGTCTAACTAATGTCAATGTTTGAAGCAATTCCATCTGTTTTACCCTATCTTAGACCAACCACAACATTCCTGCCTTTTGGAGGAGCCTGGAGGAGTACCTGTGCCACCTTCACTGAGCCACACAGATGTACCTGAGCCCCAGAGTGATTTACAGCAAACTGCCTGGCAAGGTTCGATTCTCATCATTGGAGGAAGGACACACCTAATTTACTCATACAGGACTTTGCTTCAAAGGTTTTCAATGACATTTAACTCTCAGTGACTGCATATAAAACATGAGACATATATGACCACACAGACCTGTTACCTTGAATTCCAGAGGACACATTTGCATTTCTCCTCCCTTAATATTCAACTTCCAGGATTTCTAGTGTTGCTGAGCACTGAGAGCTGTAAGCTGTTTGCTATTGGTAATGCTACATATGTGGAATATTTTTTTGTATAATAGTTTAAGAGACAATGGAGAACGGTAGATTTTTTTTTTTGTGGCAAAAGTTGCTTTATAAAGGAGTACTATGCAATAAGAAGCTTATGTAATAGTGTCTAAAATATATAAAATTATTATTATATAAGTGGGGTATAAAAAATACTTGACATGTCACCAGGTAAACTTTAGGATCTGTAGTCACTCTTGCTAAATTGAATTGAATTGGCCTAAGATTTTTCAAAGAATATGGATCAAATAATTTAGTGCCAATACAGAAAGCTGAAATTAGTTGAATCTAATGTGATGGAAGAAAAAATATTTCAAATAATCTTATTTTAAAATGGCAGTCAATATAGTTTTGATGCAAAAATTACTAATAGCTACACACAGAGTAGTTCTAAAACCCATTTTATTTATTCCTAACACCTAGCTCTCAAAAAAAAAAAAAAAATTACACTAAAATAATTCATAGAAAGCATGCAGTTTTTTTTCCCTCTAGTAGTTCACAGATGGATAATTGATCAGCCAGTTCCCAAAATAAGGAGCAGTATTTTCTTTCTTTTAATTATAATGTATCTGTATCACTCAGAGTAGCTCCCATTTAGGATGAGCTTAAAACTTCAAAAGGTGCAATAAAACTCCCTTTTCTCTGCCCTTTCCACCATATAATGACAATGAAAATGTTTTCTGAAGAAGCTTCTAGAAACTCTTCCAAGAGAAGCAGTTGCAAAAAGAATATTAAATGTTTGTAGGAGTTTAAAAAAGAGGGGTGTGTGAACACTAAACTTCATGTTAGGCACAAATCTGACTGTATCAGAGTCTCTTTATGTAACTCAACAGCATGAGCTTGTCATAAAAAACAGTTACTCATCAATCAAGAAAAAAGGAAAGGAAAGGAAAGACTTTTGTCTTAGAAATCTGTGCTGTATTATCTACATTTCATCTAGTGTTTTCCAGGCAAAAAAAAAAAAAAAAAAAAAAATCCACAAAACGTAGCAGTGGATCATTATTTGGTGATTTAAAGCAGAAATATTTCAAAATCCCAGTGGGTCATAATGTTGAAATATTAATGTATTCTTCCTTTCTGCCTTCTCTTTCCAGTTGGTTTGGTTTGGTTTGGTTTTTTGGGGTTTTTTGGGGGTTTTTTTGGGTTTTGTTTGTTTGCTCGTTTGTTTGTTTGTTTGTTTGTTTTGGGTGTTTGTTTTGTTTTGTTTTGAGTTGTGTGATAAGTTAGACACAAAAGTCTTTCACATTTAGGAAAACCAAGGGATCCAGTAAAACACCTGACTAAACACAGACAGTATGAATTTATTTTTTGTGGTTCACTCCCACCCAAGTGAGTTAATTCATCTATGTTTTGTCTTTGTTGCTCTGTCCCCATTTAGCTCTTGACTCTGCCATGTACTAAGAACCAACATTGTATTCAAAGACAGGCATTGAGCTGACTTCAGTAACCCTACTGAAAATACAAAAGGCAAATGTGCCTACATCAAGAGAGACAGTGGTGGAGTCTTGTAACAACTCAAGCGCAAAACCAGCTAGGTGAGAAACTGTCCAATGCTTTTCTGTAGATTTTAAGAGGGGAGAGGGAGAAAGGAAAGAGCAGAGCCATGTGAAACTGATGCAGAAACCAGGGTCTGCAGCTGTGTCAACATCACGTTGCGACTGCCAAATGTCTCTGTGACTGCGGAGAGCAGCTCTTATTCCATCTGGGAATAAGGAGATATTTTTCACAAACATTGGTGCTCTTTAAATAGATGAGATATACTAGGATCTTTTTTAATGATCTAATGGACTTACAATTTGGCTGCAAAGATTATTTTTGATCCTGTTTTGAAGCCTGCTGGGGCCGATGCAGACACATTGCACATGTGAGTGAAATGGCACTTCAGAGCAATGAAGCATTTGAAGACACCACTGTCACTGTATTTATTTCGTGCCTTCTCCACATATCTCATGGGTATAGATAGTTAATTAAAGTTAAATAACATGTAGCAAAGAAACTTCTATCAAATTTTGTACCAGATCCATGGCTAAGGCAAACACAGAATCATTGAATAGCCCAGATTGGAAGGGACCTTGAAAGATCACTTGGTCCAACCTATCATGGGGAAGAGACTCTAGATGAGATGATGTAGCACCCTGTCCAATTGCACCTTGAAAAACTCCAGTGACAGGGACTCAATCACAACCTTGAGTAGCTTCTTCTAGTTATGGATTATTCTCACTGTAAAAAAAAATCTTATTTATGTCAAGATGAATTGTGTGAACTTCATCCAAATTCATATAGCTGCTGTAATGGATGAATTGGGAAGAAACTAGGCTCAATGGTCACTACTATTCTCGAGTCATAGAATCAAGAATAACCTAATCATCTAGACCTCTGTCCCTGTAATATCCACTCCCACAATGTTTAGCAACGGATATCAGACTATTAGGGATACAAGGCACATAATGCATTGAAGTATAATTTTAGACAAATATTTTTTGAAACCACTTTACTTTCTAAGAGAAGTAAAATGCTTCCCTTAAATCATCTTTCCTATCAGGAAGAGGCCTAGTAGTGTGTATTTATTTCTTGAGCTGTAAGTGAAACTTTTGTTTACGAGATTGCCATTCCTTGATCAAAAGATCAACCCATTGTGATATTAAGTCAATATTTTGTTAACTGTCTTTAGACAATTGCTAATAGAAAGCTTCAACCTACTTATTTTTATTAAACACTTCTTTAGAAGAATACTTGTCATTCCTAGTAGTTTATTGATTGCTAACAATCTTTAATGGTTGCAGAACATGTGATAGGGAGTCTTGAATTCAACATTTTCTGATTTATGAGTTTTCTGACTATAAATATAAGATAACTTAAATGAGGCTGCTATTTATGTTTACGATGGTTGGAGTTTTGTGTCTTAAAGTTAGGGGAGATTTGTAATGTAGTCTGTGCTTCTTCTGTGGCATTTTGTGGACACTGTGTAGCCTTAATCATTTATCAGAATAAACTAGTGTTTATGTTTATGAGTTTTCCCCAAAAAATAAACAGACAACATTTGAAATAACTTTTGTGTGTCTTGGTGAAAACCTAGGTTGTGTTTTTGGTTTGGTTTCATTGAGTTTTCTGTTTCTCATAGAAAGCTATTTGTACAGTAGTGTAATTGGATCATACAAGAAATTTCTATCTTTTCATCTACCACATTCATGCAAGGAAGGAGGCACAATCTAGCATGATGTCCTTTTTTAGTGTGGGGTGTCAATTCTTTCACTGCTTAACAAACAGTCCGCTCATTGTCTCTTTCTCTTACAGAGAAGATGGCAGCCCAAATAGAACCACTTTGGCATAGCTTTCATCCCACTGCTGGTGTCCAGTGTTGGAGACCCCAAATATAGCCAAGATTTTTTAGTGGGATTCCCAGGGAGAAATGAAAGGAGTTGCACTACAAGCTGCATGTGGAGCACGAGCCCTCAGAGTAAAAGGACAAGGTTTGAGCAGTGGTTAGTACTACAAGGCAGCTCACTTCTTATTGCTTTAGAAATCTTCCAGTTCAGAGAACTCTATTTTGAGAATCACTGATATAGTCCCTGGAACTGTTTTTATATCTTTCTATGGAACTGTTTGTATGTATTTCTATGTGAAAGCTTTTTAAAATAATCTTTTAAGAAAAGAAACTCTTTGAAGTATGGTTTGTCTTTTCTTTTGTGAGCATTTGATATCAGTTTAGAATGCATTGAGTATCTAGGTGTAGAAAATAGAGGGTTTTATTTTGCTGAAGACTTGGTCTTTGAATTGCAAGGGAAGGATTTTGGAGGAAATGCTAAAATAGTTCCATTCTGAAGACCACAATGGAAAAATTTTTTTAAGTGATATAAGTGTTTTCAAGGGTAAAAACTAGATACCTTCAATTAATGATTGAAATTTTTCTGTCTTTAAAACAAAACAAACAAAAAGCCATCAAAAACAACCTCAGAAATCCTCAACCAACAACGTCTTTCATGAGGTTCTTATTGCCCTTAAACAGATATTGATACAACTTTTTTAAAGAAGCACATACTTTAATTTAACAAAAATGCTCTCTTCAATTTAGAAAGCATGCAACTATATTGACTCAGAATACCTAATAACAACGAATCAGCTTTGCACAATAATAACTTTGAAAAACTTTCAGAATTAGTGTCCTTGATTTTATCTTTCACTTATAATATTCTGAAGTCTATTTATACATTACTGAATATTAAAACACCTAAATCAGCAAGTCGGAAATTTGGCTTTAGCAATGGGCTCAATTTCCTGTGTTATATCCAGCAAAGAATTGGTAATGAAGCACAGAATGTTTCACAAATACATACATACTTCATAGGATTGTCTGTCAGTGCATGTGGAAAAGATAAAAGTATTCTGGAAGAAGTTCAAAGGAAATACCCTCGTAACTATGGAAACAAAAGCCCTTCTGCCCTATGTTGAGAAGAAAAAAAGATTAAGTTAGACTAGATGAACATCTTCTTTTAGTGCCAGTTTGGCTGAGACAGATTTGTCTTGCAGAGTTGATGAGGCTTTGAAAGAGATAACGATGAGATATCTCCATAAAACTCCAAATGCTTTTCTTATGACCTGGGGACAGCCTTGAAACAAGCACCTTACCACATCATTCACTCACATATGATTGAAATCAAGCTCCATTTCAGAAAAGTTCTTCCTTACATTTGGCTGGAATTCCAGACTTTGTGCCAAATATGGGAATGGGTCATTTCAGTTTTAGTATGGTTCAGGCTTTGGGCTTTTTATTAATAAATAAATGAATTTCATACGTTCAGGATTGCAGAAATTACAACTCTGAGTCAACAAATGAGAAACATGAGCGTCTGTATTCCAGTCCTTACATAAACCTTTGGATAACATTTTATTACACTAAACATAACCTAATAATAATTACATAAAGAGGATAATATAGGAAAGTCTTACAAAAGAACTGGAGTCATTCACTGTGGGATTTATATGAGAATTCTGGTCCATCTTATGTTCTTCAACCATTTCACCACTCTATTAGCAATGGGCAACAAAAGCAGTACAATATTAATAGTACAACATTATGTATCCCGTGCTACTCTGAAACATTTTTTTTATTAGTATTTGTTATATACAAAAATTCAAAATTTCCTTTTGATTTTAACTTGAATACTTCTTCTAGGTTCATTGATTTATCTATTTCTCTTCCATTGAGAAAAAGTGTGTGTGTTGGAAACCTTTTGTTTGAGTTATGCAGTATCAGACTTGGGCAACCAGAAAATATTATTTGTCAAAGATCTCCTGTAAAATTGTTGGTATATTTTTTAAATTTTATTGTTAATTCCCTGAAGACAGCTCTTGAAACACAACTATCCTTTCCTCTGACTTCTCTTATTTCCTGGATGTCTCATTTGTCCATGTGTGAATTTTTATCATTTCACTTGTCTTTCTTAACTTTGTGTTTTCATTAGGTTACCAGCTGAGGTAACCTAATCTTGTCTATCTTAATCTAACTTAATCCAATTCATGACACAATTTTTTGTGTCATGAATTTGATTAATTGCTTTTGCATCTACTGAATGTAAATAATTTGACATACTGAATAGGAATTTTGCTCTGTATTAATAGTTCTGTAAAAAAAGTATACTGTACTGGATGTGAATTGCAAGATATTTCTGTAGACTCATCTATCTATCCTTCATTTGAAAACTACACTAACTGTTTCTTAAACTTGAAGATTCACTCCAAATTTTGAGCATTTTCTTCCTATGCTAATGAGCTAGCAAGTATTATTTAAAAGTTCTTTACAGGTAAAATTTTACCTGCAAGTTCTATAGAGATTTTTTTCTTTTCTGCCATCTCTAGGATTCTTACAAAATCCATAAGATTTTAAAGCTCTATTAGGATTGAAATGATTGCAGAGAAGTGATGTTAGTTATTCCAAAAACCTCATCTGAGGCAGTTCAGGACACAGTTCTGCAAGAGATGTCTATGCAAATCTCATTTGCATTTTTTGATTCTGCATTATGAGTTTACAACATGCCAGCTGTGATCTCACTCATAATGAATGGAGTTTACTGTGGGAAATACGTAACAGTAAGATGTACTTAAATTTATCAGAAAGGCTTTTAGTTTATCTGGCAACAATGCTTTGCCAGGGAAAGTTCCTCTAAGCACTTCTAAGATTTCAGTAAATAACTAATAAGGTTTGGTTATCATCTTTTCTGTGTGTCAAGAATAGAACTTAAGACAGCAATGAAATTGTTGGACTGCTGTGTTCAAAAATACAGTCAAAAGAGTTATTATAAACCGGTTATAAACCATGCTCACAAAAAACTGAGCAAAGCAAAAAACCCTCTACAACATACTATTCTGGTCTTGTTCTCTGTCCTTATGTCTTCCTACATAAAATGAGAATTGTTGCGATTACCAACCTTCTGCAGAAGATTTGGCAATTGATAACTCAGTAGACATAATGAATTGCTTTTTCCAATTTGGGTCCATGGCCCTAGGCAGAGATAAAGCTCTAAGATCATCCCATTCTCCTTTTCTACTACACAATTATTTCTGCTACAGCAGCACCTTGGAGCCATAATCAAGCCTGAGATTCCTTGATGCTACAGAGCATACAATTACAGAATAAAAAGGGTCTCTGCCTGACTGCACTGATGTACAGAGCAGTAAAAAGAGAGATATGAGATGGGTAGGGACTGATGCAGGAATGGAATGAAAAGAGAAGTGATACTAGACATGACAGTCAGAGATCTCTTTGTGCTCATGTTCAGGTTTTTTCACATGAGAGGTTAAGTTTTGCAGGCTGGCTTGCAGAAGAAGAGAGAAGGGACTTTTCAAACCTTTATGGGGAGTTCTCCTCTAGTGCCTGTATGTGCCAAGGCCGTGATTACACTTGCAGCTCTCCAGCAGAGCAAAGCACTTCTAGCTCTTCCAAAATCCTCAGCCATGCTGCTTTGATGGTTGGTTTCCTTAGCAAAGGGTGCTTAAAAAGCAAAGTTATTTGTAATGTATTTCCATCATTGCAGGACTTGAATAAAGAAATCTCTTCATTTACACTTTACTTTGTGTTTAAAAAGATAATTTATTACACTTTGGAACTGTCCTTAAACAGCTTAGTATCACAACACAGATATGGTGTGCCAGCTCAGTTACACACAAGGTGGTGTCTAAAGACACAAGCAATGCATTTTCAAACTCAGTCAAAACTAATTGCCAGGATGAAATTCTGCTTCCTTGTAAGTATGTCTCTGCATACTTTGAGATCTTGTGAATACTATTCTGTATGTAATTATTCTTCCATGCAATTTCTTAATTACAGGAAGTGAACCTCTTAAAAGATAATTAAATTTATAAATTAGTAACAGACCCCTCTGACAAAATTGAAGTTTTTTGAATATATAATAGGATCACAATTCTTCTTGTGGGGTTTTAAAGGCAAATGGACTGAGGAAGATGAGAAAGATTGTTTTGATATTGCTACTGTGCTTTCAGAGAACTCACAGGGTGTCCCTGTCCATACTATGTCACGAATCTTTGCTTTGGTCTGAGTAATCTCAATTATCCAACAGTGGTACACTAGGGAAGGCAGTGAACTTGTCTTCAGTGTCAAAACAGAGGATAAAAATAATCTGTGCTTTTTCCAGAGCTATTTCTTGACCTTTATTTTAGCTGACTGCTTCTATCTTCACTTAAAACCTTAGTGCCAGTTGTGCTATTTCTATGTGAAAAAATAGCCATTGAAAACTAGACTTGATCTTTGCACTTTTTAGAAATGTATCTAATAGTCTTTGCTATTTCTTTCAAGTTATATTCTAAGCCGTAGTACAGAAAAATTCTATTATAAAACCTGGTGACACAGCTCTAACTTGGAATACTTTTTCTGCACCATGTTCTTCCCCTAATGTATTTTCTTTATGCTATTCTGGACTCTGTTATAATGATGATAATATCTGGGTGCTAGGTAGCATAGGCTTCTATCTCTTTCAAATAAGTATCAATTTAGAAAAAGGTTTTATTCCTTTTCAACTTACTTGCCAACTAGTCAGATGCATTATGCTGTTTCAAATTAAACTTAATTTTATGTTCCAGTGAGAGAGTTAGCACTTAGGGTAAATTTAAACAAGATGACAGCAACTAATACATTATTTCAGACAGCATCTGCCTTAATACCTCTTTTTGTTTAAGGAGCTTCCAAGTAAGTTAGGGAAACTTGCCTTAAGGTGGGTGCAAAGCTGATGGGGTAACTGTATCAAGAGTAGGAATCTGTCCCACTGAAAGGATCTGTTCATTGGAGGTTTTTATTGATCTTTGATTCTGGCACTGTTCTGTATTTCAGCAAGGACAATTTGAATAAATTATATGTTCACTGAACTTTTCAGCAGTAGCAAGTAAACAGTAGCTACAACTTTTTCAGAAGATAGATTTGTAAATTCAAAGTATCTTAGTAAACTGGAGAAACAATAATAGTTGGTGGTAGTAGTAGTAGTAATACCAGAGATATTAATACTATTGTTGAAATTCCTGGGGGTTTTTGTCTTTTAAATATATGCAAAGTTCTGTCCTTGGCAGAAATCATCAAATGTGGAAACACAGGTTGGACAATTACTCCTAAATATACCAGTTCCTGAGAAAAGGATCCTGCTTACTGTGAATTCTGACTGAATGTGAACCAAAAATTTGAGACTGCCGATAAACCAAACATTTTAGGAACTGGATAAAGTAGCACATTCAGTGTAACATGCTTATTCTACCTAGTACTACTGCATTAGTAGCACCTGGAGTATTTTGTCCGCTTTTGGTTATCACACTGAAGAAATTCCATTGGAAATTTTATGGAAGAGAACAGTGAAATATGTTGGAAACTTTGAAAACATGACCTTATATGAAAAGTTGAAAGAAATGTTTAGTCAGTTTGGAGATTAAAAAGCTATGGAGTGACAGAAGTCTTCCAACATCATACTGTTATCTACAAATAGGAAAGGACCACAACATTTTCTCTCAATTCTAGTTCTGAGGAGGAATAAACTATAGGCAGCAAAATGCTAAAATAAAGCAGATTGAAGCAGTTTAGATAAGCAGCAAATATAACTGTAAGGACAGTGAAGAATGGGAAGAACCCAAAAGTTTAACTGATTGTTTAAACCAATTGGTCAAACATACTGTGAAGGATTTACAAATAATTAATTCTGTCATGGAACAGGAGGTTGGATTGGATAAACTTCTAGGGGCTGGAGGGATTTTGGTTTGTTTTCCTTTTTTTTCCAAAAATTAATGTGACCCTTTAGGATAAGAAGAAGAGAGAAAAAGATAAAGTTAGGATAAGGTAATTTTTTTTTTCATTTTAAACAGCAAGTATAGTTTGAGGAAAATCTTCTTAATCAGAAAATAATTATGAAATGTGATATAATTGAGAATTTTCAGCATAATGGAAGAAAAATGCATATACACAGCTGTTGTAGTGCAGATAACATTTGTTTGCTCAGTGTGTAAATGCTAATTCTAATTTTTTGCCTTTGACAAAAATACAAAGTGATTTTTGCAGTTTGATATTTTTAAGAACATTATAATTGCAACTAAATCTAACATATAGCACCATCTGCCAAAGTCTTATATATGCTGTAACAGTTTCAACAGTTGGGTGCCAGTCTTTTTAAGTTCAAATCCCTAAAGTAATATGAATATATGGTAGATATACAGCTTCAATTTTTAAGAAATGGAGTAAAATGGTTTCCCTACAAAAATTGAAGGATGAGGGATTTGCAGTAGCCACATAGGGAGTCAGTACAGAATAGTTGTTGCATGCTTAAAGTAGGTTAGCTAGTTTACTCCACCTGCAAAATGTGCTTGGAGTGTCATTGTACTATATGGGTGTAATGTAAGGTTTGGTCCACATTGCTGCACAGTTCTTTAGGGCTAAAGTTAAGAAAAAAGTGCTTAAAATTGGAATTTTATTAACAGAAGAGAAAAATTCCACAGAATTAAGTCAAATATGTCAGTGAAAAATTACAGAAAATTAAATGAAAAAAACTATATATTGCAATGTCTTTGTCCTAAAAACATATGATACTAAGGCACTGGAAAAATAGGCTGTACATGCTTACCAACCAAAATCTGTTTTCTAACACATGGATTACTCATGCAATGCCATATTTCATTCTTTCTTCCCTAGTTGGTGATATATGGGTGTCTCAGTGAGCTAATGATGTTTTCTTAGAAGAGGCAGAAGGTTTTCTCTTTTAATGGAACATATAAATAAAACAAATTCAGCTGAAAAACTACACTGACCTTGAAATCATTACAGAATCAAAAATTATTTTCAGTTATTATTTTGACTGGACTTTAAAACATTTGTAAAGATGAGCAATTATCCTCTGAAGCCCAAGCAGACATAGGCAAGCCTGCACACACATGGGCAGAATCCATCCTTGTAAATCCCCAGCTGAGGTTGTGAGTGTTCAGGAGGAAACCATACATCACTTCAGCAATACTCAGTGAGGAAAAAAGGGAAAACACACTAGCTTTAAACCAATTTGTACAAATGATCCCTCGGTTTCTCTGGAGGGCCAAAGAAAGAGAGCGCCTTTTCCAGTTTGTTTATTGACAGTAGAACTCCCCAGTGGCTTTCCATCAACACATTCCCAGTTTGCATCTTCTACAGAAGTTTCACACAAGCATCTACCCCAGATGGTGGCTTTAAAAAGGGTGGAAAAAAATAAACTCTTGAGGCATAGTGGGCCAGTGTCCAATTTTGTTCCTAAATAGGGTCTTCCTGAGTTTTTTTATGCCTTTTCAGTTCCTTTGCTGAAGGAGTAAATAAAATCCTTTGACACTGATTTGCTGATGCTTGAATATAGCAAATTAGAATTCTTACAGCTTTGTTTTTATATTGGGGATTTTATTAGCATTCATTTCATGCTACTCTTTATTTCCTAGGGAGTTGCAGATAGAAGCTTGCAGTTCCAGTGGTTACCCTGAAAGGGGAAAATCTCTATGGCAAGATAAGTGAGTCAGGAAATTTTACTCAAATGGAAATAATTGCATTCAAGGAAGACATACTTGTGTTCTTAGAGAATGGGATATGTTTTCAGTCTTGAAGCATCAAGTAGAATTTATGAAGGCAATATACAAGGGAGGCAAAATGTTAAAAGAGAAAGAGTTATTTACTTTTATTTCCTTTAGAGCCTGCCTAGCTTCAGATTTCCTTGGATGGTCGATTTGCTCTGAGGACAACGTAGACAATCCTAGAAGGTGAAAGACTCCTCTCAAGTATTTCTTCTCCATAAAATGACCTGATACTAACCCTATCTCTTATTCAGGAAATCAGGCCCATGTGCCTTTAGCTGAATCTGCTCCCTCTCAGCAGTAAGGTCACCAAAGCAACAGCTGTCCTGAACATTACTTTTTCACATGCATCACCAATGGAATTGCAAGAGATAATTTTCTATGGTGGTATTACAGGAAGGACAACAGTACTTTATTAGGGACACTAGAATAGAATGAAAGAACAAGGGTATTCTGGTATGCTAGATAGGAATTTCTTCTTTTTTTGTTCTTGTTAATACAAAAGAAGAAACTGCCTATCTTGTGGTTTAAACTGTAAAATTTGGTTTTGATTAGAAATGCACTTATTACAATTATTGTTAAAAGTTGGTAAGAAATCAAATGACAGAAAATACAGAAATAATTTAAAGGGTCTATTATTCTCACCTGATCCATAAGTAGTAGGGTAATATTTTAAAAGCTCAATCTATAATTTAAAAAAATTAATTATCCTCTTGGTTAAACTGTTGAAAAGTTCAAGTTTCAGCCTTTGGGCTTTGTAAATTTTTCTGGTCTTTGTAGCCCCTTTTTCTGTCAATAATTCAGTTTCTTTCTCAACTCAGGAGAAACTAAGCATTTCTCTTGAACCATTTTTTATCTGCTTAATTTCAATGTATTGTCAATATAATAGTAATAGAGATATTGGGGGGGGTTAACCTTGCATGTTCTTGAGAACATATTTACCTGACTGTTCTCAGGCTTCTGGAATATTATTCAAATACCTAAAGCTAATGTAGATGTTTTTTTGATAGCTGGACACTGTGGAACATGAGGATTTTCAGAGATCATGTTGGTGGAAATTGGACACTTGATCACAAGTGATCTGACTGACACATAGCTATTTAATTGTCAAAATTAAAAATTGTGCTGTGAAGTAATATTTTCAGATAGAGGATGGCTGAATGTTGTCTAAAAATTATAAATAAAATATTTCTATTTTGGGGTTTTTTTGCTCTGCTGATTTCTGCCTCAATTTTCAACTAATTGCAACATGACCAATGGTTATAAAACTGTATGGCAAAAAGGCACTAAGAAAATGATTTAAAAAATTAAGGGACATTAAACAATGAAAACCACTGTGATAGTTTTCTGGTATTCTGCTCAGAGAGAAAGTATCAGAATGTGTGAAATAAATACATAACAAATAATGTCACCAAGGTAGTAATGTATGTGTTACAAGTATCTTACTTCCTAGAAACAAGGGACCCTTTCTTTTCTCCTGTGCAGGCATTTGTGCTTATATCAAGCTAGAATGGTGGCACAGAAGTAGAGACAGAAATTCCAGAGTTGTCTAAAATCTTATCAAGAAGTGGAATACCAAAGTTACAGTGACTGTGCTCTCTGTGTCAGAACTGTGCGCAAAGGAGCTGGGAGGGAACCCTGCTAAGGGCAGCAGGCTTAGGGCAGGGGTGAGGCTGCTGCTCAGGGATCTATGGCTACAGGGTAGAGTGGAGTTGCTGGGAGTGTGGCACCTCCACCCCCTGAAATTGTATACTGTACACTGGGAATCCATCTGGACTTTTTAAGGAAGGGAAGGGAAGGGAAGGGAAGGGAAGGGAAGGGAAGGGAAGGGAAGGGAAGGGAAGGGAAGGGAAGGGAAGGGAAGAAGGTAGGAAGGAAGGGAAGAAGGAAGGCAGGAAGGCAGATAGGAAGGCAGGAAGGAAGGAAGGAGTACCTATTGCTCCCCACTGCCTTGGGAACCATGTCTTTCCCAGCTCACTGGACCACAGGTGATATTACCAGCATGTACATCTTCCTGATTATTGTCCTAACCCAGGAAGCCACCAAACTGCTGCCTTACTGCACTGTGATATAGTATATAAAAATTATTAAGATGTCATTCAAATGTAATTAAGTATGAAACAAAATTACATTAGAGAAAAATTTTAAAATCTTCGTAATAAATTAGTTTCCCTAAGTGTTGTTTGCTAATACACAGCTGGGCAAGGAGCAAAACTGTGCAGAGAAAGGATGCATGAAATGGTGACATTGGCATACTTGGCAGTGGAATTTCTTTCTTCCTGTTTAATAAAAATGCCCTGTAGGATCAAAAAAGCTATTGGTTTTCACTGAGAAATATAGGGCTGGCTTATAAATGATTAGGAGTGATAGATAAAAGTATTTATTCAAGAAATGTCTTAAGAAATTTAGATGCAGCCAGAGATAGATGAAAATGTCTGGGAAGGAGAGCTAAGAAGTGAATATAGTGCTGTACAAGTATTAAAGTCAGTATTTGTCAATTTTTTTTTCCTAAGAATTTCTTGGTTTGAAATATGTAATTGATAAATTACTACAGGGAGTAATAACTTTTAGAAAAAATAATTACTTGGACCCAGTATTCATTTCAATAGAGATCTGTACCTATGTTTGTAGAACAAAAAGTCAGTTTTACTAGCTGGGTAAACAGTTTAACTGTTTCAAGCCCTGCATGCTCTAAAAATGCAAATCAGTGATGGAGAACATGGTAATTCAGTGCCCTATTCCATTTAATGGTATGCAAGAGCTATGAAGCCCTAAGGTACTAAGCAATAATTACTATTTGAAAAGCAATTCAAAAACAAACAGTATCTATGAATGTCAAATGAAATAGACCGAATTTAATGGGACTTTTGTAAGTAAAGGACTGAATGTCTAAGATTGTCCTGTGTTTGCTTTCTTGAACTGCAGAAAACATCTGGACTTGTCTGGAATATTAGAAGAAAAAATGCTGGATGAAAGAGAAAATCGGAGACCAGAAGTTCCAGGCATGTAGCCAATTTTGTATTACAAAGATTGTGTAGCTGATTCAAGGATTAGTGTGCCTCCAGGATATTTTTCCAAACAGAGACACTAGGGAAATTAGGAAGAATTAGCCAAAGGTGTGAAGTTAGACTGCAGTGTATTACATCTGAATGGACATTCTTTTTCAGAAGCATGGCCTTGAGTTATTTTAGTCAAGTAAACCTTTGTGTGAAATAAACAGCAGTGCAAGAATTGGATGATGCAGCTCAGTTCACACTTTCAATTAGTTAATTTTAACTTTACTAAATGTCCTTTTGTAGATGGGTCCAAATTTTTGGTCAGTGATATCATAGTGTCATGCAGGAGAGCAAAGGAGAAAAGGCAACAAACCCAGTTCAAGTGTTCAAGGTTTAGTAAAGAACAAAGTGAAGTCTCTAAAGGTGTTGGAGGTTTGACAATATAAGTGGGTTTCCACATTTTATGCATGAAAAATAATAGTAATTAAAAAAATCTGCAAAATCCCATGTAATTACTAAGTGTATAAGAATTTATTGCCTCTCAGGGCTTTAGTGCCCTTTGATAAAGAAACTAAAGCACAACATCACAAAACAGGTCCTAAGTCAGGGACTGAGGTGTGGTGTACTCCTGTTTCTTCTGGAGTGCTTGACTCACATCCTTATGTCTCTTACTGACTGCTCCCCTTTTATATATTTGTAAGTGTCAGATTCTCTTATCTGTAGAGTCACAGAGCTCAGTTAATTTAATTCTGAGGAAAGTGACTACAATCACTCCTTCACTGAGCATGGAAGTATCAAATATGATTTTTTTTCAATTTTTTTTCAAAATGTTTTTCATTATTTTTTATTCTTTTTTCAAGAAAATATATGTTTTCTGCTGCCTAATCTTCTTCAGTTCTGTCCTGTTTTTATATAGTTACTTTGGAGCCAGTTATTTTAAATTACAATTTTTTTTACACCAGGAAAAAGAAACCATTTGCAACAGTACACTTATAACAGTGTCGGAGTTTTGCATTTTCAAGAACATGCTATCACATACTGCAGAAACATGAGCCAATTAGGCAAAATCCAATGTCTTCTTCATTTGTTTTTCATTGATTTCCTCTGTTGTCAGCTGACCTTAACAACAGGCTTCAGATCAGTTTAAACATCCAGGATTTACAATGATTTCACGTGTTAAAAATTGTAACAGAATGCAAGGACACTGTCGGAGAGATGTACGGAAAATGTCTAGAAAAGAGTAAATGGAATTAAGTTAGCTTTATGGAAATCTTTTCTGTAACCCTTAAGGAAATTTAGAGCTGCTAAATAGTAGTTTCACTTTGAAATCCAGCATAATCAGACAATAAATGTTGAAGTCAGTCATGTCTCTGTCAAAAAATATACTCAAGACATCTGAAAATAATCAGCAGAATGCCTATTCCATATGTTAAAATACCTGTAAGTACCTGGTATTTTGGTGTTGAGATGTTTAGGATGACAAATTTTATTTTTTACTTTCTAATGGTGTTTAAAATTCTACTTGAAAAAAATAGTTTAAAATTCTATTTGGAAAGAAACCTAACAAAAGCAAAACAAGGATTCTAAATAAATTGACATGACCCACATTTGTAAAAGCTAGTTAAAGACTCTTCTTTTACTGAATTTGCACTCTGACTATGGAACATATATTATTTCTGAGACATGTAACCATTGTATTCGCATGAACAGGGGCTGAGTCAATGGCTGGTAGCCCCAAACAAGACATTTGATTGAACATGTTTCTCTTCACTAGATTTATTTTATCAGTTGGGAAACTAATGGGACCTTTAAAAATCCTGTCCCAGATCCCTGAATACATATCATTGCTGAGAAATACTATGCTTCAGTGTCTGCTTGGGGATATGGTTTTTCAGGTGTTCTAAGTCCAATATGTGACAGGAGATCCCTTATCTTTCCTGGCTGATGCAGTAATATTAGTTGGAAAGAGCTGTTGGTATTCCCGTTTTCCAGCTGCAGAAGTTTTCTCTCTCTTTTGCCCTTTTTGTGAGGAGCTTAAGATCAGACCATTTTTGTATTAATGCATTTTCTTTAACATAATCTTCACTCTGTCGTATTTTCCCCTGGAAGTGGTGAACCACTCATTTTCTTTAGTGAGTCATTTAGTCATTTGTTATATACATAAATAATATTTCATAGGATGCATTCAACGTTATGAAAAACAACAACAACATCAATAACAAAAAACCCTTTTTTCAAAATAATTAAATAGGCAGTAATTTTCTAAATTGCTCTAAGGTATCAGTGCAGTCATCATCATGGAAAATTTATTTTGTCCCTTAGAAACAGATATTTAAAACTGCTTTGCTCTTTTCTACATGGATTCCAGCTGTTCTAAGTTTCCCTAAATGTGTCCCTATATTCAAGCTTTTTTAAACCCACACATAGAGATTTCTCAGCAGCTTTTGATTTTTCAGCTGGATATCAGAGAGTAATAGAGCACACTTGGTTCTTAATAATCATACTTACAGAAATTCTTTGGGTTTGGGTGTGGGTTTTGTTGTTGTTGTTTTGGTGTTATTGGTTTTTTTTTAATTCTTCCATCATATTTGAAAGCTATTGTGCCTTTCACATTGCAAAATCAGATTCCAGCTCTTTAAGGAGGCAAAACTGAGAGAAAATGAGAAGGATGCATACAACAAAGTGAACACACTCTATCTTCATAGATATTATGGTGCTATCATAAACACTTCAGAGAAACAATCAGATATTTTTCTTAACAGAGAGATGATTTCTTGTTTTATAGGTGGCCGTGTCCCACCAGTCCCTACCTTGGTATTTCAGCCTAGTTCAGACAGTGGGGACATGACCACTGCCAGATAATAGTCCCTGGAGAGACTAAAGGGAAGATCTATTCAAATAATAGCTGTTTTGGTTCAGTGGCTGGTCCAGAAATGTTGCATGGTGAAGAAGGAATAGCTTATAGTTGTAGCTGGGCATCTTTTTCAGATAGAGCAGAAATATTTGCTTTTATTTAGATAGTTTGTAATATACTTCAGAAGTTAAAAACAATTGAGAAATACAAACATACTTAAGTTGAAATACTTCTTTTTGAAAATGGCAAATGAAAAAAAAAAATTTTAAGTTACCTACCTACTTGGTCTGTTTTTTCTTTCCCTTTCCCTCCCCCTTTTTTTAAACTTTAAATTTGCCGAAAGTATAGCCAAATTCAGAGAATCACTTTCCTTGAAAAAGGTAAAAATTCCAACTGGTTTTGCTTGTAGTGTTGGAAGCTGGTTGAATCATCCACAGACTAAATGATGAAAGTGACTCTATTTCCTCCATTATGTTGTCAAAGACATTGTAGATGAATTCAGTGACATACGTAATATCCTGTACTGAAATGGATATACAGTGATGTACTCCTAAATACCCTAATTCTAACATTATCCCATTTTGCTACATGCACTTTTTTCCCTACATTTGCACTCTCATTTTCTGTAGTCAAGAACAATAAGTCAAATTATTTTTCCCAAGTTCAGACTGTGATTTTTATCATCCACTCTCTCTTACAGCTATGAAATGCCTGTGAGTAAGTGCAAAATGTTCAGCATTTCAGAAGGAAAATATTTTCATTGAAGCAGATGCTTCTCAGATTCTTCAGGAGCCTAAAATATTTCCTGAAAAGGTTGCTACTCCCCACAGGGTAAGTAAAGACTTTACAAAATCAACTATTTCTTTGAAATGGATATTACTACCAGTATTATTTTCTGTGCAACACAGTAAAATAAAATTACCTTGTATATTAAATGAGTACTTAGTGTAAAGAAGACATTTATTCCTTCAAACTAAATGTTCTGTTACAATCATAAAAATGGCTCTGATGTTCATTAGCTTGTTTATGTGAAGATCTGATTAATTGTTTTCATCACATCAACCTTCCTACTATGGCTTTGATATTTTCTAATAATTTGGGTTTTTTTAATTCCATGTACATAAGTGAGGAAGTATAAAACATAAGACTCTATCAGTAATATTTGGAAAATTTCATTGAAATGAAACTTATTGACTAATTATTCACATTAATCATACATCTCATTCTTGTGGCATGTGATTGATCTCAGTATGGGTACCAGGTATTTATGAGTTGCAACCCATTGAAACAATGTGTCTTTCCCACAATGATATAATATTTAATTAACTGAAAAAAAGTGTATTTTTTTAACAGAATTAAACATAAGTGACATAGAACATTACAAAAAGAAATAAATGGAAGCTCAAATTCTGAAGTGGAGAACCAAAACAAATTATTATGTAAAAAGGCTTAGAATATAAAAGCAATTAAGAAATAGTATAATAAGTTTTGTCACTGTTCACTGTGGTAGTTTTACTGAAGCTGTTGCCTGCAATATTAGCTAGTGATCCTCTGTCAGGCACTGCATTAGTTACCTTTTTCAACCCCTCAAATATACTTCTAGTAAACACATTAAAATATCAGAAACAACTCTCTTACACACTGAAATGTTTATTTTACTATCATCACTGTAATTCAGTCACTATTTTCAGAGCTCTCCTTTCGTTTTAGACATCTTAGTTTAATTGAGAAATGTTTCAGCCCATAAAGCTAACAGCCTTGAACTGTGAATGAAAACTACGTTTGTATCTACTGGCATTGCATTGCTGAATATTGTGATTCTGTTATATTAGAGATCAACAAATAACAGCTTATACAGAGGCTTGAGTACAAGCTTCTGGTTTACCCTCAAAAACCTGGAGATGTTTTCCTCCTTTCTCTTCTTCCTCCCTCCCCTCCCCCCTCCCTTTTCTTCCCTTTTTAATTTGTATTTTGTCAAAGTTACTAGTAAAAGATGCTAAATTCTAACAGCAAAGGAGGAATTTTATGCCTGGACTGCTCTAGGGCCAGTGTAGATGCATTAATTACATTAATTGTAAGTTGAAAATCCTAGTCCTTAGCCGTCTGGGGCCTTATCCAAGGCTCGCTGACGTCAATGGGAACGTTTCTACTGCCTCCATTTTGGCTCAAGTCCTAAATTTTTGTGGCAAAATATAATGCTGTGAACTAAGCTGTCACAAAAAATAAAAATGCACTGCAACTCTTCGAATCTCAAAATAGCAGATTGTGTAGAGAATTCACAGTAAGAATTGTATTGCTGTTGTTCTGAGATGCTTAAGCAGAGAGAATACTGCTGCTTTTACCTCCAAATTACTGGTTCTCTCCTGTAAAATAAAAATAACCTATCTCAGTCACGTATGTGCTGTATAGGGAGAACAAATTCACTTCAAAACTGTTCCATGATGCAGCTTCTTAGGCAATTCTAATGAGATTAAGAACATTGAAAGGGTGATGAAATAACTCTTGTGCTTCTCAATAGTAGATTCAGTAGAAGAATTAACACAAATACTTCTCTGCTCAGTTGCCATAGAGCCATTTCACAAAAGTGAAGTGCAATTTTTCCCTCGCTGTTTCTGAGTAAAATGATTCATGCAATCAGAGAATTTAAGGATAACATGGATTATTAGTAGTGTAGCTTCCTGAGTACTATACTGTTCTATATAGAAATTCCTGCTTATTGCCTTTTTTATTCATTGGAACTTTTTAATGACTCATCTGGATCTGAGCTTAAAGTAACAAGGCTCCTTGCATTGATACTTGCAATCTAATGTAGCTTGCCTGTTGCATCAGCAACCATTAATTAACAGTAATTGTTCTGTATTAAAAGATATAACAGGAATACACTGAAAAGGTCATAAGAGATAATTACATCTCAGATAATATATATAATGATAGCTTGTTAATATTTTAACATGAAGCTTACAAAAATGTAATCTGTTCAGCTCACTCTATGACTACACTTGATTATTGTACATATCTGGATTTTGGGAAAGACAGAACAGATATTCATTTGGAAATGAAGAATCTCGTGATGAAAAAGTTTTAGATGAGACATTTTTGTCTGACATTATGATAGCTTTGAAAGACATGTACCAAAATTGGATCTGACAATAAGTATGGGGTTTGTCACATTTCTTTCCATTTTGGAATTGCAGCCTTTTGGAGTCAGTGAGTAAAACATGATACTTACCATAGTTAATAAACTTGCTATCCTCTGGGCTGGTAAAGAATGATTTTAAAAACTTCCAGCATTGTTTTATCCACAGGAATGTTATTTAACATAATTTAGCAAATTGGGAAGAATAGCACCAGAAATGGGCAATGTTGCACAATGGATTTGGGGAAAAAAACCAAGATTGGGCTCTCAAATTTATGCATGATTTGGGAATCAGGCATAAGGCTCACTTTTTTTACAAATGGAGACAAATGAAGTTCAAGAGCTAAACACTGCACGTGATGACTTGGCATCATATTACGCACAAGCTGTGACTCATGAGGTACTATATGAACCATTTTTAATTAAAGTTAATTATTCTCCCCTCACAGTATATGAAACTTCATGGTTTCAGAGCATGATTCACTCACTTTCTCAATTATGGTAAACCAGAAATACAAGGTTTCATAAAAAAGATCAATAATAGCAAATAAGGACACACAGTTCCCCTGAGAAAAGGTAAAAGAACTCTCGAGATATTTTCTGTGAATATTTCTTTTTTTCTTTTTATTTTTGCCATTTTAGGCAGTGGGTTTTTTGCAAGACTGTTCATTCACAGGCTGTGCAAGCTATATATAGCAATTTTGCTGCTGCGATTACACCTCAGCAAACACTTTTTTCTTTGCCCATCTAAGCCTGTCTGGCCAATTTTAGACTACAAATAACTTTGCTGTAGCTGTTGAACATGACCAGTTTGTGTCCCATGCACTCTCATCTCAAAAGTGCAAACTCCTCTTTTTCTGCAGAATTTCCCTGAGAACAAGGCATCAGTACATTTGAAATAGGGATACAGTGTCCCAGAGAGGGATGCCATGGATAAAGTAGAAAAGGGTTATGGATATGAACCTTTGTTTCCATGAAATACCTCAATATTTCATGTATCTAGTTGCTGATGGGAACAATGTAAATGCAGATTCATGGTTTTCAGCCACGGTCCAGGAACACTTAAGCATCTGTGGATTTAGAGTAGATCCTCAGAAGTTGGTTTTCAGAAATATGTCAGTGCGTCAGTGTGTTTTCATTCTGTGAGTAAGATTTTGTAAGGGTCTGATTTGGTGCAATAAAAAAAGCAAAAATCAAATCTGACACAAAAGTGCTTCTTTACGTAAGGATGTTAATCATTTTGTCAAATAAACAAATACCCCTTAGAAAACAACTGGAAATAAGAATAACAGCTTACAGGGCAGGAATTTGTTTGGATCAATTAAATCAGAAGACTATATGATTATCTGTTTTGGTTGGGTTTTTTCCACTTGTTCTCCACTATGTAAAAAAAACCTAAGCTCTAAAACTAAGCTTGAAAACTAAGTCTTTTCAAATTGAACTGAAAAGTGCTTTTTAAATGATGGCTTAATGTTACTGAAAACTCATAGGCGTTAAAGATGTCCTTTTCCCCTGGGAGAAGATAAACTCGAATTCATGCTGAATTCACTCTGTTTCTAACCAGCACAAGTTTCTGGTGTGTTCTGGTTTTTTAATCCTGATTTAGGTAGTTATATCTAAGATTATGGTCATACCCTTAACAAATAGAGGTAAATCTAAAGCTTTAGTTTGACAAGTAAACACTAAAAATTCAAAGCACAGATATAACAATTATAGATTCTGTAGATATGGAGTAATGGTCTGCAAATCTATAGACAATCAAATATGACAAGCCTCAAATTTTAGAGTAAAATATGCAGCATTGAAGATACACTATATTGATTTGCATTCGCAGGCTGTGTAAGTCCAACTACAGGAAAATCACTGCTGATTGTTTAAAGGCTTTTTGTTTTCAAGCTAGCTGCTAGCATACAAAATCAACCTTTGATTGCTCCTCTTGATGTTCCACTTGTACTTAATATTTCAATGAACAGCAGTATACATGCAAAGTAATGTGGGGAAAGCACTTCAGTGAATTATCCTGTGTTCCAAAATGTGAGATTAAAAAAGAGTTACAGAAAACATTTGCCTATTTTGTGGGATGACACAGTGATTTTAAAATCACAAGTCTTTTGGAGAAGATAGCAATATGTCAGTGTTGCTTTTATTCCCAAAGAGCTAAATATAAGAATATTATTTTCACTATAATGAGTTTTTGTCTTTATATGAAGTCAATTTATAAACAGTAATATAAGTCTTTGCTAAAAATTCTTCAAGGGTAAGATAGAAGAACCTTGAACATTTGTTTTATGATGTAGGTTGAACTGATGGAAAAAATCTCAGGTGGCTTTATTTTATAATGTGAGATTCTGAACTGGCAGGATTAGAAATGTCTAATAGTCTGACTATCAAAGTCAATTCATTGGAGAGGTTCTTTTGCATTTGCCTTCAAAAACAATAGCACAGATAGAATGGCATTTTGGATATGTGATTGGAATGTCATTTTGAGCATTCCACACAGGATCCCTCTTTGGTTTTTAAATAAATTTAATTTTACACAAATTTCTTCCATCTTGTAAGTTTTCTTTTAAAATATGTCCTGAAGTCTTGTTTCACAATTGAATTATTGGTTAAGGTCTGAAAGGATGATATTTTAAGAAACCTCTTTTACCTGATTGAAAACTGTTAGGAAAGCTCAGGTTTCTGTAAAACAAAGTAATTCTCATACAGGAACATTTTCCTAGTGAAATCTGAGGTTCACCAGAGGATAGGAGATTAATGTGAGCTGAAGATAACTAGATAGATTTTGGAGAGGACTTCAAGAGTTAGTGTGAGAAGGAAAAAAAAAACCGCATTTTTACAAGCAGAAGGTAAACCTGATTCAAGAATAAATTTAAAATAGTCTTCTGGTGCAAATCAAATGTTTCATATATTAATGCTGGAGGATAGACCATGATGGAAGTGAAAGGCTCAGTATGTCTTGAGTCATGCAGGCTCCTGTCAAGAGCTTGAAGTGATGAAATGTGGCCACAGCTGAACTTTGGCGCAGGAGCTTGTTTGTCACTGTCCATGGTGCTGTTGCACAGTGCCTGAACATGTTGTCAACCCAGAGGATGGTAATCATCACTGCTAAGAACAGTCATTCTTATTTTCATTAATATGTTATGACTAAAATCTTCAAACAAATTATATATTCCCGTCACAATATGTCATTCCCTTCCTTTTAAATCTTTTTGTGTCAAACATACTGCCAGACACAGGTTTGATTTCTGTATATTCGAAACACCGATTCTTTATGAAAATGTCTAAGTTTTCAACTCGAATGTTTTTAAGGGTAACTATTAAATACAAATTTATGAATCTAATTAAACATCTTTTTAGACATTTAATGTCTGTAATTTCCTTTAGAAAACATATTTCATCTCTCCTGAGCAAGGAGAAGGTGAAAAGAGGTGGAACCATGGGTGTTTGGAAGGGAGTTAAGTAAATAGAGACTGAAAAGAGGGAGATACACACAGGAAAAAGCATAAAGATGAGGGAAAAAGGAGGCAGCAGCTAAAATCAAGAAATGGAAACCCAGTAATGAAATGCTAGGAAAAAAAAGAAAACAAGAGTGAACTCTGCCTAAGTACAAGATTCTGCTAGTTTTATTTCTTTCTATTTTATTTTTTCAGTAATCTCAACATCTCTTCACTCCTATCACCTGTCAGCACTACCTCTCTGTGCCATGTTTTACTTGATATTTCTGTCCTTTTTAATTTTCTTCCTAGTCCTTTCTACCACCTATTTCCCTAAGACAGGTTCACTCTGTCAGAACGTCTTGCTATGTGACAAAGGTGGAGCCATATGCAAACAGTAGTTTTCCACTGAGTGTGGGCATATTGGTTATATACACCAGTCACCATGCTCACATTGATGAAACAGATGAGAGGTCATGTACAGAAAACCCCAGAGTGAAATGGATGTGATGTCCTGAGAAGCTGGTATATAATGCTCTTGGGAATGATTTCTTGCTGCCAATCTGTTTTGTTTCCACATGGCAGTTACAGTAACTTTCTTTTGAATATCTGAATTCCTTCTAACCTCTGAGAAAGAGACCAAACTTTTTAGCTCAGGCACTTTCTCAAATTCAATCAGATAATGAGACTTCAGTACAAGCTTGTGCTGGTTTTTCTAGCCCACAGACAAGTTCAGTTGTTTACGACTGTTGGGAATTACTCATGTGTACGTTTTTCTTTCCAAAATCTATCATTATTTCACTTTGAAATCTTGAAATATATCTTACTGATTTGATGGCTGAAAGCCAGTTTTATACCCTTTGTGATCTTCACTGTCTTATATTAATGAGCACCATCAATAACAGCTTATTTCTTTTTCCCACTAGTCGAATTTTATGGCTTATGTCTTTTAGATGCAAATCTTGATGGCATTATGTTCTCTTTTAGGTTTTTAGGAGCAAGCAATTCAGCATGTGAAACATTTAGAGGCTTAAGGTTAGATACATGACACATTTGTAAGATCTACTTTTCCTTGGAAACTGCTCAATTTTTATTAGATTTCATGAAGCACTTGAAGCCATTTGAGCTCTACATAACACAGCTGGATAGTACCTATAAAATCAGAAGATAAATGGAACTGGTTCCAAATTTTTCAAAATACATTCTGATATAAAATTGATCTGTCTAAAATTAAATTATTAAAATCTTGGAACCTTTCAAATGTCTACAAGGACATATAGAACAATAACCTGTTTGAAAACCATGTATTATTGAAAAATACAATTCCACCATTCCTTACTGGAAACCAGAGTTTAAGTCATCCCAGAGAATCACACCAGTAATAAATTTAGGGTTCTTTTTGAATGTTTCTGTATATTACTGATTTGGATACTGGTAAAATGCAAGGAAATTTATAGTTTGTATTTTGTGAGAGCAGAATATTTCAGAATTTGTGGACACTTTATGCTCCATTGGACTGTATTGCATTATATGCTGTGTAATTGTGACATGAATCAAGCCATGAAGTGCGGCAGTAATAAAAATTTGTAACTGTATTGTCTATTTTGTATTGCAGTGTTCAGTCTCAGAGGTTCTCATTATAGAAACAAAAGCTCCGTTTTGCCTGCCATTTAGCCTTCCAAAATTCTTAATTTTAAAAAAAGCTGGAAAACAATAGCCGGGGGGTTTTTTTGAGGTTAGGTAGCCCAGATGATAGCTAGTTCTGAGTTGTGGCCATTTTCCTAAGTATCCAAGTCAAAGCTTGAAGCACAGAAAGAAAGCTTGCTTGTTTGTTAAGCATTTTACAGTCTTGTGAGACATTCAAAAGACAGGCACCTAACACATTTCACAGCATCAGGGGAAGTGGAAAATGTGATGAAAAAAACATGTCTGAGAGAGCAAAAAGTCATTGTGGACTTTACTTCCATTCTTCACAAGAAAACATAATTTGGGAGCATTTTGTATAAATGCTAAAGAAATGCCAGATTTTCCCTTACCATTTTCTTCTCAGAGCAGTTATTTATCTATAGGAACACAAAGTAAGCTCCAACTCAGCAAAATGGCTATATTATTAAGGACCAAGTTCTCACACCTTTTTCTTTCCCAAGATTATTTGTTGATTTAGTGGAAATAACTACTTTTTTTTTTCACTTTCAAGAATTCAACCCACACAGAGATTATCTATCACTCACTTACCAAGTGATTCCAGAGGACATAACTGCAGTACTGTTTTGATTGTGTCTCTGACAATGAGAAGGATGGGTTAAGAGGTGACAAGTGAAACTGTGAAGAACATCAAAAATGATAAAAGAATAAATATAAATGCTGGACAAAGTAGCCTGCAGTGAGATTGAAATCATCACATTCCTAGTTATCTTGCCTGATGAAGCTGCTCTTGCCAACATATGTAAAGGTGCTTGCAGGCTAGCCAGGCATTTCAGTGTAGAGAGGAATATCACAGCAAAAGTGAATTTGACCAGCCCACATCTGGGTACCATCAGATAAGATAAGAAAAATATGTGAAGAAAAGGGAGAGAGGAAACTGCTGAGAAAAAAAAAAAGAAAATAGACTAGAAATCTGTCTGGGTTGTAATTCATGGCTATTCTAAAGGAACATTAGCTTTAATAATAACTGTCAGAAGCCTTTTGTGTACCTATGTAGTTCAAATCTGAAATTATAACTGAAGCTGAAGAAAAACTGAATGTGGCTTGAGTGCATGTTTCAAGAGGAATGTTTTTTTCAGCTGCTGTTGCAGTTAAGGTGCTACCTGATTTGACCCACCTTAGCACTACCTCCTTCCCATGAAATACATGGATTTTTTTATTCTCATATACTTGATAGCTCTTCTGTGAGGGA
>VZSR01001283.1:23605528-23631710 GCA_013398615.1 Brachypodius melanocephalos | reverse complement strand
GAAAGCACCAGTAGTTTTACATTTAATTTTTAATTCAGTGCAGCCAGATGTGAATTGATCCTTTTTCTTGGTGCAAAGAGAAGCAAAACTAGGGTTTGAACATAAAAGAAGTTTAATGTAAAGTTTCCTAGTGTCATTATCCCATTTCTATATTCCTTTCCATGGGAATTGGTAGTTGCTGACCACTAAAAATTGTGATTTTACGTGATCTGATTGTATTACTGAAGACTCTTTGCCTTCTTTCCAGTGTATTATCCTGTTTTATCCAGAGTGAAGTTGTGCTCTGCAGTGCTCTAACATTGGCTCTTGTAACAGCACATGGGCAGATACACAATTTCTGTCAGTCCTACCTTCCATTTCAATCATAATTTAACATAATTAAGAAAGTTCTGCTTTAAATGTGAATTGCTCCATGTTCAGAATCAAAGGATCACAAAATTTTTATTATTCCTCAGATATCAAGTGTTAGTGCAGGATTTTGAAGATCCTTCCTGCAAAGTGCCTCTTTAATTGAATGATCAACAACTTTTATTATTTATTGCTTTATATTTGCATGTGTGTGTTGGTTTTAGCATTTCTGGGAAGCAGTGAGATTTTCATATATGTTTTAAGGTGCAAGAGACATTTGAATTCTAGAGAGAAAGTATGCTTAATCATTTATTCGATTTACCATATTCATACTACAGGCCCAGATGTCTGTGTTTGACAAGAAAAATTGATGCCTTCTTGGCAATAAAACACAATAGATTAATTTGGATACTTCATGGCATTTTTCTTAATCTTAAAAAAAATAGAGTCTTTTTTTTCTAGCTGAGCAGATGTCCTGTGGATGTAGGATGAAACAAACAAGACAAATATATTTTGTCTTGTTTAACTTAATAATTGTTTCTTCTGTGGAGATTAAGTTTGATTCATGCTCCAAATCAAAGGTGACCTAACCATCCTTCATGTATTTTCTTGAACACACCACAAAATCTTTAGATCTTCAGTTTCTAGTAAAGCAAAATTTTGCAAACATAACTAGATATAAGTGAACAACTGAAGACCTGTAAAATTATTTTGGTCAGGAGCTAATTTCAGCCTTCTGCTACCAAAGTAACAATGTGGGCAGGAGAAAAGTACTTATGAAATAATAATAATATATTTATATATAAATAATATGCTTTTATTGTCTCCCATTCCCTTGTTAGGAAGCATGGTCATCAGAATGTTATCAAACTGATGATGCTTCATTAACAAAACAGAATTGTAGGGAAAGCTTCAAACACTATCTCTGCTTTATCTTCCCACTGTGAAAGGGCTCAGAAGTTGGCTAATTTCCAAGAGACACTTAAGCAAAGTATACATTAGTAAGCAATTACTGAGCAAGTAACTTCTCCTGAACTGTGCTGCTTTGAGTGGGAGAAGTACCCTTGTTACAGCAGGAGACAGAAAAGGTCTGTAATGCAGAACTCTGAAGAATCTGTCTGTGGCATCATATTCATGGCAAACTTTACAATGCATGGGTAAATGATCAACCTAATTACATTTCTTATATCCATCATAGAAGTCTCATTTCTTCCTCCATCTGTCTCTGCCCATCTGTTTTCTCTTATGGTTGGCCTGTAAGGTCTTTGTGGCAGGGGTTGTTTTTATATCTGTGTACAATATGTAAGGGGATCCTGCTTTAAAACTTGGAATTATAAGCAAAGTGATAGAAAAAATATTTCATAACCAAACTTGCATATGTAAGAAACTGAGTTATCAGTAAACTATGAACACTTGAAGACCTGAAAATGTCAGATTTCAAGCAAATCAAGAGATCCTCTTTAGCATATAGATAACTTCTGATTCTGTTTAACCTGCCTTCATAACCTATGTATTTTTCCTTATGTCAGAAGGGCACAGTTCAGCACACAATTGTTCTATCTGCAAGCCTACCAGAGTCAAGACTCTCACAGAAGTGTAGGATTATTGTCATCAAGCATTGCTTCAGAAAACGTGGAATGCACAGAAAGTACGGAATGCTCCGTTGGGATTTCTACCAAGTCTCCTGGCCTTGTCTGTTTGCAGCATCCTGGGTAGAGTGTATTTCCAGTGACACACAGTCTGCTTTGGTTTTTTTTGTAGAGATGTGTAGATTCTACTCCGTGTCTCAGCAGGTCAGGATTCTGCCTTAAGTCTGGAAGAGTTTCTCTCTCCTAATTTGAGATTATTGATGTTTCACTGTGACACAAAGGTGTTAGAACAGTCCAAGCAACAATCCCCTATTTTCCCCTAGAATATTCTTATTTAAAGAAGTAGTGATGTGGAATTCTTAGAGCAGCGCAGATATCGTAAATAAAATACCTGTGGAATAGAATTATGAAAAATGCTAAAAATACCAAGTTGCAACTGTTTTGATGAAGATAACAGAATGCAAGGCTATTTTTTACATATGTATCTATTTTTCATAATGAAATTATTGATGTAATAAGTGTAAATTGGGTATTTAGGATTAAGCTATGTTCTCTTCTACCTCATCCCTTGGTGATTTTTTTAATGCATGTGATTTCATAAGGTCAAAAAATTTATTTAGGTGACACATAGAATTCTTGATTTTAAGATTTGCATCATCTGTTCCACCTGCCTCTGTATGTATGCTTTTTTTGTAAATACTATAGCAACCCTCCTCACTTGTCTGGTTAGAAACTCATATTTCCCCTTACATGAGTTTCACACACATTTTCTTTAAAATTGCAGTAATATAAAACGTGCCAGAGGAAAAGTTTAGGGGTTCATAACAGAAGCAACAATTGGAGTTGTGAGTTTATAACAGAAGCAAACTTGTAGATATCTTTAAAGCCTGACTAATTAAAAAAAAAGATCATGGAACAGTAAACAAGAAACCTTAGTCCACAGCAAAGTACTTTTGCTTAGTTTACCCTTTGGTGCAGGGTATTTATAACAAGCCAAATTACCTCTCTTTTGCTTAAAATGTCTACAGGAACTCTTTCCATGTCTTTTTCAATAATCAAAATATGTTGCATGCCTAAGCCCCTGCTCTCTAATGCTATTGACATTTAGTGACTACTAATGCTAATTCTCTGGTTGTAGCAGTTGTAAATATTTTATTACTTTGTCATTTATCTGAGAACAACAATATCTATAATTTATTACATAGCAATTCTGTGAAAACTCCATGTCAAAATGTTGAATGTCTGGAAAGATCCAGTATATATTTCTAATCTTAAATGTATGAGTTTTTTTCTATAAGAAGCACAGGAGAAGTTTCTCTCAAGTGCTTTCTCAAGTGGAGTGATGCCTTCCATGGTGTACATTAGAGTCCTGATCCCCTGGTATTGCAATATACAGAACATGCCCTCTTGTATTTTCCTTTCCACTCTGCTTTTCCTCACAGTGAAAAGCAGCAGGCACTCAGCAGCGCTTCACACCCACCTTTGCTTCAATAAGCAGTGAAGACAAGGCAACAATTCAGACAGCAGGGATTCAGCTCACAGGGATTCCTTGACACTTAGTACATAGTGAGAGGTTCTGCCATTCCCACTTCTGCCTTGGAAACCTTTAAGTGCCTTAAGTTATATAAAATTTAAAAACTACTCTAACCAAGGAAGGACTCTAGCCAGACATTGCTTTGAACATGCAACATAAAATATTGGCAGTGCCTAAAAAAGGCTCCTAAAGGAGACAAGCTCCTAAAGGAGACAAGAAAATATTTTGTTAGCATCCCTTAAAATTGCAAGGAGCAATAACATAGTATAGTCAGAAAAAAAATCATTTTTAGCAAATTTTAATCTGCAGATATTTAGGGTCATAAAGGAGGATTTTAGCCATTGCCAGTTTGGTATACATGAATAAGCTAAATATGGGAAAAAGGGTATACAACAAAAGGCCATTTTTGCTGTATACATGAAAGGGAGAGATCATTTTGTTGAAGAGAATCTTGTTAGTAATATAAAAACAGGGAAAATAGATTCACAATTTCTGATACTTAAATTTTACCACTGTCCCCAAACTCATATCAGAAAAGATATTTATTATGTATCTAAAACAACAACAAAAAAACCCCTAATAACCTGAGGTATTTCTTTTAACTCTGGTCACACTGTTTCAGGTGGGTCTTTATAGTGCATATGGGATTCTATTTCTTTATATAATCCACCTGCTTTTCTGTAAGTACGTAGGAAGTAAATTATAATGGATATATTTTGTGGAGAAAAAAAACCAAAAACAAATAACAACAACAACAACAACAACAACAACAAACCACCCCAAAACCCTAAACCAAACAGTAGAATAGCTGAGCTTTAATATAATTAGGAAAAAAAAATCCTTTATTCCATTTATATTTTATTCCATTTTCTCCCTTATATTCCCTGTAAATGCAAGACATCATCTGGTGAGCTGTACTTTTCAGAAAGAAAAATACAGTTATAGTCAGGCATGTGTATTTTTTACTTTGATGCTTGTAAAGAAAAACCTCAAACATAATTATAATTCTTCTTTAAGAAAGAGAGGCAAAAACTAAAAACTGTAATTTCCTACAATAATTTTATGGTTTTTACTTGTTTTAATTTTAAAATGGGAAATTGTTCCTACCATTCTCATGCAGGTGAATTTTCAGCTTATAAATAATGATATATAAGTGATTAAGGATAAAATAAGCAACTTAAAATTATTCTTTCTGCATCTCACTCTCTGGAACTCTGTGATTTGTGTAACAGTGCATGCTGCCCTTGTTAATCATGGTGGAGGCTAACTGGAGTGACTCAAAAGGAATCAATCCTGTAATAATTAATGCAAGATGCTGAAGACAAGCTAATTGTGAATAGTTCATTTCACTTCAGTTCATGATTTGTTGATGAATAATCATGACCTGTCTGGAATTAATTAGCTAATGAATGTTTATTAATAATTGTTGCCTTTGTATGTTTCATGATTTCACATTTGTTTAGACTACTTCAGAGGAAGAAAAAAGCCATGAACATGTGAAGAGGAATGCTGAAGAAAGATGGATCACAAAGATTTGTGATTACTCCCAGAATGTTATTTCAGAAGTGACAAAAGATTAGCAGTCTGTCAGTTCATTTCTCTGAGGTGATTATGTGAAAAGAAACATTAAAAATAGGCTATAATAAAGCAATTTACAGCTACAGAAAAACCCAGCTTAATGCTCTGCTTGTAATGTGTTTGTACCTTTACAAATTTTAATTGGATCATCTATCATCAAAACTTTATTGTATGTATGGCAGCAACTGTAAAATTAAAAGTAAAGCTTTCAAGGATATGAAACTGAATTTCTTGAAGACAAACTACTTTTGATGTAAGGTATATATCTGCGTGTCATTTTGGTACTTATCACATTGTCATCCATATCAGGGAAATACTGTTTATTTGAAATTATACTAAATTCACATCTTTTCATGTCATGTACTTGTAAATAATTTTAAACATGTTTTTAAAAAATACTTCAATTTTTTTTCCATTGCATAAATGTTTTCTTTAATTACATCGAAATATGTAAATCCCTTTAACAGCAGTTAAGGGCACAAAATCTGTTTACATTTCATAGGTTATCTGGCTGCACACCCTCTAAGAAAATGGAAACAAAGTCTAATCCCCCAACAATTGATAGAATTGTTTTGTGGTCTCACAAAATGTTTATTCAGGAGATGAAACATTAAATCACTTTGATGAAAGCTTAAATTAACTTCAAAAAAAATATTTTTCACATGAAGCCATGAGAAATTAAGTTTGATACCTCAGGATCTGCAAAAAGCTGTATATTTTGTTCTAAAGACATTGGCCTCTTTCTTTCAGAAGGATAGGCTAGCAGGATTAATGAAGAGCTTAATGATCTCTTGCTGTGATGAAGAGTCCAGGCAGTATCTGCTGTAAAAGGAGGTGTTCTGGTACCAGCTGAGGAGTATTTGTGGAGGAGTCATGGAGTATTTTTGCAGGGCAGGCAGCTGGCTTAGGAAGGTCATAAGGAAGAGAAAAGAATGGTTGCTAATGTCTAATTCAGATTTTGGTCTTCTTTTCAGAGAGAGGAGGTGTTTGGACACATTCAGATTGCTTCTAAGGGCAAGCAGTGGCAAGGATGCTAGGAGTTAAGGCATCTTAGATTTCTGTATAACCCAGAGTTACCTGTAATTTCCTGCCTCTCTGGGGCAGAAGAATTATTCAAAGGAAGATGCCTTTGGTGGTGGCATAGGGCCTTCTGTGTCTCCTTCAGATGCTGACTCTCCCAGATGTTCCTTAAACCAGGGTACAGCCTCCTACTGATGGAATTATGGACTTATACATGTCTGATGCTTTCGGATGTGACCAACAGCTGCAGATCTCAAGAAGATATATGGTGCATCATTTGCAAAGTTCAGGTACTGTTGCTGTATTTTAACCATGGTAAATAAAAAGGCCCACTGACATGAACTGAGCAGTGCAGAAGTGCTGTGGGTGCTGACTGTCCTTTTCTGCTTGCATACCAGAGTTGGAAGAGCTTTTTCACAGCTTACTACTGTCTAAATAGGCAAATTTTTTTGGGGGGGTGTGGGGATCAAGTGGTTATTTCTTCTTTTAAAACATAGAGAAAAAGAAAAAAAATAACCTCTTTAACTTAAACTTCAGTATGTAAAAATCCATAATGTTGCACTATAAATTGTTGAAACTAAATTCCTAGTTATATTGCTTTAATAAATACTCCAGTATACTTAGTATCTCTTGAGCATTTATTAACTCATCTTTTACTGATGTCTTAAGTTAGTTTCAAAGCACTCTTGAAGACAGTTGTAGTTCAAAGACTTAAATATATATATTTTATAACCCTTAAAACATTACTTTAAGGTTAGGTTTCTTATAGATAAAATTAGTTCTTTAGCTAAAAGTCATAGAGATATAGAAAAATTGAGACAAATTTTGAGCTTAGAAAATGAGGGCAATAGAATCTGTGGGTGAAGGACCATCCAGTCATATAATGTTAAATATCATTTTAGGTAATTTAATCCAGCTCAAGGTTAAGAGTCTCTGTTCCTGGGCCAGAATTTAAAGGACTTGAATGCTTGAGGTTGTAGTTAGAGGTTTAGCAGTGCTTCTGAATCCTGCTAGACTCTTATTTGCGTTTATCTGTAAAAAACTCTGTCAGGTAGAATAAACTGCACCAGTGTTTGCATTGTTTAGCCAAACCCCTGAGGAAAACCCCTTTGAAGAGAGGATAGCTACTGGAGGACTAAAAGAAGGCTTAGGAAGAGAGCTTCAAAGGAGCTTTTCTTTTCCACTGTAACAGTACTTTTGAAGTAATTAAGTTATGTACTAGCAGGAAAGTGGCATATGCTGTGAAAATTGCTTATTGCCGTGTTTGTACCTGCCTTTTTTCTATCCTTGGCACCTTTCTTATACCTTTTCTTTGTCAAATATGTTTATTTCTCTTATCCTGAGGTTGCAAACTCTGTGTCACAGAATGGTCTCATTACAGTGGTATGCTGCAAATTTAATATGATTTGAATCATACTCTAGAGGTCAGTTCAAACACATTTTAGATAAAAACTGTCTAAAGTTGTTTTATCCTCTTCCTAAAACTCAACTTTCTGGAAGATTGATTTGAATGTAGTTATTCTTGAATGCATTTGTCACAGAAGAATTTGCTTTTCTTAGTACCTTCTGGTAAATGGTGCATGTGCAACTGATCAGTCACCTGTCATGACTTTCCACTGTGGTTTGGGGTTTCTTCATTAGCTTTTGTGGTGGGTTTCTTTTTGGGGTCCTTTTGTTTTGGTTTTTCTAATCAGGGAATTGGTGTGAACTGAGACCAAATGGGTGGAGGTTTCAGGTGAAATGGGGGCAGTTGAAGCCTTGTTGGTGCACTCAAGGCCTTGGCACAAGGTTCAAATAAATATCTATGACAGCAATTGCAGTAAGATTGAAGTGCTGCCGGTATCCCAGTCACTTACTGGTCAAGGTTTCCATGTTCTTCTTGGTCTGTAGTGTAGGCTATAGCTTGTCCACTGGTGAGAGGCTACAGAGGGAAAATGCACTGTCATGTGCTAAGCAATGTCTTTACTGGGGTAGTTACAACAGCCTGTTGGGGACACTAATGTTGTTTGTACATTTGGCTCAATATGTATAAATAAGTATTTTAGCCCAGGTGTCTGTGATCTTCAGATGGCAAACAGGAAAAAAAATAGGAGGAGAAAAAAAAATTATAGAGCTTTGAATTGAATAAATTCCCAGATATGGCTTCAATAGAAGTGTTTTTAATGAGATAAGCATGAAAAATGAAAGAATACAGGGAGTGTATGTGAGGAGTATAGCTTGTGTATCACAAATACAGTTATCACAAAGAGAACAATATTCTCTCTGGGTATTTTGCCTGTTTAAACTATTTAGGGCTCTCAAAAGGCACAAGTCTGTGTTTCTAGTGCAAAAAATAGCATTCTAGTAATTTTCTCCTGACTTGACACCACCACTCTCATGCCCCCAAGAGTCAATAACGGTGTCCAGCAGAGAAGGAATATTACTTCTGTCTGAGGCTCAGACTTGTCTTCATCTCCTTTAGATAAATTAATAGCCTGTCTCATCTTTCTTTCTGTAACTTCAGAGTGCAATTGGAATTCAACACAAACTTACTGTGAAGGTGCTGCTGATTGTTACAGGTTTCTCATAGCCTGAGGGGAAGGATATGGGAAAGACACTATTTATTCAAATTAAGACCTTATCCCTGTCACCTTGTTTGTAGCAGCTGAACTTTCTTGTGAAATAGGGAAGTGTATCCTTCTGTTAGTTTCAACTGGTGCATATGTCTGCCTGCTTTTTAAAAGGAATTTCATGCTGAAAATTCAATGGCTTCCTGGGCAGGGTGAAGATGTTAAACTTAACTTACTTGAAATTTTCAAGACTTTGGCACTCCAAAATATTAGACAGCAGAGATAATGTAACATTAATTACTATTAGGACAGCTAATATTTTGTATTGTGTGGCTTCTTAATATATCTGCATAACTTCCACTTAGTAATACTTCTTGTGAAATTTATGGATAGTTCCTCAGGGTGGGACCTACAGAATGTTTCTAAGCTACCAGTGATCTTCAACATTGTGCACATATGTAATTAGAGATGCATAATGTTGATTGTTGACTATTTTCTAAAAGTCTCTTCCTCTGAGAAAATGTCTTTTGTAATGCTTAGCAGCCCAAGTTGTGACTGTTAGGGTGGAAGGCAGATTTTGAGGCAAGGCTAATGAAATCAAATGAATCCTGTTGAAACACACTAGGAGTTAGTAAATTTTATAATCTAACAGTTTAAGACTCTGTTAGGGCTCACCAAGATTCTTAACAATACACTAGAATTCTAAGGTTGTGAATGTGAATAGGCTGCCAATAAGAATTTATGATCCTTTGTTTGGTAAAACTGCTATAAACATAATTTCCTAAAATGCCAACCTCTGTTATCATGCAAGTACAGCAAAATGAAGTTCTAACAAAATTTGTGCCCTTTCCCAGCCCTTACTGAGAAATGCTTATTTCTAAAAGGAGTAAATTTGCAAGAGGTTTGATGTTTCTGATTTTTGCTATGGAAAAGTAATTATGTGGGTTTTTTTCCTTATGACTCTATTTTGAGGTTAACATAAAGTCATATTTGAGTTGAAAAATAGGGTCACAAGCGAATCTGGTTTCTTAATTTTTGCTGCCAAAATCTTTCACTAGAAAAGTTTCAGTTTGTTTTCTAAAATTATCTTCGTGCCACCTCCTCAAACTCCTACTCCCTAACCCTCACTTCTGGAGTGTAATGAAATTAACCACTTTAAAGAGGAAAGTAGTGGAAAGCACAGCCAAATGACAACAGTCTTGATGAAGAAAAATCATATGGTGTGCCTAGACAGTGTTTAGCTTGATGGAAGATTACACAATAAGCCCTTTGCCCTCTAGTTTTAAACTTGCTGTTTTGATGTCAGTGTAGTGTCTGCTTTCTGGAAAGCATAAAGCAGAGTTTTTTATTACTTTGTCTTTACTGGGGTTGCTAATAGAGGCTATCGTTCTGCAGAACGTACATTGCACGTGTGGCTGCAGAATAATAAAATTTAATTTGTTAGATTACAAATCTCTCAGAAGAAATAGCACTGGTATTTTCCAGCATCTGCAGTTCAAATAATGCTTAGTTTTTACTGGTCCAATAGTACAACTTTAGCTTGAGGCTTGATTTCTGCTCGGTGCGCTAATTTGATTGTGCAAAATAGGAAAACTAACACTTTGTTATCCTTCAATGTACATGACCAATGACTCTCCTGAGAGGAAACATAGTGGGAAGGGAGAATTTTATGTGGCAGACATTACTAGTGAAAGGAAGAATGAAAAATAAATACTACTTATGTTAAATTTGGTTTACTTAAATGCTTGGTTTGCAAAACTGTGTGAAACATTCCAAGCACTTTGAGTGCCAGTGGGTCCATGAAGATGAATCTGAAAATAGACTGTAGGCAAGCAGAGGGAACCACTTTATCAGTTTAAACTGAAAACGTTTTTGTGCTGTTAAATAGGTCGTAATCACAGTTAATAAGAGATGAAGCAGGCATTGCTTTTGTATTCCAGAGATTTTAAAGAGACTCTGTATATTTAAATATGCACTAAATTGCCTAAAAGGAGAAGAGGAGGCTATCCTACTGGGCTTTATTTTTTCTTCTCCCTCTACCTGAAGTATCAGCAGGAGTTACACCTGAACTTCTATTCATGCCTTGGCCTATGGACTGCATGACACAGCTTGTCTCTTGACTACTATGGATGCTGGAAATTCTTTATAAAATTACATTAGAAAACAACAACAACAAAAAAATCCATTAAAGAGGTGTTTTCATTCTTTCAATATGAAAATGTTGCTAAGTACAAACATCTTTTCTTCAGGGTGTTTCTGAATGCTAAATAATTGCAGACTGACAGTTACCTAGAAAGTTTTGCTATATAAGCAGTATGCACATTTAAGCTATTGTAATAAAGGGCAAATTTCTTACTGTGCTGAAGCAGAATGTTGAAATAATTAATGCTGAAAACAGTCTACTTCCTCCTACAAAGAATAGAGGATATGAAAGAATTATGATTCAACAAGTGAAAACACTCAATTCTCCTTGATAAATACAATCACTCATAGGTTCCAGGGAGTTCATTGTACAGTTGTTACAGAGTTCAGATCAATCAGAAAAACTATAACTGAGTTAAATTCAATATGTACAAATATATAAACAATATATAAAATTTTCCTTCACTGTAAAACGTTGTGTATTCAGGTGAAGATAACAAATTAATCTAATTACATCCTTGATTATTTTCACAAAATATTGCCATTAGGCTCACTAGAAAAGAGCTCCATTCCTTGATGGTGGGCCTGGAGAATTAATTGGAAGTACCTTTTTACAGACAAGTTAGTGTGTCATCTTTAATATTACTTGGAAAACCCTATGGGATCACAGAAGACAAGGATAAAATTCTGGTTGTGATGCAGGAAATTAGCATTTTTGTGTCTTCTTATATTGAGCAATGAAAGCATGAGGAACTCTGCATTGCAGCATTTAGCAGCAGCTACCTTGGCCTTTGCTCAAAGCCAAAGAAAGGCCTGTGACTTTCCCACATGTGCACACATCATGGCTAACCACAGCTGCTTTCTAATGTCAAAATATGGGGATAAGCCTTTATGAAAAAAAACTCTTACCTTCAATGAGAATTTATATGGCAGAATCTGAGAGGGGAAAAGCCCAGCAATGGAATTGGCATGACAAAGCTCCATAGGCTCTCTTACTTGGATGGTTTATCTGAGGTTTACTGATCGTGCTTGCCAAGTGTGTGAAGGCACGATCCAAAGGAAGCATGGTTGGATTTCAGGGGTGTGTGCCATTTGAGATGCCTTCCCAGCACCATAGGCATGACCATCTTTCATCTTGCTACTGAAACATCCACTGCACACTTCTTGCGTGCTGAAGTCTGGGGCTGTCATGTAGAAATACTCAGCTTTAAAATTCACAGTAATTTGTTGTATAACTAACTGTAGTTGCTATGGAATCCCAATGAAGAGATTGTTCCAGAAACACTGCTGACACTTCTTGCTCTTCTCAGCTGCCTGTTCTTTTGTTTAATTCAGGTTTGGTTGTTTCTGTATCCTTTGATGGAGGGAAGTGACCATTAAAAAATAATTCTCCTTGTGATGTTATCCAGCTTATTATGCAGCATGATTATAGAAAGCTCTGATCTGAAACAGGAAAAAGAACTCATAAAAAGTAAGATGTTTGGGGTATTTTTTTTTCAATGCTAACACAGGCTAAATATGTCTTCTTTCATCAGTAATATAACTATTGTTAAAAAAAAATGAAAGCAATTGGAATAGGATTTTGGTGAGGAAGAAATAGTATTTACTGGGAAAAAAAAACTACTTAAATGTAGTAATTTATTGCTTCATCTTTAGATTTACTAACATTTTCACTTATACAGTGTGGTGAATCCTACTATTTGGGCCATGTAGGATGCATAATTTGGTAAGCAGCTTCTACTGGCTGTTGTAGGAATTGTGCTTTTTGACTGCTGTGATATTTATCTTAGCCAACAATGATGGATACTATTACATATCTTAAACATTATACTAGGCCACAACTTCTTGTGAAGTATAACTTTCAAAGACATCATTTATTCATATGTGCACATAGTCATGTGTTCTTTAAGATTCCCTATAATTTAAAAATAATGGCAGCTAATACACTAAAGCAATAAATAATAAAATGGCAAGGATTTTTTCCTATGATATATCTGTAAGGGAGTTTTGGCTCCCATAAAAATGAGAGCAGATTAAGATTTTTTTCTTTCTACTGTTTCATGACCTGCCAAAGACTCAGGGTAACTCCTTACTAAAAATTCTCCATCATAAAAATTAAATTCTTTCACTTGACTGGAAATCTATATATCAAGCCCAAACCAAAGTGCAGCCAGACAAATTCCTTACATTTTCTGTCTTTGATGCCTTTTGTTTCTGATGCAACCAAAATAGAATAATTTTAATGTATTAAAGCTGCTAAAACAACTGATAAATCGGATTTTTTACTTACAAGAAAGGAGACAAGAGTTATATTTTTAGACTTTAATCATAGGAGAATTAAATTCTGTGGGGTTCTTTTCCATTTAAAATTACTTGCTGCTTTGGCAATAAAGCTCACTTTTCTTTGAGTGGTTAAAAAACTGCTCTTCCCAAGGCTTTCATCTCTTAATTCAGTTTCCAAATTTTCTCAATAGGCTCTAACCACCAACCAAAACAAATTGTTGCTCCTGCTGCAGCCAGTCCACCTTTACTGTCATTTGATTATCAATGTTTCAGTGGTAGTACTGTCTAAATATTTCTCTAATTCTGTTCTCGAAAGGGGAGACTCACTCTAATGCTGCAGGGGACCATTTATTAGCCTTGTTAGTATACAGGTAATGCTCTTTTTAGAGAAAGGGAACTTTCTCTGTCCTGAAAACTTGAGTTCAAATTAGTCAGTATTTGTTTTTTTAAAGTGAGGAGTAGGAATCCATGTATTAAAAAACACCAACACATTTTGATTTATCTTTCCAGTTGATCAAGAGTTTGGCTTATCTGTTCCCTAATGTTAATTGGTTAATCTGTTAACAAGTAATTAACTGTTTGATTAAACTTTTTTTGTTGGTTTTGGCTATATATTTTATTCTTCATTGAAGTGGTCTACCAGTTTCAGGATCTATCTACCTATTTGTCAGCATGGATGTAACTCCTGACTAAATAATCATTTCTTTGCAGTTCCCAGCAATAAGGTTCTGTTTTCCTCTGGCTTCTTTAATTTATGTTACTCCTGAAAGACAATATGTCTTTGAAGTTAAGAGTGCATATATGATCCAAAGACATTATTAGTTTTTTATGTGCAATTTTCCTCAGTATTTCTTACTGACTGTCTTTAAACACCACCTGGAAATCACTTCTATACAAGCTAGGTGCCCCAGCTGGAGGTTTAGGGTTCCAGTTTAGCAATGAGTGTAAAAAAAAATAGAAGCTCTTAAATGCTAAAGTGCTGTAATAACGTGTTCTTAATACATTTATTACTTCTCATATCCATTCCCATGAAAAAAAGTAGCTTTTCCCTTCATGAATACCACCACAAAGGGTGTGTGGCAGGTCTTTATCTAGGGTTTTAGGAAGGTGGTAACTTGTCAGAAAATGTGAATTTATATCAGAAATAAGAATCTATACATTTACAATTTTTATGGGAATTTTCAATGGTCTCTCAGACTGCCCATGTAACTTGCTGTGGCCCTGGTTTCCTTCAGCTACTGGGACACCTATGAGCTGCAGTAGTAGATGTTTCTGAAGAATTCAGTACAGAGAAAGATACTAGTCAAGCTGACCAACAGGTTCTCAACTTTCCAAAACTTTTTAGATAGTTGAGAAAAGATGTGCAGAATTTCCTCTGCAAATACTGAATATTAAGAAACTGTTCAGGCAACTGCATGCTGACTACTTTTTAAAATATACACAAGTAATATTACTTCATTCAAGATAGGACAGTGTAAATCTTTCTCATTGAATCTGACTTTTTGTGTTGTTTCTTTATGAATTATTCTTCTTATTCATGGGTGGCTAATTGTGTTATAGTCTCATGTGGGACCATTTTCCAGGGCACTAACAAAATAGAAATACTGTCAATTTTGGGTTTGAATCTTTTCTTTGAATCTCTGCACTGCAGTGTTATGGTTTTGATTTGGGGCTAAGCCTATTCTAAAAACTACCTGACCTAACTATAGCTGGTTTAGTGTTTAAAAGAAACTTAAAACTTATTCAGATTTATTCCATAACAACCACAGAAATTTCATTTTTAAAAGTAAAAAAAAAAAAAAAAAGGTTAATATATTGCCTTCAACATTAGCTTTAGGTTTAATATTAAATTTAGAGGCCAGAAGACCCCAATCTGTGAAGTGCTAGATGTTGTATTTTCATTTATTTCAGAGAGAGATCAATGATGCAAGATAACATGGGGAGGATTTATCTGTCTGTTGAGAACTATGAATATTCAGAGTGAGCCTAATGATAAGGAGAAAATAAGGCAGGTGGCTCAATGCTTCTAATATGTTTTGGCACTGAAGCCTCAAATTAAAATGCATGAAAGAAAAGACAACTATTTTTGGGCAAATTCCATGGGGTTTTTGTTACTCTATCTTCAATAATTGTTTTGGCTATTAAATTTTAAATCTTGAGTGACTACTGATGCAATTAGTATATTAAAATAGCCATGACTGACAAACACCTCTGCTGTATTTTTAACCAAAGGGAGCAAATTAGCATGCCAAACCACCTCAGTGTAGTCAATTGCCTTGCTTCAGTCAGGATCCAGTTAAGGAGAGTAATTCTGAGCCCAGAGGTGCAGGTGGGCAGGTGATTCTGCATGAGATTGGGGGCATAGAAGCTAGAAAACCCTGATTTGTTCATCTGGCTCCCTCACTTGAAGATATCTCCAGAATGTGGAAGGAAGTAGTACATGGAATAATTGGAGAACTGAAATATATGACTAAGCAGATTTTTCCAGAGAGATTGTAGAATCTCCCTCACTGGAGATATTCAAGAACAGTCTGGATGCAATCCTGTGCCATGTGCTCTAGGATAACCCTGCTTGAGCAGGGAGGTTGGGCCAGATGACCAATTGTGATCCCTTCCAACCTAACCCATTCTGTGATCTTTAAGCCATGAATTTCAGAAATCCAAAAATGCTACTCACACAACTATGTTTACTAATCTAACTTAACATCAAGAATGTTCAGGGAACAAACTTTAAAAGAAAGAAAAAAACATCAAATAAACATAATTTAGAAACTGAGAGCCAAACTTTTTGGCCAAAGTGAGGTGTGTCCAATTCACCTAATGGGCTTCCCTGATGATTTGGGCAAATTTAACAGCAGTCATTCTTACAGCTGAGCAAGGATTAAGCAGATTGAAGAGCCTGGTAGACCGTGAACCGAAACTAAGGAAATAGATTCATTGTGGAGTAATGGAGAGAGGTGTTTGAATGACAAAAATAAGTTGCCATGTTCCTGTTACCTAAAAACAACACCAAAAAAATCCCTGTTCCCCGTTGCCCCCCTCCCAAAAAAAAACCCCAAAAACCAAACACACACACACACAGGAAAACAAACAAACAAACAAACAAAAAACCAAAGCAATCAAAAAGGCAAAAAGAAAGAATAACCAACAAAACAACTGCTTGGGGTCTCCAGGAGGAGAAGCATGCATAGCTATCTGGTAGAGAACAGCAATTGCAAAAGGGCAGGTATCTCTTGAAGCTGCCCTTTTGAAACTTCTTTGCCTGAGTTCAAAGATGGAGCTATCATCTGAAAATGCAACCAAGGAGGAAATACTTGTTGTTTTTTATGCAGTAACCTTGGATTGTGACGTTCAAGAAACAGAGGCTACCCTTCTGCCTGTCCTTCACCTCAAGGGCCATGAACCTAGAGATCCTGTAGGAAAAGACCTACCATAATCATGAGGCAAGGTTAGGTGAATTTTTTTCCTGTGCTCCTGTTGAAGCTAAGAGGCAGTCCAGCAATGAGTATGAATTTATTTGGCTTAGTAGTAAAGCAGGCAATTTCCTGTCTAATCCAGTGTTCCTCACTGAACTATTATTTCAGCCCAATAGTCCTTGTGGTTTGTGATATTTGTGGATAGTTTATTGAATGCTTTTTTCTCCTCGCCTTTCCTGACTCTAATGTAAGAGGCAAAAACATTTTGCACTTCAGCATGACCAGAAATCAAAAGTGGGTTAGAAGCAAACTTGCTATGCCCTTTGTATTCTTAGGAAACAGAGGCTCAACTTGGACTGAAAAAAAGAAGAAAAGGTTGCTTTTATTCATAACAAGTCAAAGCCTGGATAATGAAAAACTCTAGGCTGAGAAAAATATGGGTTTAAATCTCCAACTACAGATTAGAATTCTTGTGAAAGTCTCTAGCCTCTAGGCCTTTGCATTCAAAATATGTATTGAGATTGAGTTTGGTGTTGTTTTGATACAGGCTGGGATTTTTTTTCTCTTACAAATACCAGAAGAAACAGAACATAAGTTTCCATTATCATAACTTGCCATTATCAAATACTTACCAGCAATGTATTCTATATCTGAGACAGATGAGTGAGTCATATTAGATTCATCTGAAAGTTTAGGTGAATAAGGCTGGTTCTCCATTGGCCAGTGATGATGTAAAAGGAAATTCCATGTCCAGACTTCCTTTATGATTTTCTCTGCCTAACATGACATCAAAATTACTTATTTTCTTTTTTGAGGGTCTGTGTATTACACGCATTTGGGTAAAAATAACTGCAATTGAAAGCACGTGAAAGGCTAAAGTGGATCCTCCCATGCCAAGCATTAGCCTAATTGGCTACTGAGTTATAGCTCACCAGTAGATATGTGATATCTCTAAGCAGAAGTCTGATTCTTTAAGCAGAATTCTCCTTTAATCTCTGTTGTGGATGGAAACTAGTGGTATCATTCTCCTTTAACCCCTCTTGTGAATGCAAATAGAGGTTATCAGGTGTGTTAAGCAGGTGTTGATTAATGCTTATGGAAATCTTCTGTGTTTTATGTCCTACATGGCAGTTGTTTGAGAATATGTGTGTCTCAGCTGCAGATATTTCCTTTAGCACTCAGCCTTGGGTTGAGTTCATCCTGAGCTCAACTTCACTTGAAACTAAAAAGAGGCTGCCTCCCCAAATGACCACCAGAGACCCCCAAAGGTGCAGTGACAAGTATATAAGACTGCAGAAGCTTAACAATTGTGCAATAGGTAAGTGGTAGCTGTATTAGATAGGCAGGTTTATGTATTTTGCTTTATATTCCTTGGTGTGATTGATTTCTGGAAAATTTCCACCTTGCACTCTGTGCAGAATAAAAAATGTCTCCTTTCTAAAACTGACTCTGTGTTTAGAGATTTTCAAGATTTGTCAATTTATGATGTATTGAGAGGGTCAGCATCTGCACCCATTGAAAACTCTTTGGACAAAAATATACTCAAATGAACTTGGGAATTTCTAAGTTCTTATTTCAAGTGCCAGATTTTTGCATGTTTGTATAGACATACATATTAAATGTTCTATTTTCCTGACTGCTTTTTCCTTTTCTGTCGCCTTTTTCCATTTGTTTCTTTTTCCTTCATTGCTATAGCTTATTTAGCTTTCTTCTTTTTCTTCCTTCTTTATATTGCTTTTCCTCCTACTACCTGAACCAGTATGATTTTACAGATCTATTCAGTGTAAGTAATACTAACTACATACTGTTGGAGTCATAATATAGTCAGAGATTTCTTTTGTATTTCTGTACTGAGTATAAGTAATTTCTATCAGTTACATAATATCCTACACAGAAACCTATTAATTTAAAAGTTCTGAAGAAGCCTGTACCATATTGATATTTGCACTTGTACAGCAATATGTTCAGACATCTGCACAGGCAAATGCTTCATAAACACTAAAGTACTAATATATATATATATATTTATATATTAAAGTGACTCACACCTAGTCAGATAAATAAGGAGCCAACCACAAAAACATGAGGAAAACAAGAGGTACACAGAAATAGAATTTCAGGGTGAAACTTACAATATGCATTAGAATCACTTACATGGTAAATTTAATGAGATTAAAATTTAATCACTATTCTTTTTGAAAATGGAACACATTGATATACCTCATGACAAAGTCATGTTTTGAAAACATGTTTTGAATAGAGCACCAAGCAGATACTGGTTTTGGATGATTAAGAATTAGCCTAAATAAGATAGCATTGAGATATTTTCTAGTTTTAAATTCATTTTGAAACAACATTTTAAAGAGTTTAGAATATGACCAAATTGTACTAAGATTTACTGAAAGTGTTGGAATGCATTAGGTAGCAACAACATTTTCTTTACCAGTTCAGACACATTTTTTGGACAACAGAAATCATTTGAAGTACATGCAAATCTTCAAGTGCAAATTGTTACGAAAGTAAAATGCTACTTTATTTATGAAATCCCCTCCACTCAACTGAATTTCTGAACTTTCCTGGAAGATCATTTGTTTTGCATATTTTCGGTTAGACTATAAGGTCAGATCCAACAAATATGCAAGAAGGATATGTCAGCAATAAATAGTAACACTGAGGCTTTTCTAACTAATTTAGTAAAACATAGAAGGTTTTATTAATTATGCTTTCATTTTAATAGCCTCAAAAGAGTACCATATGTTTTTCTTCACATTAGGTTTTCTAAAGCGAAGCAAGTAATTTTGAATTGCAATTGGCTAAGTCTTCTTTGCTTGTTTATGTATTCCTATTTCCATTCACCAAAGTTCTTGCATTTAACTTTGTCTTTCCTCTTGAGTGATTCTTGCCCTGAAATTTCATTTCAAAGAGCTGCATAAGAAAGGATGAAGCATTTGCTTTGTGAGAACAATGTTTGTCAGAAAGCCTGAGATATGCTAAAGTGCCCTTCAGTGTGACAGAAGCATTTTTCAGTGCTGGGTGACACAGCACAGAGACGTCAACAGGAGTTCTGTTGGCAGCAAAATGAATTAAGCACGGTTTCATAAAAACCTGTCTCTTGGTTGAATTATCTCACACTTAATATAGTGAAAACTATCATTAAAGGGAGACTGTCTCTGTTCCTCCCCCTGCCCCATGGTTGGAGCTTTCATATTCTTTCTGTTTTCTAATGGGAGTTGAGCTCAGTGGGAGACATTAGTGAGTGTTTCCTCTAATTAACCATGAATTACACAGATCTTTTATGGATACAATATTATTAGAGTTTGTAGTTTTTTGGTATAAATCAGCCCATATATTCAGCTGCAAGTAAAAGAAAAAACAATGTATATTTATGTCTTACTGTACAAAACTCAGCTTGGGAACCTGGCCTAGAAGTGTTTTTGTCAGGGTATTTTGCTGCGAAAATTTGTGCACTAAGGAGGTCAGGAAACAACATGCTGTCAACAGCAAGCTGTGGACTGAGCTGTAGACAAAATGAATGAAGTGAATAGAGGCCACAGCTTTAATAAAAGATCCTCAGCTACATTCTTCTGCTTGCAGGCAGCTGGAGCCATTCTTCCCCTATTGACAAATTGTCTGACACTTTTCAGATATAAACTGGTTCTGCTTTGAGGTTACTGTCATACTCCTCAGGCCTGGTAAGGAGTCCAGCTGAGGGTTTTTCCAGTTCTGTAATATCCTCCTATTTTATCAGTGCTTTATTGGAATTAACTTAACTGAAAGCAAAGATATTTCACTGCTATTTGACAGCATTGTGGGGATGAGGAGAAAAAGAAAAGGGTTCAGCATGCAGGCAAAGTTCTAGGATAGAACCTTGGATAGAGCACAAAGGAAGGTTTCAAGCCCCCCAGCTCTGTTTCTGTAGCTGCTCATGAGATTTTAACACTTCAACCAGATTAACACCATGCAGCCTTGCTGAATATATACATACAAGCAGCTCCTGGACTAAGCATATTGAAGGCAGACAGATGAAATAAACTTTGCCCTAATTTCTCTTAAGGCTTTGGAGTCTGAATAACTGCAGTTAGGGAATGGCTTCTCATCCTTTTCAAAAAATACATTATTTTTTTTCCACTTTTTATGGCCAGAAAGAGGGTATTGAAGATTTCTGCTAGGAAGCTGAGAAAGTGCCTGGAAAATCTTCAGCGGGTGGTCTAGGCTTCAAACCGGTTCACTGCCAGTGCTTCAGGAGTGCAGGCAAACAAACATCATAAGTATTTTGGACACGTAGTTAATAGAATGTTGGAGCTGGAGAAATCTAGTTACCACAGTCAGAGAAGGGCAGAGAGACTGATGAAAACAAAGTGCATGATGACAGTGGAAAACAGGCATGAAGAGAAAGAGCTGACAGAAAACATTTGTAAGTTGTGCTGACATTGAGGAAAATAGGATGGGAAGGGAGCATAAACCAGGCCTGTTTTATTCTGTGTCATTTTAATAAGCTCTAAGATCCTAGCTCTTTCGAATAAAAGGGCTGAAAATGAGGCTTGTTATATGATAGTTTTCAGAATTGCTATAGCTGCCATGAATGATGCTGTTACCCCTTTTGTCTATGTAGATTATCAGTATATTTTGATGTGAAAAGAGTGATTTCCACAGTGTGAGTTTGAATACCTCTGTACTTCACTGCTTAATGAAAAAGCTGGGGGGGAGGGAGATCTGGTGGTAGCACCCAGTCTGGAGTCTGATCTTTGAGAAGCAAAAACTGTGTCTTACTCTCTGTGGGTGAGTCAGTAACAAGTCCTCAAAGCAACTGAGGTGTTTAAAGCCTACACTCATAAGAACTAGTTTGACTCCAAGCGTCTTTATCTAGGCTTAGATACCACTGAATCGAGTGTTTCAGTTACAATTTCTAACACACACACATTTCTATATATATACATCACAAATAAAGCAAACAAAAATCACTAGTCATTAACAGCTGCAGATTTTTTGGGGTTTTTTTGTACTCAAAATAGAAGCCATTTACGTTCATACTCTCTGACTTTGAAGCCTTATTCGTGTGGGTGATTTTTGGTCTTCATGTGAATTTCTTTGAGGGTATTTAGATTCTATAATACAGAGTTTTAGCTACTTTGGTATGCAGCTAGCCCTGAGCATTTCAGTTCTTAGCTGAGAAAAACTTTAGTATGTCTAGGTTTTATACACTGTTTCTTGCTGTGATTTCTGAGTGATGTATAAAATATTATGACTTACATCAAGTCTTGTGAGCCTTTGTTTTCCACTCATCTCCTCTATATTTTGGCTTTCTACACTTCTAATAGATGCCTTCTATTGTTAGCACAATTACACTGCTTTGAATGGAATATTTGTTCAACAGAAGATACAGAAGGTATTGTTTATTAAAAAAATCTGCTGTTATTTTTGAAGAATGTCCGAATCGTGCTAATTTCTGTTAACTGTATCTTTATGTTCCAGTATATGACCAAAAATAACTAATATTTTTTCAGCCTCTAGGTGATTCAGTTCCCCTAATAAGATTAATTTGGCTTTGCTCATTTGTTTTCTTACCTGGAGATTCCAGCATAAAATAATATAGTAGAAGTTCAGCTGGACTAAGTGCCTCATTTCATTTAGCCAAATCTGGGTGAAAAATAGTTAGCAAAACTGATTACCCAAAATGATAGTTTTAAAATAAACAGATCTGAAAACCTCACTCTATCCTTACACCCTGGGAAAGAGAGAAAAAAAAAAAAAAAAGGCAGCAAACTGTTGTAGTGGTCTTAAGGTAGCAAACCCACAATTATGTTAGACAGCTTAGATAGCAGCTCAGCCTGCTGGTTCAGTAGTTCAGAGGTGTGGATAGGCTGGAGTTAAGGGCTGCAAGGGGAAGGCAGGGGCTAATGCTTCCTTTTGGGAGTTTATCAGTTCACATATATTTATTTTTCTTGTTCCAAAAAAAATGGGGTTTGATAATTTCAATTATATGAAGTATATTAATTAATAAATATATAAACATATTAATATATTAGAAGCAATTTTTTTTCAGTTCAGATCCTCTCGGAGGCTGCACCAGAACACAACTATTACTCAAACTCCAAAAGTGAGTTCTACTTTTATTATAATAAATCCCTTAACATTTATGAATTTGCAGTTTTCTTTAAATACATTTATGAATTTATTACTGTAACTTAAGCTTGTAAGATGTGGACTCTTTTAATGAATCTGGTAGAATTTATAATTTCTGCAGGGAAAATGGATTTTCCTCAAGGTTTTTATCAGGAGGAAGAGGGGAAAAAAACTAACAGTTGCTGAGCAAGCCTAGAAAGAGTTTATAAAAGAGGAAACTAATAGGATTTAGCCTGTACTGAACATCCTGTAGAGACCTATGGCAGACAGGAAGAGAGACACTATCAAAATAATATTGGGCATTTCTAGGAAGGATGATAGAAATCTCTGTTATATTGAAAATGAAAAACGTTGCAACACATTTTTCTAGTTGGTCTTGAGACTAAAGATTTTGATATTTCCATTTCCATTAACTGTGCATTTCTGGGCAATTCTACTGCAATATCATGATACCATAGAGACACAAATCTTTTCATGGACAATGCCCATGGACATGCCATTTTTACTTTGAATAAGTCAACAGTAATCTTAGGTTATAGAGATTGTGTTTTACATCTTTCCTATGTAGGTTCAAGACTAAACTTATAGATCTACATGAGTGAAAATCAGAAATCTTGCAAGAAAGTAAAAGATTATATCTGTGCAATACCAGTGTCCCTATCTCTGCCACATGCAAATTTTCCAGCCGAGACTTGCATACTCTATGAGATTGGATAAGACCCCAGCCCACTGTGGTTTGGCTACAGGCTGAGACTTTGCATGCAGAGATACACAAGGAAATGTGATGAGCAGCAAAAATTTCAAGTAGCACAGATATACAACCACTTTTTCAGCAGGTAAGAAAAATTATAGACACACCCTCCCTCGCTACAGCTTTGTAAAGCACAAACAGCCAAAGAAACTGCTGTGGGATATAAATTAGGAAAGCCTCAGGGAAAAAAAATTACCTTCACGATGTCTAAGGGATTTGATATTCTGTAGCAGACCAGCCAAATAATAGCCTTATAAGCTACTTGATTAGAAAGGGTTTTGGTTTAAATGCTCTCTCATTTACAATTAGAGGTGTTAATTCCATGGCTAAAGGTCAGGAATTACTCACTGCTAGCACCGTGTCTCAGAAACATATCCGGGAAATGGTCATCAGCTCAAATCAGAGGTGTTAAAATGCAATTAAAGGTCACAGTGGCTTTTGCTGAATGAAATTAGCTGTTCTCTCGATTAACTTTTTCTGAAGGGATGGCTGCTGAGTTGAGACAAGTATGCCTTCACAGGAACATTCCAGTTAAGCATCTGCTTTTCAGAGGAGCCAAAGGCTTTGATGAGACAGTTTTTATGCTGCTAGGGATAGTTTCAGTGTTTCTGCCATTATCTGGGTAGAGATTACTTTAAAAAAGAAAAAAGTGAGTAAATTCATTGTAGTGAATGTTTCTGAGTGTAGATGAAAGAAGATAAACTTTATATAAATTAAAAATTAAATGTAAACAAGGTAATTAAAATTAAATATAAACAAGCATACTGACCTGAAGCTGTAGCATGTAGGTCTACTGCTAGAGTATTTCATATTAGTGCTCTGTAAATTACTTTTTGTTAGTTCAATGCCCCTGTTTTAACTTGTCAGTACTACAGTTGTTTCTTCTGCCTGGGCAGAAATATATACATGTGGATTCTTAAGCTGATTATGTTCTTTTAGGCAGCTTATTCAGGTTTCTTTGTGACTCTTTTCGTGTCTTAAAATCATTCTACAGCAAGTTGTAGGCTTCTCCTAGCATGGTGTTGTCTGCAGAGAAAAGAGACTTATCTACTCTCTTGACCAAAACATTGAGTGTTGCCAAAAGTCTTGTCACTATCAAATATTGTCTGTAAAAATATTGAGCAGAATAAAAGTCAGGATGTATCTGTAAGAAATTTGATTCAACAAAGCTTTTCAGGTTAAAAATTAATCTGATAACTACCAAGATTAGTTTCCAACCAGTTGTTACACATTAAATTCTTCCAGACTACATGATATATTCCTAAACATGTAGATACATCTTCAAAACAGAGATTATAACCTATTTAAATAGACAATGAGCAATGGAGAGGACATTTCCCAGGAATCTCAATGACGAAGCACAGCTTATTAAATAGACCACTAATTGAGCTGTAGTAATTTGTTATGTGTATAGGCTATGAGCCTGTCATCTCCTGCTGTAAATGAGTTGGTTTTTTCAGCTTGATAAAGGCAGTGTAGCACATGTAGGCAGTCAGAAAGTGTGTTTCTGAACCTTCAGTTCTACTATGAATTTTTTGAATAGTGTTATGTTCAGCCCTGTTTAATTTTACTCCTACCTCCTAGCTAACAAGCATGGGTTGAAAAACATTTGCAAGTTCACTCATTTTAAAGGGCACTTGCATGACAGAAATGTTTGTGTTGGTGTTGCAGCTGCTCATAAACCACGTGTCTGGCTTACATGCGTATAGTGAAAACTCTCTTTTCTTCTCAAATGTGACAGTGTCGTAATCTCTGCATGAACATGTGTGCTGTCATCAGAAATATTACTTTGATATCAGGAACAGTCTTCAGGGATGACACCTGATTACACTTTTTTCTTCCTCAAAATATAGTAGTCTTCTTCCTTCCATATAGTAGTTTTGCATCTAAAAATGTCCTAAATTATTAAGTTGTTCCATACATAAGAAAGTGCATGAAGGTGCTTACAGTTGTTGACTTTTATTAAACATTCCAGGATCTCAGGGAAGCTACCTCCAGCAGAAGAGAGTTAGGCTGTTCTGGCCATCTGCTCCATTCCACCAGAATCCTCCAGCACTCACTAGATGGCTGTGTATCCTTATGAATGCTTCCTTGTGAAGTTTCTACGAGTAATAGTAATCCACTCACCATTTGACAGTTTTCAGGAGTAGTGTGCATGCCACTATGGGGCTTGCTTACTTTCCCATCTAGGTCATCTTTCTCTAACTTTGGCTAAAGTGACCCTTCAGTTAAACTAGATTCTTCAGCTATAAAACCCCATTTCTCTCTCTGTACTGAGCTTTACCGTGCTTCCTCAACCAACCTCAAACATCCTCCATCAAGCAGAATTGAGTATACTGGCTTCTCAGCAGGAGTATTCTCTTTGCATATTCATTGTTTGGAAACGAAATAACCAATTATAGCTCTTTATGCTCTAGTACTGTGATGGTTTTATCAGTGTGGGGAAGAACACAAAATGAAGCAGTCTTCAAACAAACATGTAACCTCTTGAAGGCAAACTGATAACCTGAGTTTATAAACTGCATTTTGAGAGAGTCCTTGGTTAAATACTTGTCTGGATTGTGCTCTCATTGAGTTAGTGCAACCTAATACAATCTGTAACTCTGCTTGTTAACTGAGCAGCTAAAGTAGTTGAAGCCTTGTCATACCTGAGAAGCCCAAAGAAAAATGCATTTCATTATTGACAGTACTGACTACTTAAAAAGCAGCCACATGATACTCCAAAGAAGAAAATTGCTTCAAGTAACTAACCATAGAAACATGGCACTTCAGTTTCCCTCTAAATTTTTTAATAGTCTTTTTCTTACTGTATTTATCAACCTCCTTTCGTTCTTCCTTTCGTTCTTCCT
>VZSR01001283.1:23536298-23605428 GCA_013398615.1 Brachypodius melanocephalos | reverse complement strand
TCTTCCTTTCGTTCTTCCTTTCGTTCTTCCTTTCGTTCTTCCCTGAAGTCATATACTGAAACAATGCATTCCACTTTACAAATTTAGGTGAGGGGGGATGAGCATTTCTCCTTTTTGTTGCTTTAAGCGCATATTTCTGTTTTATACAACAGTAAAATACAATTTTTCAATATTTCTACATTTTTATGTATCTTCTATTCTGTTTTGCCTTGTCTTTCTACAGTAATGTCCAGATATACTTAGCACTCTCCTGATGTGAAAATATTTTCCTACTTTTATTAAATAATTTTAGTCTAGATGAAATATATTTTTGGATAGTAGTTGGAAGTTAGCCATATAAACAAGTTAAACAGGTGGACTGAATATTATATAATTGACTAACATAATATTAATCTCAGTTTTATTTACTATTCCTCATTTTTCATCTTAATATCTAGTTTGTCACATTCTCAGTAGATTATTGAGTTTTCAGTCTAAATGGCTACATCACTCACAGTTGTAGAGTTGTTTAAGGTACTTAGCCCTGGTCCTGCGTGCCTGACTTCAAAGAGGACTGGGCAATCACCAACTGTATTAAGTTCAACAGGGGAAAATGCCAGATTCTGCACCTAGCATGGGGCAACCCTGGAATTATGGACAGACTGGGGAATGAGAGGCTGGAGAGCAGTGCCACGGAAAGGGACCTGGGGGTCCTGGTTGATATCAGGTTGAACATGACTCAGCAGTGCCCTGGCAGCCAGGAGGGACAGCCCTGTCCTGGGGGCATCAGGGACAGCATCACCAGCCAGGCAAGGGAGGGGATTGTCCTGCTCCGCTCTGCACTGGGGCGGACTCACCTTGAATATTGTATGCAGCTGTGGGTGCCACAATATAAAAAAGATATTGAACTGTTAGTGTCCAAAGGAAGGCAATGAATATGGTGAAGGGCCTGGAGGGGAAGCCACATGAGGAGGGGCTAAGGTCTCTTGGTCTGTTCAGCCTGGAGGAGACTGAGGGGAAACCTCATTGCAGTTACAACTTCCTCATGAGGGGAAGAGGAGGGGCAGGCACTGATCTCTGCTCTGTGATGACCAGTGACAAAAACTGAGGGAATAGCCTGATATTGTGTCAGGAGAGTTTTAGGCTGGGTATTAGGAAGAGGCTCCTCTCCCAGAAGGTGATTAGGCACTGACACAGGCTCTCCAGAGAAGTGGTCACAGCACCAGCCTGATGGAGTTGAAGAAGCATTTGCACAACACTCTCAGTCTCATGGTGTGACTCTTGGGGATGGTCCTGTTGCTAGGCCAGGAGCTGGGCTCAGTGATCCTTGAAGGTCCCTTCCAACTCATCTGATTCTGTGAATATACTGCCCCAAAAGCTATTCACTATCATTCTGTCTGATTACCTAGTTAGGTTAAGGGTCTCTACAACTCCTTGATTTTATTTGGGTTTTTAATTGGCTATTTGTTTTTCTGTTGGCTTACAGTGTAACTCATAGTGATTAGATGAATTTCCTAATGCTCATATATTTCTGCATTCTGAAACTTCTAATTAATTAGAAGGGCAAAAAAACACCTGTGTCCTTGAGACAAATAGGATGCCTTAGCTCTTATAATTATATTAATATAGAATATTATTATATCATGACTCACTGTTATTTTACACAGCCAAAACCTCTGTCTCTGATTACAGCAGTGGGTAGGATTACTTTTAAGATGAGCCACTTTGACCAGTTCATTTATATTCTACTTCCCCAACTTCCATTTTGTCAGAAATATCACTTTTGTCCCTGCCACTAGTAGGCTTAAAGAGGATAAAAGCTCTCTTGTGAAATGCTTTGGAAGGAAGAGAGATATCATAACCTACATGTCTTTTCATACGAACATGAATATAAGAAGTACTGGGAATGGAAGCCTTAAAAGGATAAAAACAATTTAAACCCAAATGTCAGGTCTGCGTTTATTAAAATAAATAACTAAACTTCTACATTACATAGCAAAAAAAAAAAAAAAATCTCCTGAGATATCTGGAATCATAGAAGATAGTCAGAAAATGAAAAAGGACCAGACCTGAAATTTAGTTCAACTTTTTTGTTAGTGTGTGCATCACAAGGAGTGTGGTTCAAGCTGGAGTTGGAAGTGAAGCTGTCATGTGTGATGCAATAGAGGATAATTGAAAGGATTGAGTGGTGGGTTGGAATCGGTGGTTACAGCAGGAAAAACAGCCAGCTGCCTGATGTGTGCTTGTGTTCATGCTTCAAGCTTTAATAAAACAGTAGGGAAACACCATAGGTGTTCTCAAGTATGCTGCATACAAATTTTCGATAGATGCTTGATTGTCACTCTGAATGCTAGCAGAGAAGACTGAACAAAAGGATCTGGCTTTCAGTCCTCCATTTAGGAGAGGATTCTTTAGGTTACTATCCTGTCATAGCTGCTCGTTCTCTTTCCAGTTGCTCAAGCTTCCCCCACACCGTTTTGTGAGTGTGAGCTGCTGTTAGGCTGATCTTTATAGTCTAAGATACCTGAACTCTTGTGTTGCCTCTCATGCATTCTTGGCAGTGATTCTTGATTCATGAGGGGAAGGAACCATCATCATGGTTAAACAACTGGTCCCAGACTCGAAAGCGGTTTGTCTTCATGTACTTAGAGACTCAGGTCTTACATTTGGTCTAGAAATGGTAAAGCACTAAAGGCACAAATAAAACCAGCCTAAATGTACTAGGACTGCAAGGAACCAGTGTTTGTCAGTATTGTTTTCTTGCATCCCAGCAACAAAAGACTGACAGGCATCATCACGTTATGTCTGGATTATCATTTAAATTGAATCACAACTGAAAATATGTTAGTTTAGAATAAATTTCTCTCTTCAGATAGGGGTAGTAAATTAAACATAAACAGTGGAAAAAGTCTACTAATGCTGTTACTAAGCAGCAACATCAGTAATGGAAACACTCTAGTGGATACACAAAAATATTCAGTAATTTTAAGAGACCTGCAATTGTCTGTTTTAAACCTATAGTTACCAGAAGCAGCTGGATCTACCTTAATGTAATATTCCCATGGATTCCTCTTGGCCCTACGAGTTTTTTACCCACTGTCTGTTTTCTCTGTAGTTATCTCTAGTCCAACATCTGACCAGAGAATTCCCTCTTACTGTGTACAAACTCAAATGTATAGGAGAGAGATTGCATTCAAGCCCAGGTTAGCTGGCTGGTGTCACAGGTCTCTGGAACATAAGGCAGGGATTTGAAGACACCTGCGTATCTTTGCTGAGCTTGAGGAAGAAATAATGTGTTTTAAAAGCTAAATGTAAGTCATTCATATCTAAAATACAATGCTGTAAATAGAAATTTTCTGCAAGGAACAGTCTAAATCAGGTTATATACGTTGCATATAAAAATAGTAGTGCATTAGCTGTGAATTTTAAAGAAGCTACACAGACCCCATAAGTATTTGCTATGGTGTGGTATCATGAGCAATTTCAGGGAGATGCTGTTCAGCACCCTTATCAACAATAGTTGTGCACACTGTCATATGTGAACTATTTTACCATGGTCTCTAAAATAAATTAATTCTGGCTGTCATGTATATGCCCTGATTTGTTGAAATAAACCATGGTACGGTAAGCATTTTATTTCTGTAGTGAGCTGCTTTGCAGTGAGCAAGACAACAAGAGCAATTTCACCTTTTGAAAACTAAATTCTGGCCTCTGATAGGTATTATAAACCCCAAACAGATAGGTTCTCTTCTTCAGCACACTGACCATAGTGTGGCACAGTGGGTTTAGAATTATTGTTTAAGATAATAAAAACTTTAAAAGTTGTATTTAAGGCCTATGGATTCTTACTGATGTGCAGTATCAGTTACCAATACTGGATGACTATAAATTCACTGACTTTCTTAGGGACCAGTGATATACAATGATATGAGGTCAGTAGGGAATTTTCATTGAAACAGAACTGACTTTTACTCTAATTTCTTCTTTTTTTTCCTATGCCATTTATTTCTGCCCAATGAGATTTCTTAACTGGAGTTGTTTTGATTATTTTAGACTTGCAATCTTTAATAATATCAGCTTTTTTGTAAGAGGTTCTTATATGGTGTTTTATTACTACAATTTCATAAAAATTACAAGATTATGAAGGGGTTATGACTCAATAAAAGGCCATGAGGAAAAAGCTTCATGTTTTGTGTCAGTTCTTTAAGCATAGAGATTATGAATATCTAGGAGAGCAGGTAGCTTCTCTACTCTGATTCATTATTCCATATTGCAAAATCTATTACTTAAGTTCATATATATATTTTATATATATATATATATATATATAAATTAACTTTATTATTTGAAAATAGACACTTTTATATAACCAAAATATATACCCATTCACAAATGTCTGCTTGCAAAACTGTGAATATAAAGCTTATTTGAGTTAAAAAAGAAAAAAGAAAATAGATCTTCATGTGAAAAAGTTCATTCAAGTTTCTTTTGTTTTATAAAATCATGTATGTGATCATCCCACATTTGTTTCTTGCAAAATTACAGTAAAATAAGGATCCTCAAGGGTTTTGTTGGGTTTTTTTTCAGATATTCCTAATGGTTTATAGAGTTCCTGAACCTGTGATAAATACCTTTTTGTTTTTCCTAAAAGATAACTCCAAAAGAGGACTGGCAAAAGGACTGTTCTATGATTAAATTGAGAACAGAATGTCTGTTCCATCACACTTAGTTTTGTATTAAAACTTGATAATGATCTTCATTTACAGTACTGATACCCAAACTAACCACATGGACAGAAAGAGATGAAACGTGCCCTGTGAAGAAAACTTAGGCACTTCTGGTTTTAATAGAATAAAAGATGCCACAACTATTTCTGAACTGCTGCATTTTGTTGCTTTGGTACCTTGCTTAACTAACATGAATACTAGGCTAAGTTGTAACAATTCTTTGTATACTGTGTGGTTTTTTCCTACATTGGTCAGCTAGGAGGCTTTCTGTCTGGTACTTCTGTGTACTCTTGAAATAAAATTGACTTATGTTTTCACTAATATGATTTATTCTGAAAAAGTCCATTTATATGTGTTTGTTACATAGAAAGTAAGTGGTTTCAGTAAGGAAGACATGCTAAAGATTTAAGTATTAAAGTATCAGTGAAAAGTCAGGGAACTTATGGCTTCAGTTGTCCTGTATAATTAGGTTTCCTATTATTTTCCCAGTTGTTCTTATTACTTTGAAGACAAATTGTTTTTAATATCACTATGGTGTTTAAATGAGATCATTTGACTTTTAAAGCAGTCAGTCAGAGAATAATTTCAGGTCAGTACTGAGCCTCTGTCTTGTATTGCTCTGTAAAGGAATGGCATGTTATATAATGATAACAATGAAGAACTCAGTGTCAGATGATTAAGAGGAGCAGGTAGACATTGTCTCTCTGTTGGCCTTCTGGATGAGTAATCGACAAAGAAAGGTATCAGCTTTGAAGAACAACTTTAAAAATAGCTACTAAAATATTCCAATATTTATAATGCTATCAACAATATTTTGCAATTTAGTAATTTTTAAAATTTTAAATGGTATTTTTTTCTCCTGTCTTCACAATCTGCATGGTTAAATCAGTGCAGCTGGTTTTCTACTTAAATATATGAATACTGTGATATAAATACACCTGACTTTGTGCCAAGTACCAACTCACAGGCCAAGACTCTGATCTATTGCTCATCCTTTATAATATAGTTCTGGTCAAATTTTTCAAAGCCTATAATATGTTCATTTAGGGATAGTCATAAAATGCCTGAGGCAGCCAGACCTCCCATTAACTGCTGCTGATAGCAGAGAGCCCAAATCTTGTTTATCAGGTAGTGCAGTAATTGCATTTCAGAATAAAAGGTAGCCTTTCTGCTGAGTATAACCTTAAAATTGAATGTGGCAACCTAAGCACTGAAACTCAAATTGTTCTGTGTGTCTTTATTTAGGAACATCCGGAGAAAAAGGCTGTGGTTTGACCACTTGAGAGTAGCTGTTGAAGAAAATATTGAGAGTAGCTATTGTTCCTTTGTGAACATCTATATTCTGAGTTTTAAAAGCATTTATGGCTTGTGAAGTCTTTGATTACAGGTATTGGGCTAATTATAGATAGTAATAATTTTTCTCCTCTTAATCTACTACCTGAATGTTTGACTGGGTGTGACATATATGAATCCACATTTATTTATGACAGGATGAGCTTTTTAAGAGACCCAGGCTTTAAAAAAAAGTCTGTCTGCTTGATATAACTATAGGTTATGGTAGAAATAACTAATGTAGATGGTAGTTAATGGGTAGAGAGAAGCACCTTTGGAGGATGAGTTAACAAAGATGTTTGTATGGTAGAGTGAATTGCCTTTTCAGGCTGTGTGAAGCACAGTTGACTAACCTGAACTTCAGACCTAGTGGGGCTAATAATAAGTGATAGAAAATGTGGCTTGTTTCTAAAAGTTATCCCAGGCTTCTGTATTTCTCTTTTTTCAATTGTGGCTTTTATTTCAATTGTTTACAATTACAAATAAATCAAATGTTCAAGATATGGGAACATACTGGATTTATTTAGTAGTAGAATGTTATTTCCTTTTTGTTTAGAAACTGGAGAGATATGTTGGATTAATTCCCACTTAACATGTTGAATAAAAATAAAAAAACCAGGTGGTTCAGGATTCAAGCTATTGTTTCTGAGTGTTAACATCAGAAAACATTTTTTTTGAAGTCATGCCACTTCAAGAAAAAAATTTGAAATTAACAGCAAAGTTTATCATTTGTTGTCTGAAAATTATTTATATTATCAACAGAGAACACAACACTTAGCACTATTGCTTAAATTGCCTTGGCATATTAGATTAGTAACAGGTGAACTGCAGCTTTTTCTTACTTTTAGTGAAAAAAAAATGTGGAATATACATATCATGTCTTGGGAACTTTTATGATTGTATGTAATGTAGCAATTACTGACAGAAAATGTGAAAAGTTTCAGGAAGATAACAAGTTGTGGGGTGAAAATGGATGCTATAATGATGTGAAGAATGATCAGGATTTAGTGGACATACAGTATTTTCCCAGAAAAATATACTTGAGACTGAGAATGTATCACCTTTTTCGAGGCAACCATTTTCTTCTTTTGCTGTAGATACAGTACTTTATACTGTAAATAACCCTTATTTAAAAAAAAAAATAGTATAGAGTCACAGAATCAGATCTAGAAGGTCTCGCTGTTATACTAACAAACAACAGAGACTTTAACTTGTAGAAAGAAATTTTGTGGTCAAACTTTTTTGGTTTGTATTCTTTTAGTTTCATAATATTTTAGTTTCAGTAATTTTTTTTTTTTGTTTGCTTTTCTAAACCAGGCTGCTTACAACCCAAATAATTAATCCAGTTGCATTTGGATTAAATAATAGTGCAAAAATAAATTATCTAATGAGACTTGAAAGGGAAGTCAATACAAAATACACTCAGGAATCAACGCTGGTGTTGTCTCCAGAAAAATTGCTGAACTAATTGTCATGAAGTATATTGATGTCACTGTCACTATGACAACATTGTGACAAGAACTAGACACTCTAGGCTACCTTGTAAAAAGGATCTGTCATCTATTTTTTTTTTTAAATAAAAGTAATAGAAATGAAAACCTCTCCCCCAGCACAGGGTTTTATTTAAGGTTAGATGAATTGTTATAGGCATGGGATCAAGTTATTCTTGAACAAGTGACAAGCCAGCTTTTCAAGACAGGTAAGAACAACATATTCAAATATAATATTCTTTTACTTTTCAACTATTTAAAAAAAATTCTCTCAAATAGAAACATTTGTATGCAGAAAATTAATGTTTTGATATATTTCTCAAAAGTATGGCATGATTTTATGTCCAAGGATGTAAGAAACATTTGGAAGTAGTGTGTGTGTGTGTAATGTAACTTATACAGAGGATGGAGGGTTTTTTTCCATTTGTGATTCTTTCTGCTTTTTTAATTTAAAACAATCTCTCCAACTTTATGTAATTCTGGTTCTGTGTTATTTTAATGAAGCCACAGAATCTGTGACCTACTGCACTTTTTCTTTCTTTTTTTCAAACTATATTTTATCACCCACAGATCTAGTTTATTTTCTCATTCTGTATCTGTGTGATCTCTACTGTCTCATTGATTTTAATGTTTCTGCTTTCCCACATCAGAGGTACTACTTGGTGTCAGCATAACAGCTTGAGAAAATGGCACTCTCTGGAAATACTACAATATTAACAATATTTCCTGTCTTTGTCTACATGTTACTTTTTTGCAAATATGTTCATCAACTACAGTGCTTTTTATATATTTATTTTATATTAGCAGTTTAAACCAACATGATATCAACATGGAAAAACACCTAGATAAATCTTTCCCAGAAGTATTTGAATTCCTAATAATTCCTAAGCAGATCATAAACTCCTATGGGAAGTTTTCATTGTTGCTTTGATGTTATTTTAACTATGCAAGCCTAAGTGAGAAGATTTATTAAGGTCCGGCTCTCTTGATCTTGATTTCAGTTGAAACAATTAGCTGGTGTTGATTTCTAAACACTGATAAGATACCATTTAAGACAAACATCTTAAAATGGTCATTACTTCAAAATAATTTTTAGTCATTTATCAAATGCAACATCCAGATATTAATAAGAACAATGACTTTTTTTTAAACTTTCTCTTTTACATTAATAATTATTCTGTTCTTCAATTGTTCACCAAGTGAGACTAATTTAATTGGAAAACTGGATAAACAAGAAAGTTATTATTTAGCTAATATATATTCCTGGGACATAACTAAAAATAAGTTTTTGAGGTAAGATTTTGTATATAAAGTTTGAAGACAGGCATATGTATCCAGGAGTTAAAAAGCAATTCCATGTGAGGGGAACAGCTATCAGATTAACAGCAGTAGTCATTACACCCTCAGTGCTTATTATACTGAGATCAAAAAAATCAGAATGAGGTCTATATCCTCTAAATACAGCCTTGAAAAGTTTCTGTAATGCTGTGGAGCCCAATCAGTGCATATTATCTTCAAAACAAACAAACAAACAGACAAAACAAACAGATAAAAACCTCCCTCCTCTCCATCCATCAGAAAGTGAATAGGTCATCTGCTTTTAAAATAATTGTCCTGAGGTCTTGAGCAAGTTAGCTGCTCTCTTCCAAGTCATATAAATTCATTTAGATTTCCTTAATTGCAATGTGTTAGATTACTTTCTTTTAAAGCATTTTAAGCTTGGGTGAAATTGCTCTTGAAAGATGCCTGTTGAGGAGCTGTAAATTTTCACACCATGATTTCAGTCAACAGTGCAGTGCACTGGAGTCATATGAACATAGACCCTATGCATAAAGGGATCAAGTAGCAACCAACAAGGGAGATGGTGTGGTCCTTTGGCTCTCTTTCACTCTGTACCGTGTCAGATCACTCTAAAACACCTTGTGTCTATCTAGAAGTGAGTAATAAGAAAATTTCTCCTCTTCCCAAATGGGCTTAAGCCTCAGCTTTAGCTGAAAGATCTGATCCTAGTACAATAAGAGCAGAAGATGAGTATTTGCTTTGTGGATGGATTCTAGGCATAAGTGAGGTAGGAAGGCACCAGGGCATTAGACTGCAGGAGCTGGCTTTTCCCATTAAGAGCCTGAGTTAAAAGCAGGCTGGATGGCAGGGCCCAGAGTGTGGTGGTGAACAGTGCCACATCCAGTTGGCAGGTGGCCTCTAGTGGGCTTCCCCAGGGCTCAATGTCCTGTTTAATATCTTTATTGATGATCTGGATGAGGGGATTGAGTGCACACTCATTAAGTTTGTGAATGACACTGTGTTGGGTGGGAGTGTTGGTTGGTCTGCTGGAGGGCACAAAGGCTCTGCAGAGGGGTCTGGACAGGTTGGATTGATGGGCTGAGACTGATTCTATGAGATTCAAGAAGGCCAAGTGCCAGGTCCTGCACTTGGGTCACAACAACACCAGACAGTGTCTGGAAATCTTTCCAGATACTAGTAAAAAGTGACGTTGGGTTACAGCTGAACATGAGCTCTCAGTGTTCCCAGGTGGCCAAGAAGGCCAATGGCAGCCTAGCTTGTATCAAAAACAGCGTGGCCAGCAGGAACAGGACACGCTGCAATGAGGTGTGGTGAGGCCGCACCTCGAGCCCTCTGTCCAGTTCTGGGCCCTTCACTTCAAAAAATAATTGAGGTGCTGGAGAGTATCCAGAGAAGAGCAGTGAAGATGTGAATGGTCTGGAGCACATGCCCTGTGAGGAGTGGCTGAGGGAACTGGATGTGTTTAGCCTGGAAAAACAGGAGGCTGGGTATGTTTAGCCTGGAAGAAAAAGGGAGACCTTATTGCTCTCTACAACTCCCTGAGAGGAGGCTGTAGCCAGGTGGGTGTTGTTTTCTTCTCTCAGGCAACCAGGGACAGGATATGAGGACACAAGCTCAAGCTGCACAGGGGAGGTTCAGGTTGAGCATCAGGAAGAATTTCTTCATGCAAAGGATTGTTAAACATTGGAATGGGCTTCCCAGGGAGGTGGTGGAGTCACCATCCCTAGAATTGTTCAAGAAATGACTGGATGTAGATTTTTGTGCTACAATCTAGCTGACAAGATGGTGATCGGTCACAGGTTGGACTCAATGATCTTAGAAGCCTTTTCCAATGTAAGTGATTCTACGTTTCTGTAAATAACCATTCAGCAGCCAGCAGAGGCTGGAGGGTACATTGGCAAGGGCAGAGAGACTGTTCCCTCTGATAGCACAAATTGCCATCTTCTCCTGCTGGCTTCAGAAGTTTCCTTAGGCTCCATCCTAGCTGAAGAGTGTTCCTTTTCACCTGTGTTCAAGCCTTTTGTTCTTTGGACAAGAAAGTTATGTTTTGACCACGCTGTTGAAAACCTCAGGACTGGTTCTATCTCTCCATGATTTTACTTCTGAGAGAGGTTAGTTTAACTCTGATGGTGCTTTGTGATATAAAGTTTGACAAATCATATCTGGTTGCTACTGACAGGCAGTGGGATTGGGGCCTTACTAAAATTCAAATCCTTTTAAAAACTTGCTTCATTATCTGGCCACTAAAAAGATAGTTTATTAGCTTTGTCATGATCAGTATAAATGAGAAAATAATGTATTTCATGTGCAAGTGTAAATTTTGATTTTTGAAAAAGAGTTGCATTAGTGGCATTATACAACTGTGTGATCTCAGATTCTGTTCATGTTTTGAATTCTGTAATATTTTCATGACTTTGACATTGGAACCATGAGTGCTTTAGAATAGAATAAATATTTGCAAAAAAAAATATAGAAAAGCCCAGGATCTTCAGACCCAAATTTAAGTATAAGTGTAAGTATAATACTTAAATATAATTTAAGTATGTCTATCAATTTATGGTAGTGTAAGCAGTAACCTGTTTTGGAAAATTTAAAGAAAAAGTTGTAGTCAGCACTGACTGTGATCTTTTTATGATTTGGTTATATTGTATATTTTGTTAATGAAAATATCTTGTAAACTATGTAGAAAGGATTAATATTTAGATTAATTAATATTAACCATGTGCTTTTAGAATATAACACAAATGCGAAGCTAATTCCTTCATCAATGTTTCAAAATAAGCTGAATTTGCATTTTTTAAAATAAAGTTATTCTCATTTTCTCCAATTGCATATTTTCAAGATCATATTAAGAGGTATAAATCTGTAAAACAGCATAATTCTGAACAGCACCACTGTAAGACTGGTGCATTTTTAGTAAATATTTTCACCTGCTGAATATACTCTAAATGGTAGTTCATGTTCCTCTCAGAAAAGATGATTTAATCATGTAAGTGAACACATATGAGGGAATGAAGTTGATTCTGTTATTTCTTTAATTCTTCAGGGGAATTAGTGAATCCCTAAATACATGCAAAACCACTAAACAGCAAAGTTTTAAGCAAGGATATCATACAGATTCTGTAGATATTGCAGCAAGCTGTGATATGCAGTTTATGAAGAATTCAGTCTGAGCCTCAGTTACCTACCTATTATTTTTGTGCATAATAATAAAAAACCCTAAAAATACTCCAAAACATAAAACAAACAAGCAAACAAAAACACCAATAAAAACCCCAAACAAAAAAGAGGAGGAACCCCAATACATGAATTACACAAATAAAAGCCTTGATTTGATAGTTATAAAGATGGAATAAGAACATTTTTCTGCATTTAGAATTGTGGCTTCTATACAGCCAGCCACATTATTTACATGAATGAGAACTTATCCTGTGGGCCTTCTCTTTCTATGAATAGTTAATAAGTGGTGGGTGTTTTTTATTGTGCTCTTTTTTGTGTTTGTTTTTTTTTTTTTTTTTTCTTTTAGATGTTGGTTATTTTTGTTTCTTTCTTTTTTGCTGTTTTTTGTCAAAGAGTTTAGAAGATTTAAACATTCGTGTCATATGTCTTGCTGATTTTGAATTATGTATTTATGTATTTTGTAATTTTTTTTACGTTTTGCTGCTGAGGGATTTTTTGAATAACAGTTTTATTTGGAATTTAATTTTTTTACAGTGGCAACTTCAATTTTAAATTAATCGCATCTTGGCATTAGCTCAGATCAATCCTCACATAACAATCATCCAGAAAGGGGAAATTGCAAGTTCCCTTTCAGATTGCTTTTAATACTCTTCCATGACTGCCTCTTCAAAAAAAAAGGGAAGATGATCCTCTGTGTCAATTTCCCACTCAGCCCTGGAGTAGATTCTTTTAACGTGGCGGATACTTCACACAAATCTGCACTTTTTTAGAGAAGTAGTTGACCAAGGCATATCTCCACATTTCTTTTAGAGAGGGCAGATTTGCTTCTGGTGTTCTTATCTTGTGAAATAACTGAGTGGCTAAAAGAAAAAGTATTTTTCCTTGTGTTATATTCTTTTTTTTGTTCTGACATCTCCTCTATGATGAGATGGAAGCAAGCGAAACTGAGCATTTATAAAACATGTGCAATGTGTAATGGAAAATCTGAAAAATCAGAAATAATGGATAAATGATCTGTTGTTCTGGTTACCAACAAAGGCCTTTGTGACACAAATGTCATATGCTTTGTGTGCTGCAGGAATACTGAGACTGCTGCTGCAGCCTGGGAAGTACATGCAGATGAGATCAGATCAAAGATCCCAGTGAACTTTGCAGTTAATCAGAATGTGGATATGCAGAGTTGTTAGACAGTTTTTCCTTAGAAGGGAAGAACAGTTATTCTAGGTGTGGATGGGTTAGTACTTATGGGAAAGATAGAGCAAATGGGCAATAGCTACACTGGTAAACTGCTGCTTCTCTGCTTTGTACAGTCCCTTCTTTTACTGCTGCTGTCTCAAAGCCTGTGAACCTTGTGTTGTCTTGAAATGTCATTGCAAGGAGTAGTTAAGGTTTGAGATAATGTTGAACACTCTCACTGTGCATCTCCTCCTCAGCCCTTTGGTGTGGTAGCACGTGCCTGTGTACAGCCCTCATCCAGAATGTGGGCCCATGATGGTTTGTCTTGCCAGCACTGCTCGTGAAGAGTGTGAAAAGGTTTCTCAGTCAGATTTGAATAATTATATCTGCAGCACAGTTATTTTGTGGTATAAATCATACCACGCACTCTCCCTTTCTCTAGAGAAAATATCCAGGTAACATCAGTAATACTGACAGTAGATATAAAGGCATTCATTAATAAAACAAAGAAAACAACTGCTTTTACTTTTTGAATAATTTCCTGATTCCTTTTGTCTCAGTGCATATAAGCAGCAGTTTTCCTAAAATATTTATGTCTTTGTGGCACTTAATGGGTGCATATACAGAGCTTCTTCCAAGCAGACCTTTGCAAAAGTAACAATCTTGGAAATTACAATATTATGGGTTTACAGTGCTCTCTTTATCTTGCTGTCTTTTGACAACATTATTTAATGAAATTTTGGAGAAATCCAAAAATAATTTTGTAGGAAAAACCTGTTTTGAGATGGGAGTTTTGATTGGAGCATGGCTTATCTGAACTGACAGGTGTCTTTCAGAGGGTTCTGAGCTTCCCTCTTCTGCTACAAAAGCAGAGAGAATAATAGTGGGTTGAATGTGTATTAATGTGGCATGTAATACATTCCTTGTGACAGAAGAATGTCAATGTTTAGAGATTAAATAAAATACTACGAAAATTGGGTGAAGGGATGCAGCTGGATAAAGTAAACTAATTAGGGAAAAACTTCTGGTCTTTTACTTTTCACCTCTGAATACAGTACTTTTCACCTCTAAAAATATATAAAAATATATAAAAATATACAAAATATATTAAAATATACAAATATATAAATATATAATATATAATATATATATATATAAAATATATACAAATATATAAAATATATTAAAAAATGATACAGTACTTTTCACCTCTGAATGAGAAAAAATACACTGCAGAAGCACCAGATAAATAATCTTGACTTAAAATTGAAAGCCTTTAAAGTATCTCAAAAATATGATGTAGTCAATAAAAATTTGATGAAAGTCTTAAAGCAGAAATTATTCTTGTATATGCATGACTAAATATCCTTTCAGTTAGAAAATGGAAAAACTAAATCTCATGAAGGTTTGTGCTACCATGACATGGTCAATGTATCTTCCCTAAAACTGTTATGAGAGTTCTGCAATATGAGACAAAAGTCCCAGCAACAAAGTGAAAGTACAGATGGAAGATTTGAACCACAACTCACATAGAAAGAAAACAACTTTGTCATTGCAGATTATAAAAACCCACAAAGATAAGGCACAGAATAAGATATGGCACACATGATCACTTTGATGTCGCTTTCATTTTTCCTTCTTAAAAGTAAGACCTAAGGCTTGCCTGATGTTCTGAGATGTAAGCACTTAATGAGGTTTCTTTTTGAAGGCTCAGAAATGAAGGCTAAAGAAAATTGAGGCAATTGTATACAATTTTTAGTTGTGCTGTTTCTCTTGGCAATTTCTTGCTCACAAGAAATTGATAAACTTTGAAATGTGTTGGTAAGAGGAAAATAAAAGGGTAAAAGTTGCATCAGATGGAAGAGCATAAAAGAAAAAGGGTAAAAATATCACTCAGAAATACACTTGTTCAGATATTTGAGAATGAGAAGGATGAGTTTGCATTGATCCTGACATTAAAAAAAAAATTGTGTAGTTTTATTAGACTTAAAGAAATCTCTTTTTTTCTACAGAAATGATGGTGATAAAAGAATGTTGGAAGAATCTTTGAAATTTAAGTATAAATATAATTTAAATATGGACTATAAAGTCTATGAAATACATAGAGCATTTAATTTGATGAATTCTGGTTGTAAAGCATATGCACAAAATTACAATAACTTGACATAATATATGGGCTCTTAAATTAATGGGATCTTAAAGATGATAAAACCACAACATTGTCAAAATGTCAGCCATCTACAAAGAAAAGTAAAATAGATCTGATTGACATTCATTAGATTATATTTTAACAAATGGCTAAAGTTTTAAGGAGGTTTTTTGGTTTATAAAATTTATAAAAGGGGGAGCATATTTGCTTTATTTTATTTTGGACTTTATGTTGGTAAAATAGCCATTGAGGTGAAAAATAGCGCTAAAAATAAACCTAAAAAATTCCCTTCAATTCACAGAGAAAGAAAAACATACAACATCCTCCTTCACAGCTGGTTTTGGAATATCTTCAGGTGTTGCTGTCTGCCAACGTGAATAGTTAACATCTTGACAGCTTAAACCACGAAGCACAGAAAAATTAAAGTAAGCAAAACTTGAGTGATCTTGAGAAAACAGTGTTTACCATAGGCACTGTTGTCAGATCCAGTCAGTTGTTTTCCCTCATATGTTTTGCATTGATATTCATTTCATTATGACAAAATATGTGGATTGATGTTAACAGCCTGGATTTTGCACTGTGTTCAGTTTGTAAACTTTGCTGATGCTCTCGGCCTGATAGCTAGAATCTCAACCAGTATGCAACCTGGATATAACAGTACATGCCCAGCAGTACAAAATGTAAAAAAAGAAAGAAACACAACCCCCTCCCAAGTTTTAAGCGAGGATAAGTGTGAATATTTGTGGTGATGCTCAGTGCACCTGGTGGTTGCAAAGGAATTGAAAAGTGAATACTTACTTTTGGTGCCACTGTGATCCAGTTCCAAGCAAGGAAAAAGTGGACTTTTGCACAGAATAGGGTGGTATTATGGGAATTCTCCACTGAGCCTAGGTGTTTTTAGAGTTTTCTCTTAGGAAAGTAAGTTCTCTTAATGTTAAGCTACTGTGAAAGATTGAAGGTAAACCCTCCTTTTGTATTTTCTTGGCTGCATGTTGTAAAGTAAACTTCACCAAGGCTAAAACATGCTGGGTACATCTCTGAGGGGCTAAACTGAATAATGTTTAGATCCTAAACAGCTTTAGGCTAATTCTAATGGAGATAAAAAGCTCAAAGAAGGCAGTGATATGACTTGAAGTGCTTAGGGACGTGACCCTCCTACATCAAGGTGCAATGGACATAACTGAAATAGCAGAAATTCTGTTTAAGATTCTTTCCCCTGAGGGTTGTCGAATGCTGGTATGGCCTGACCAGGGAGTCTGTGGAGACATCTACAGAGACAGCAAAACCCCACTGGACACAGCCTTCAGTAAGCTACAATAGCTTCAGCAATCCTGTGTGAGCAGGAGGTTGGGCTAGATGATCTCCAGGAGTGCCTTTTTGTCTCAGCCACCCTGCACTTCTGGGTTTTGTGTTGCGTTATGCTCTGAGAGTAGACAAAATTTAACCATGTATAGAGGAAAGAGTAAGAAACAATTTCTGACAGCAATTTCAGATCTCACACAATGCGATGAAAGGTGGTATTAAAGGTGAATCAATCACATTCTTGAGACATTTTAATCAAGACATTTTTTTCAGAGAGAAATTGGGTAAATTAGAAAAGAAAAATAAGGTACAAGAAGAAAACCATAGAACCTTAATAAAATTTAGAGGTAACTCTAAGTGTTTTATTCTTTTTCAAGGCATAGAGGTAATGGTACTTTATAACATTTAACCCAAAACATTATCTGTAGAAATTTTATACAGGATTTCAATTTTAAAAAGTCTAGAAACATACTGTAAATTTATCCTCAAATATTACAGCATTCAGTAACGTTATTTTAGAAGCATGTCAATTTCCAGAATGGATTTTGTTGAAGAATTGGAACAAGTTCAATATTTTTATAGCACATTCATACCTAGGCCAGGTAAATAAAGATTCTTGAATATTCTCTTAGGTTTTAGGGTTTTTCTCACAAACAGAGCAAACAAAAGAGATAGATTTTCAATAGTGTTTGTGCATGAGTAGCTTTAACAAGTGAATTATCTCATTAAACACAAAGAGCTGTGAAACACAAACTGAAATTAGATTCACTATTTGTCATTGCATAGAACTGCAATCCACTTTTCTCCAAATAGCGATGAGAGAAAATCAAAGGGCTCTAAATCTAAATACTGTGTGTTAGCCACAGTAATATGCAGCCCTATAGTCCTATACTCCATGTGCATCTGAGAGATAAAATGGTATGATAAATGAACAGAATTTTCTGCCCTCTACAGACACCTTTTTATGCTATTCCCAGGCAGCAATTAATAGTTTCCCCTGAACATGTCTGTGACTTTTTAAAGTTAGACGTTTATGTGGATGCATGCATACTACAAATAAACAAAGATGACACCAGTGTTTCTGATATACAGAGGAGCCTGGATGTAGTCAGCACTAAATAGATATAGTGAAGTAAAAAAAATGTTTCTATTATTTTCGATTAAAATATGTTATTTAACAGGAAAAAAATGAAGGCTTAGAGTCTAAGTCTATGGAATTTAAGATGTCTGTTGCCAGTTGCATTATGGTATTTTTCTAATTCTGCATTTTGGTATAGTGCATAGTTCTTTGAATCAAAGGAAGAAGTCCCTGAAAAAATATTAAACATTCCAAAGCATTATCCCATAAAAGTGAAAAGAAGAAATCCAAGTCTTGCAGTGGAGAAAATATTCACATTAAATTTTTTATTCCAGAAAAAAATGAACACTCAAAGTAAATTGACTGTTTATAACAGCTACATGTCCCTGTAAGTATAAGCAAAGTCCAGCAAAGAGACTTCCTCAAAAGTTTTGTGTCAAAAAAAGGAAAAAAAAGGAAGATGCATTGTTCATCCCACTTTTTGTATAACACAGATGTTTCAGATGTAGGGTAGAGGATTGCTGCTCGATAAACAGGGCTGCTTTTCAGGTAGGTTTATCATGTTTCTCCACAAAAGATCACCTCTGCATACCAAGGGCCATTTCAGAAGGAGGATTATACCAGCCAGTACTCGGTAGTTCAGGCAGCATGCTGGAGGATAAACTTCCCTTATCCCAGATCTTGGCACCAACTGGGTTGATGGACACAGTGAGCACACTCTCTGCAGTATTGATGCTGCTGGCCCTGGAAAATTAGACTCCTGGACACTACTACAAGGAGAAACAGAGGGAAAAGTTGTAAATTTTACTGGTTTTGTGGAGAGGAAGAAATGTTCAAAACAAGTGTAGCATTTTGTTTTCTTCAATCAGCCTATTTTCTTCAGCTGGCTCTTGCCTCTGGGTCTCAGAATACAGAAACAGTTGATCTCTATATCTCTTACTGCTTCATGCTTTAAGAGCTTTAATCTTCCTGCTGATACTGTATATTTTATCATCAATGTTAACTTCAGTGTGAAAAACACTAATGGCTAAAATGTGTGGGGCAAAAGAGATTCAAAAACTGGAGAGATGGCAAAAAGAGGAACAAAGCACTGGAGAACAGCTGAAAGGCCAAAAAAGAGGATCACAGCACCTTGGTTTTAATGTTGTCAGATTCTTTGTCTTAGGCTATGCTCTCCCAGTAAGAAATGTATATTTTTATTCAAGAGGTATACCTTGTAAAAGGAAAGGCTGAACCGTATGTTCTGAGTAGCACAAACAGCAAGTTTTATAATGGGTTCTGTTTAAAATTTTACAGGTATAAAACCACTTCAGTCAAAGTGAGAAAATAAGGCCCTCATATAATAGAAAAGTCAATTTTTGATGATTCCTGTCACTGGAGTTGCTTTTCAGAGTTGACAGGTCTGAGAGACATAGTATTCTGTCTGCAACCTTGTCAGACAAAACCACTGAAATGGAGGAAAACACTATCAAAAGAATACTAATGTTTTCTTTGCCTAAATGAAGTTCATGTTTCCTTAATGGTTGTGAAATTGTGTGGCAGTTTGCTATTCAGTGTCCTGCAGGCATTTATATCACCAACTAAATATTTCTGTCTAACTTCTTATCTAACTGAAGGATGTTAGACCTTTTTTTAAAATAGATTGATTGTGATTGATAGCATCAAAAACATCTTCACAGATGCTTTTGAAAGCTTCCAAAGCTGCTTCTGCTTTTGTGTCAAAATGTTATTGCAAAGAGCTAACAAGAATTCATTTGGTAGCATCTCCTAGTTAAAAATGTTTTGATGCTCTTTTAGAAAAAATGGGTTGAATGTTATCTGTTTATAAACTTCACCAAGGATAAGAAACAACATTATTTCAATCCTGAAGAACCTTAATTAAAGTATTCAATTGTGGTATTTAATTGCTTCACCTTTCAAAAGCCGATATTTTGAGAATTATTCATTCTTGATACATTTCTTTATTTATCCTCACTTTTGAGAAAGATTTTTTTTTTAAAGTTCTTGCACAAGCTGTTCTTCCCAGTGTTTTTTACAATATTATATAGACTATCTTCTATCAGCACTGCAACTACAGTGTATGTAGAGAAACACAAAATCATAGAAGGGAGGAAAATAAATTACGTGTCAATACTACCCTAACTTTGGCTCCACTTATTTTGGAAAATTCTGCACATCTGTCTTATTAAATATACAGCTATGCCTATTATTTGTTAAGTACCAGCAAAGGCTATAAACTCTACAAGGTGAAAAATAAATGCTAGTTTTGTTCTGTCTGACAAACAGTGTAGTCAGATTGGTTGTTGAGTGCAATTATAGAAGCATTCTTTCTACATGGTTTCTTTCTTTCTGTCAAAATTATAAAGGCTTTTAACAGGAGTTTGACTGAGATTATTATGTGAAAAATGTATGAACTCTGTCATCCCATGGTATAGATATAATTTGTAAATGAGATTTCAAGAAAGAGCAGTGGAGAAGACGCCAGTGAGTTGTCTCTCATTAAAAATTTTGGATTAATTGGTTCTCTGCTCTTTATTTTGACAGTTGTTCTTAATCAACATTACAGCAGTGATTGCAAAAAAAATACTGTGGGCTTGATAGTTGCTGGAATATATACTTATATATAAGCATTTACTTATATATTTATATATAAGTAAATATCTATATTTATACTTATATATAAGCACTCACTCACATGGAGCATATTTTTAAATTAAACAAAAGGACATATTCATGTTCTAATTTATTTATATCTTTAATGATAGTGGGTTATAAGAATTGTTTTCAGCATTTTTACTATCATATCCCTTATAATTACAGGAACAATTGTCTATAAATAATTGCACAGTATGGGACTCATCAAATTAATCCTGCCATATAGGTACTTTCCACTACTGTAAGGAAATTTTTTGATTACAGGTAGTCAGCTGGAATTCAGAAAAAATAACCCGATACACTTGTTTCTCATGTTACATTAATATTTCCTGAAGATTTCAGGGCACAGACAGACTTAAATACTACATAAAATTCTGTGATATGTCTTATTTTCAAACATGAACTGCTTACAAATGCAATAAAAAGTTTATTTATTGCTTTAAACCAGAGCAGAATAATTTCATTTACCTTTTTTTTTTTTAACTGAAACTATTTTTACATGTAGTTGCTAATACATTTCTTATAATGTTAAGTTCAGCATCAGACTTAAACTCTTAAGTTTCTGCCTTCTGTAAGCATTTGCAGGATATAGTGTTGTTATAAGTTAAGGTCATACATCTTGATGAATTCTTGAAATGAATAGTGGCAGAAGAATTTTAATGACCATTTGAATTCATTCCTTTCTTTTCCTTTCTTTTCCTTTCTTTTCCTTTCTTTTCCTTTCTTTTCCTTTCTTTTCCTTTCTTTTCTTCCTTTTTCTCCTTTCTTCTTTTCCTTTCTTTTCCTTTCCTCCCTCCCTCCCTTCCTGAGTCTGTAGCCAAATTCCCATGATTTATATCACATTAAAAATTTAGGTGTTTATAACCTGCTACCCTGTGCTCAACCAAGACAAAAATGCAATGCATGAGGACAGCTCACACCATCCTGGAAAAGGCCAGATCACTGAGCCTCTGCCATTGTTTATATCTTGCCACTGAGGAAGAGGGTTCGCAGACAGATTTTGAAGATGCTTATCAACAATATAAACTTACACATGCTAATGTAGTTTATTTCTAATGCATTAAATGCTATTCCAGTGCATATGAATCTAAATGACTGAACAAACAGGTTAAATAAGCAGTTTGGACTGTGAGAAAAATTGCAAGAAAATGAGCAGCAGATCATGCAGACAAGTGATGAATACAATTTCTACTAGTTAGATTGGTATAGTACTTTTTCTATAAATTGACTGTTTAAACAATGCTCAAAATGTGATGACCCTGTTGTTGCAAGGTGCTCTCATGCCCATATCAAAGCCTTTTTCATTGGTTTATAATAACAAATTCAAGGGTTACAAATTTGCCAAAGGCTACTTTGTGCAAGACTTATTTACACAGGTGAGAACTTTCTCAGGTGAGCTGATTCCCTCACATCACAGAATTCCTCACATGAACATGTTCCACCATGTGAAAAATGTTGTTTTCCAGTCTATGAGTGAGAAACCAGGTTGATTTAGTGAAGTGCTTGCATCAATTCTTGGCAATTTGATGATGGAAATATAAACTCCTCTAGACTGTAATTAGCTTCTGATATATTCTTAGTGTAGAATAGTGTAGAGATCAAAATCCATATATTTTTCCTTTTGCATAGAGTCATGACTCATGTGAGTAATCCAACAGAAGAAATTTCCAAGACAGTTTTGAATTCAGACCATGACAGGACAGTATTGATATTCGAGCTGTTCTACTCTCAACATTTGAAGATCACAAATTTCTTGAAAAATATTTTACATTTCTTGTATTTTTGCTTTTCATAAGAGACCAGGGCTAGAATCCTGGTGTCATAACACCTACAGCACCTGCTATTATACCTCACATATGCTGTCATTCCTGCCAAGCAGGCAGTGTTGGAAGTCATAATGCTGTCCTGCTATCAGGCGGGAAAATCTTGGTTCAGCAAACCAATAAATGTATTTTTTATTTGGAGATGACACCACTGAATTATGAGATGAAGACTAAATTGCTAGAATAGAAAGTAATATTTACACACATTTAGTTCAGAACTGAGAACAGAAGCATGTTTCCCTTGTCACATCACAGTTATAGCTTAGTGGGACTATTGTGAAGAAGCTTATGCCAGGACATGATATTTCCATACAGCTAACCTTTTTCCACCTAAAATTTAGGGATAGTTGGCACTATCCTTAGAGTGATTTAATTCAATGTATAGGGTGAGTCTCATTTAAAGACACTTATTTTTTGCTATAAAAGGGCAAAAATTCTGTGAGCCCATTGAATATGGTGATAATTTCAATAATATGGTGAATTTGTAGGAGTGACTGAATTTCAAAACCAATTCTCAGTGTTTGAAATAGCAGTGATTTATCTGCAATCGCAGACACGTGGCAATCACCACTCAGTTTTGGGGTGGGAGGGAGATATCAAATCTTCCCACTTTTTTATTTTAAGACAGATATTATGCTAATTTAAAGAACTATGCCAAAGATTAGGAATATAATGGAGAAGAATGATTAAAAGTATTTTTTTCTTTTTGAGAAGATTGTTGTTCTGAGGTACAGAATACCTCATTCCATACATTGGCTGGCCAATTAAAAACAGATCCTGTAGTATAATTTATCTTTTGAGGCCTAAAAAAGAATCCAGAACTAAAATCAGTTTACTTTTCTCCCAGCTGATGCTAGGTCAAAGTATGGAAAGGTTTCCAGGGTTTTTGTTGCCAGTTGCAATTAGGTTATGCAAAAAGTTTATGCCTTCTGGATTTCTTTGTTCTACTGCATAACCTGCCTTCATTTTCATTCATATGGAATTCCGATTGACTGTGTACCTGGGCCTACAGCTATTTTATTTATCTTGCACTTCATGTCTTGTCTGTGAATTTTTTCCTAGATTAGTTGTTAATTAGGTAATGAATTTGCTATTACAGTTGGTTGATTTTGAAATTGGAGAATTTACTTATTTTCCCCTGCCCCTCCCTGTTATTATCTAAAGTCTATTTAAGCTATTAATTTGAAAAATTATGTTGTGGACGTACAGAGGCATGAAAGTACATACAATGCAAAAAACCTTTTGGATTTTTTTTCCCCACATTTTAGGAATATTTAAATATGGTGGTTGTATTTACCAACTCTGAAAGGTTGCTCATACTAATGATGACTCACTTAGCGTTTTGCTGAGTCTCTGTGATTAGCAAAATACAATAACGGTACAAAATTACTGTAATTTGGGACTTGGATCTATGACACGACTCCACTTTTCTGTTTGCTTTTCTTTGGGGCTGAAAAGGTTAGAGTTCTATATATAGGACATGATTCAATAATCTGTAGAATTGTCTGTCCTTTGCTTTTGAGAGTCTGTGACATTTTCTTTGGATGATACCAGGTTCAATGGCTTTAGAGAAGCACAATTGTGCTGGAAGGAAGTGGTACCCAGGCTTACTTCAGCTTCATTCTTCTTTTCCTGTTAATACTTGTAAATTTTTTTATATCATCATTTCCAAGAGGAAGTTTCCAGAGCTTATATTGTTGCTGGGGTTGGGGGAAGATATTAAATATGGTGCCACAATGTGGAAAATGGCACGTTCCACTGTGAAGCCTAAACTTATAGCAAGACATAGGCAGCAAAGATGCTGATAAATTCTCTGAAGTATGTTCCTAGTTCCCATGTGTACTAGCATATCAAATACCAATGCTTTTTGACCAATACAGACAGTTTGGCAGACAGCAAGATGCTCGCACTTGGTAAACTAAATCCATGTTTAGGCATAAAAATTCTTGTCAAATAATTCTTAGTGATTTTGAACCTTGGCAGCTGCTTTTGGCTTGGAGAAAAATTTTAGTTATTCACTGTTGTTGGAATCATTAAGGATGGTAAATGGCAGTGAGTGGGTTGTATCAATTGTAACTTCTTAAAAGTTAAAAAAATACGAGAATTTGATCGTGACTTGGAATCACTGCAATCTTATTTGCCTATTCTAAAAATAACTGTTGGCATGAATAAATGAAAGATTTTACCATGTTAACATCTGGACAGAAAGTCAGGAGGTGCTGTTTCTTCAGTTCATTTGCATACAGAAGAATAATTTTCATTGTAGGCACTGTGATGATTAAAAGAAATTTAATGAATTCATAGGTAAAGGTCAGTTATTAGAGTATGATAATCTCTCACATTAGAAATATCTCATATTCCAGGTAATCCTCTATCCTGGAATGGCTTGAGGGCAAAACATCATGGAAGAATAACAGGGCCAAAGTCAGGTTATTTCAAAAAGAGTGGGTTTTTAGATAGAACACCAAGAAAATGTCAACATTTTATGGCTCTTGATTTCACTTTCTCTATCTTTTATGTAGGAAGACCTCTATAATCAGTGTCATTCAGAAAGTAACTGAAACAGTGATATCTCTTATCCTGCATCTGAATTCTTTTACAGGACTTGCACACCAAGGATTCGTTTTTTAACCAGTGTCCTTTGCTCTGCATACTTTGAATGAAATATTCCAGAAGAATATCAAATGCTAGTGGAAAATGGCACTTCCTTAAAAAAATTACCAATATCAGTTCTTCTGCTTTAGGAAGCAACTTCTTCCAATACGATGATACACTAAATGTCTGGCATGTGCTGGCTCATGATGCCTTCCCCATATTTATCTACTTCCCTTTGTCATAACTTTTATTTGTATCTCATTTATTAATAACAATTAAAAATTATGAGTGTCTAAAGTCTGGTATGAAAGCTGAAGAGAAATTTCTCATACCTGTAAGAATAACTGTCAAAAAGACCTGCTTGCCTCGTATCTTCTCTTTTAATTTCAGTCTAGATCTCAAGAAAAGAGCAGAAACAAAACTGTTTCTTTGCCCTGAGCAGAGTCTGGTGACCTTTTCTGTCACTCTTAGAACACAGAAAATTAATTTTAATATCACGATGCCTCATCCTGTCAGAAAGTTTAGAAGATTAAAGCAATACTTCAGAGAATGTACCATTAATTTTCTTTAATTTATTTCATTAAATGAGCATAAATAATAGAATTTGCAGCAATGCCTCACTGTAGCAGGTAATATGTGTTGACTTTTATATAATATATAATATAGAAAGTATATGATATATCATATAATATATCATATATTGTATATTATTTATTCAGCAAATATACTGAGTATATAATATTTTAACCAGCATGGTTAAATAAAGTAATTTAAACAATGAAATTATGTTTCCCTAATTTAGAAGTGACAACAGTTAAGTGCTTTGGTAAGATTTCTATCTCTCACTGCATTTTCTACTAGACAAGAAGCTCTTGTTCCTGAATTATGTTCTCTTCCCTTTTTTGGGTAGTATCAGAAAGTAATGAAATTTCTGATTTACTATTACCATTAAAGTCAACAAAACCTTTTTAGAATTTAAGTCACTTCCTCAGCTTTCTTTCCAATTAATATGATTATCATTGAAATTGAATTCAGATATTTCCTTACTGAGTTGGGCTTTACTCCTAGACTCATTCCATTGTCTAAAGGTAACTGGCATTATTTATAAACTACTATACATGCTTTGCTGTTTTCTGGTTTTAAGATCAGAGTATTTGCTCCACTTTTTACTGCCTTCTGACTGAATTCTCAACTCCATAGGCAGCAAAAAGCAAGGAAAAGACCTTATAGTCATATAAACACGGATGGTGTAATTCATTTCAAATTATGACTATAATGGATCCCAAATCAACTGCAGTAAAATAGCAGCTTTATCCAGTTCCAATGCTTACAACCACTTGCTGGAACACGTCTTCCATTACTCACTACACATGCTAATACTCATAACTGATGGACTGATAGGCTTCCTCACATTCCACAGCAGAGGCTGTACATCAAAAAACAGTTTTTTAAGTGTGTATTTTTTTCTAATTTCATTGCCCAAGCAGGATGAAGTGGAAATGAATAAATAGCTTAGACAGTAAAGAGTAAGGGATATTTTTATAATCCTAACTATAGGGATGCAAGGAACTTTTGTTTGTTCTAATTATTTCGACAGATCTTTAGATGATGCACAAAAATAACCAATCTTTTACAAATTTTCTGAAAACTTATTAATTATTTTGTGTCTAATTATTTTTGCCAGTGAATACAATTTCTGATCAGTCAGATCCCAAACACTGAAAACATGACTATCCTATCTTTCACAAATGTACTTAATAGACTTGTGAAAATAGGCATAGTGATAACTGTAAAAAATGTTGGTGAACATTGCATAGCATAATTACTGCATGTCTTACATAGGTTCTGCTTATATATGTTACAATAGTATGTCATTTTTGATTCCTCTTCAAAATTAATAACCTTCTCCAAATCTTCGAATGGAGCTATTTATTCCCCATCCTGTAGATGAAGTAATCTGCTGAAGCTGTATTGTACAATGGATAATGGAAATGCAAACTATTGTGTCTATGAATCCATAAATATTAACAATATATGGGGTTTGTGTGAATAACCTGTAAAATGCACATGGCATTAAAAATGCATATTATGGATGCAGATTCTCATTTGGGAAAACACAGAAAAAACCTCACCTTCCTAACAAAATTGGAAGGTAACTTCCATTATTCAAATATGTCTTTTGTTTATAGCTTTATTTGGTACAGAATTCCCCAGGATGCTTTATCCTGAATCAAAAACTGTAATCTTTGTGGTCAACAGTTTCGTAGATAATGTTCAACACTTTCAATTTAGTTTGTATACTTCTCCTACCTGAAGATATAGCAGTGTTTTAACTTTTTAATCAATTGGCACAGAACATTGAAAAGAATGCCATGCTTTCAAATTCTACACACTCTGAGGCAAACACTAATTCTAATTTTTCAAGCAGTCCAAAAGGCAGGATGATGTCCTTTATTTTTCCCATTAAAAATTTCTGATGTAGCTAAAATTTATGGAACACTTTATCTAAACAGGCTCCTTTGACCATGGCAATCGTTGAGACTGAGATGAACTTACATCAAATAAGATTAGTCCACATTTCCTATATCAAATGGCTCTGCATATATAGTACAATTTTCATGATTCTTAGTGTCTCTATGGTAAATTACCCTCTTTAAATCTGATGGATAGTCAGTTGTTCCTCCTCTTGTATTTTTCCCAGCTTGACATTGTTCCTATTTGTGATACTTTGTACTTTATTGAACTGAATATTTTTTCCTTTTTTTTTTTTTTTTAAATTTTAGATTACTTTTTCAATTTGTCAAGGTTACTTTCAATTCAAAGCCTATTCAGTAAAGTGCTTGCAGATGCTTTCAGCTTAGTGTTGTCTGCAAATTTAATAAATGTACTCTCTATTCCATCATCCAGATCCTTAATGAAAATATTGAATAATACTGGATCCAGGACAGGCCCTGTGAAATCCCACTCACTATTTCCTTCCAGCTTGACAGGCAGTAACTGCTCTAATTATAGCTTCACATTCTTGGTCCACTGCAGTTACAATAGTGTAATCCAGATTATTTAATTCTTAGTTTATTTGTGAATATGATGCATAAAGCTGGCAAGTATTTTAAGGCAATTAACATGTATAGCTTGGTCACTGTGAGGAAGTAGATGGTAGATGTTTTCTCTTGCCAAGTGGATATCTGCCCTAGATTGTCTGTAGTCTTTAACCAAAGAAAACTATTCCATCATTTCTGTGAGAATTGGAATTGGACTGATTGTTGTTTGCTGGATCCTTCTATTTTTTTCAAATTTAAGCACAGCTGTTTACATCTTTTGATCCTGCTGTCCTCTCTATTCTCAGAGGAAAGATAAATGCTAACCTCATTTCAGTTCATTCCTGTACTGGTTCCAGTGGCCTGTAACCTGCTAATTGCTCAGTTGAGCCATCTCTTTTGAATGAAAACTGGAACAAAAATTTCCAGTAGTAAGTTGGTAGCTTCCATTTTTTCATTATCAAATTTTGACAAATTCTTATTATACTGTATAGTTTCTACAATGAAGTTCTCAGTATGCATTGTAATGTTAACTGTAAAATCTTTGTTTGTTTGCTTGTTTGTTTGTTTTGCTAATTCATTCATTACTTTTCAGGTACTTTTGCAGTTCCTTGTAATTGGTTTTTCACTTTACAATCATTACATTATCATCTTACTACTGAGCCTTTTACGAAAATGTTCAACAGTATATCTGTGGACTTCTGCTGGCAATCTCTCCATGACTTTTTATAATAGCGTCACTTAAATACTGTCTCCACACATTTGGAATATTCCTCAGTTCTCAGTTTTACTTGTATGAATTAGTTCTCACTCTTTGTCAAACTAATTGAATTTTTGACCGTGTTTTATTTACCCAACCCCACCACACCTCTTAATTTTAGGGTGTTTTTAAATTCCTATTTTTCATATTTTTCATGTTGTTCTTTCATGTGATGATCTTTAATGACCAGAGGGCCAGAGCACCTCTCCTATGACTACAGACTGAATTTGGGTTATTCAGCCTGGAAAAGATTCCAGAAAACCTTGGAACAGCCTCACATGTCCTGCAAGAGTACCCTCCTGATGGACAGGGATTTCAAAATGGCATGTAGCAACAGAACAAGGGGGAACGGCTTTGAGATGAAGGAAGGTAGGTTTAGATTAGATATTGTTTTGATATTAGAAAGAAATTCTTTACTGTGAGAGTGGTGAGGCACTGGAATAGGAGGAGTTTTACCCTGGCACTGTTCAAGGCTAGGTTGGGTGAAGCTTTAAGCAACCTGGTCTACTGGAAAGTATCTCTGCCCATGGCAAAGGATTTGGAGCTAAATGATCTTTAAGGTCCCTTCCAACTAAAACCATTCTATGATTCCATTACATTTTTGAGAAGCTTCTAAGACTTCTGTCCTCTCTTATTAGAATTAAAATTAGTATGCTATTCTAGTGATGTGCCCACAAGTTCTGAGTAGACCAGTGGTTGTATTACAAATAAAAGATTTCAGGTTCAAAGTTACCTGACTGTGAAGTATTTGAGGCATTCCTGGCACAGCCTCAGTAGAGCCATGGAGCATGCCTTCATGGTACCCTGTAAAACACAAGGGAACAATATGCAGTAAGAATTTACCTAAATCCATTCTGTGTCTAGGAGATGACAAAACCTGCATGAAGTTTAGCGGGAACAAAATTAAATAATTTTTGAGTGCCGAAGTATGCATTAACAAATGCATTTACAAATTATATTTTGTTTTCATCATTCAGAGAACGGGAAATACAATTTAATTTAAGAGCCCTTATCTTCAGCCAATGACAGACCTTGATTAAAACAACTTGCAATAAATTTGAAAACTCTACTATCTCTACAAAATATATCAAGGAGTGGGAAAAAAACAACAAAAACATCTCCTTTGAGGCTAAGTTTAGAGCTTGTGAAAGTACACTGGAATGGCATTTTATTAAACATGAGATGCTGTTCTTCAGACTTAAGAGCAAAACAATCCAAGAAAATCTCAACAGAAATTTTCTTGATAAGCATTCTCAAAAAAAATTTATTTCACTAGCATACGATACAGCAATTTCTGCTGGAACAAAAGATGCATGTTGAAAGAGTATATGATGTAATTAATTATTGGAAGGCTAAGAAATATTTCAGTTTTACAGTAGTTTATCAAATCAAGTTTAATCAGAAGAGGGAAGGACCTAAAACTCTATATGGATGCCTTAGTTATCCAAAGGCAACTTTTAGATACGAAAGCCAGGGTAAATGGAACCTGAAATTTTTAGGCAAAATCTATGAAACAAGAATTTTGGTTGATTAAAAAGATGGGGTTTTGAACTTGTATGATTAGAAGTATTAAATTTCTCTTCAGTTAGAAGCTGTTTTATCTTAACTTTAGCCTCAACAGGAGAAAATTGTTATACTTGGGTGTTGCTGGAGGCAATAGTTTCTTCACAGATGGTCAGCTGCTACTTTCTTTTGCTTTATTTTTCTTTTGATTCAAATTAAAGAAATCTAGCACAAGATAACTATGAAATAAATGATTATAGATAAAATCCTCTACTTTCATCTTAGGTTTTTAATTTATGAAAGTATTCAGAAATACATCTGACACATTTGTAAAAAAAAATTAGAAGTCTCTTAAATTTTCTAGTTCTCACACATCGTTTTTATGATGTTTGGCATCAGACAAAAACTGTCATCCCAAGCCTTTTAGGAAGTCTGAAGTAGTTCAGGAATTGTTAAAATGAGTACATTTTAGCAAGTTAAAATCAATCAAAAAAGTAATTGTCAGAGCAAATAATTTCAAAGATGCAATTTAAAAGATGCATAAAAGAAATCATCTTGGATATTCTCAGATGAAATTTTGGAAAACATGTTTGCTACCCAAACTGCTTTCAGCTAAGTAATGAGTCACCCGTGAAAATAAAACTTCAATTACTTTGGCAGATTCCTCATTTACAAATGCCTTATAGTAATGCCAAAATCTCTTCCACTGCTCTCAAGATCAACTTTAGGTATGGAAATTATGTGAAATGATATCCATCAGAATCCTCTTAAGCAGAATGTACACTCTGAGTAGTAATGCATACAATCTAATTGTTTTTCAACAAATAAGACTACAAAAAATTGTAGTTCTGTTGAGGAAGCTGCCTTCACTGAAGATAGTATTTTCTTATTAATTTCCACATATTTAAAAATAACTTTAGGTCTCAAAAAAAAGTGCTATGCAGAACAATCTCATGTCAGGTACCATTGGGGAAATGCAAATATGATAGTCTCACCCTTATTCTTGTAGCAAAATTCTTTACAAACATACAGGGTTTTGTTTTCCATTACTTTTCTTTATCTATCTTTCTCTGGGGTTGAAGATTGATCTTAAGGGGCTGTTTATACATTTCTTTGGTTATATATTTCATGTTTACATTTTAAAAGCTTTCTTGGGTATGGTAGCATCAGCTGGAAAAGCAAGGGAGAGCAAATCTTTAGTGGCAAGACCCTCATGTAAAATTTGATTAGAGTTAGTGTTAGTGCAACCCAGCTTAACAAGTTCATGCAAACTAGTTTCCAATTCTCATTTTTAGCTACTTGATAATATTCATGGAAAATATGCAAGAACACAGACTCCATGTTTGAATAAAATTAAAATTAAGATTCTCAGCACATCTCTGAATTTATTTATGATAATTTGTACATCCCAACTATTCAAAAGATGGACTTGACTAGTGCAAAAAATGCTTCTATCCCTTCACTTGGGAATGCACCAAATCTCTTGCTCAGCTCTTGACACTGCTGTTGGCACCCCAGAAGTGAGCCATACAGAGGGCATCTTCCAATGCCTCTGGAACAGCTTGCTCTGATTCCCAAGAGCTCTGCTTTTATAACTTGGCATGTGCAGCCTTGGAGCGTGAGGCTTTGCCTGTCTACAGCAGGAAACCAAAAAAACCCTGAGTTTTTCTTTTGGGGAAAACTTTTTTTCAGCCTTTCATCATTTTTCCATTTTCTAGCACTGCATAGTCATTTGAAATAAACAACAACATCAACAAATCTATTGCAAAGCAACATTAATAAGTATGTTATTTTTATCAGAGATGCGATGATTTTATGTTTGCTAAATAGCAGCTGTTGTATTTAGTTCTGGGCCATAAAAAAACTGAAACCTACCTTCCAAAGCCAATATTTATGTATGGAGTACTGGTATTGTAGCCAGTATTGTGGTGTTTGTCCTCCAAATAGAAACCAAATAGCACCATCAAAAAATTTATTCACAGACAAGTGTATATTCTGTGTTCTTTTTTTATACTGTCAATTTTGTATTCCTTTTTAAGCTGCAAACTACAGTCCCAGAAGGCTTTTAGCATCTAGAAGGTCTGTCCTTAAATGGGTTATGCTGAGCTTAAGTGGGTTACACTAAGGAGAGATTTCTACAACAATTATGATTCAGGATTTAAAAGACTGAGGAGCTAAACATAGGCCAGCTTCTTTTAGCATGTGCAGTATTAGTAATTGGATTTTGAATACATTATTTACACTTCATCCAGAAAATAGGTGGTTGGCAATTATGCACGTGCAGGTTTTTCCAGTTGTGGTTTATTGCATTTTGTCTGTGTAGACATGCAAACAGATTCTGTGCAGCCTCAGCCCAACTTTGCCAGCACTGTTCTTCCTATTGAAATTCTGTGGAATTGAGGCAAGGTTGAGAGGGAATGTGGGAGGAAGATAAGGAATAGATTAAAGGGTGGAAAATAAACCTTGAACTGATACTACTTTCATTACCCTGAGGGTTATTTATTCCCCAAAGATCATATCCTACAAATCTTGTTGGAAGTGAATTTTCATAGGAGCTTGTTTTAAGGAAAAAAAATAGAATCCTAACTTTTTTGTTGTGTATATCCATGTCCCCTTACCCTTTTCAATGCTTTTACTATTTTAATTTCTAATCTGTCATCAATTTATTAAGCATAATTATTTCATTTTAAGAATAAATTAGGAAATAGCTTCTGTGTACCTGTGTGTGAATAGAACAAAGTATCTTCTGAAATAACAACAGAGCGGAAAGTATTTTACTCCATTATGCAACAATTCACTTAAGAATAACTTTCTCATCATAGACTTCTTCTCGAGAAATTTATCCTGCCACCTACTTCACCATATGGAGCTTTAAGAGTGCTAAGTCACAGTAGATGTATCTGTAAGCATTTGTGACAGTGCTGAACACGTGCCTAAATCAGTGAAGATGCAGAACCTGTACACACGTAGCACAGATAATTTGAGAACTACTTTCTTCTGGAATTTATTTGCTGTAGTAGGGCTTTAGACATTTGATATGTTTTCCAACACCATGTCCAAATATAATTATTGTTCTGAGATTCAGACTGCCCTTTCTGCAAACCAAGACTTGATTATCTTTGTTGTTGAAAAATATATTAACTTTTCTACTTCAAGTACCCTGGAAGAAAAAATTTCATGTCCTTTTTTGAGATGCTGTTATCTTTCATCTCATTGATCTTGCAAATTTACAGCTGGGATAAACACAATTGTAATGGTGGAAAGGGATATTATTTCACTACTTTAAAATTATACCTGCTTGTTTGTTGTTTTTAAAACTAATTAAAGAACCCCAAACCTGTAAACAACAAATGACAATAATTTATAATAGCAGTAACGCATGTCTGAAATTTCTAATGGTTGACAACCTTCTCTTCTGCCATGTAAGCAAATGTTCCTCTTTATTCAAAGTACTAGAAGAACAAGACAAATAATGCTATTCTGTGCCACACAGAACATCGGTTTGCACTCTATTTAATATGGTTAGATCTTTTTTCCTGCAAAAATAGTATTTATTATTTACCATTTCAATAGCCATTGTTAAAATTGTAACTGTGGAGTCACAATTTTAGCCTGGCACACAGGGTATCATTTGCTCTTTTTTTTAGCTGGGAAAATCATAAAAGAGTTTGCTAATAGGAGGGTTTTCCATGCACAAGCTTGAATTTTCTTAATTGCAAAGCATATGACTATTTTTAGTAAAAATGTGAGATATTTTGCTCTTGCCTTTTTATTTTTTATTATCAAGCTATAGTTCTTACATACTAAAAATAATACAATCCTGACACTGCTCTAGATGGTAGTTTTATAATGGCAATGGTAATACCAAGAGTATGTATTTTTTATGTCAATTTTATTCCTGTTGTGCATGGAAGTCAAATAATTTTCCATCCCACTGACAGCTTGAAACATTTATAAAACAAATCTGTTAAATGCTTATTAGTGGCATACAAAAGAATGAAAATTACATATTATATTCTTATAAGAGTAACCTTTATTAATTTCCAGTTGAACAAAACCTGGTCTTTAGTTCAGATGTGTGCATTTGAAAAGTCTCCTGACCAAAGAAGTGTAAAGTGGAAAGGAATAAATTGTATGTTAATCATTAGGAAATTTGTTTTAAAAACATCAGTAAAATAGACTTACCATGACAGAAATATAACTTATTTCTGGTGTTGCCATGCTTTTTTCTGCTTCAGTTAGCTATTTAAACAAAGCTTTGTACTCTTGCAGCAAGTTCACCTTCAGAGAATAAACTTTCTCACTGGGCAGCAAAAATGCGTACGTTTAGTTAAAATGAGCTTTCCAGAAACATTTGAATGAATGGGGAGATTCTGAGCCAGCTTCTAGCAAAAGGCTTATCTAGTGCCCCATGTGAAATGTCAGTATTGTTTTGATTAAAGCTTGAATGGAAAACTGCTGATCTGAGGTAGTACACAAAGATGAAGACAAAGCCACTTTCAGCTGTGTACACTACAAAAGTGTTATTGGTAGAATAACATAAATTGTGTGCCATTCCTTGGGGTACAATATGTGCTCAGATACCAAGCACACATGAATAATGTTTCTACCAAATTTATTTGCAAGTATGCCTGATTTACAAAGACTGACTTTTGCAGGAATATCAAGCGCTATGTGGGATAGCATTAGAGAAATTGTCATCTCTGACTTTTCTACTGTGTGTTTTCACTTCTACACTCTTCCATGGTATATCAACTGGTTTAGTTTACTGTAACTTCACACAAGTTCAGTTTGCTGTGCTTTACATATTTTTATCTTTTTTAGTCAGCTTAGAGTACTAACTCCATCAATCTTGGTTATGACAATGCAAGGCTGATTTTTTTTTCTTATAACTGCCCCCAAAAATGCAGACTTGGAAAGCAAAATGACTTGGTTGATGAAAACGCAGTCATCCAGTGATGCAGATACCTTGATTTCAATTGAACCACAACATTATTATAAGTGGGATTTTTAACAAGGTTACAATTGCTTTTCAGTTATTCAGTGTTATACTTCATGTGTAAATGCATTTCAAATCATTCAGCTTTCCAATTAATAGAAAATGAGCCCAAAAACAAGCACAAGTTTTGAAATTTCTCACTGCCCCACTCAAACCAGCTGAAATCAAATTGTTCTGTTCTTCTCCTGATCCACATTTTTAAATGAACAGACGATATGCAGGGCCACACATGGTAAGCACGTTTAGAATAAACAGTAGCCCCTGGTAGTATTCTTGCTGCTCAGTGCTCTTATTCAAACAGTCATGTTAAATCAGAACATGTGGTAAGTCAAGTACTTCACAAAACAACAAAATTGATAATTCTCTGCATAAGACTGTTTATTTTTATTTTACATTTTTTATTGGAATATACTTTATTTTTATTTTCTTTTTTAATATAGTAAATTTGTACCAATTCATTCCCTAACTGACGTAGTTCCAGGAGGAGGCAAGCTGTTGTCCCTATACTACTGTGTAGGAGCCAGCTCCTGACAAGGCTATAAACAGGACATTTTCTGCCAACTCAAAATATTTATCTTCTGGAAAATTCTTTGTAGCATCTGTGAAACAACACAGTGAGTATTTCTCATGGCCTTATGACAGTCTCATGGTTCAGCCCATGCCATGGGCACTTCAAGCTCGTCCCATCTGACTGTGACACATCATGCCTGCTGCTCTTGGTGATCACCTAAGAGCAGAGGAGATCAGAAAAGATCCTACAAGGGCCCTGTTGCCTGTCCCTAAGGTATTGGCCTCAGTATATGTTCTGAAGTCAGACTGGACTGCTTGGGTGTAAAAAAAATGTGAATATGAAATACCAACTCCATGAGACACCAAAGCGTCAGAACCCAAGTGAGATGTCTCAGGTCAGAGAATTGCAGAGAATGGTGTAGCCATGACATCTGAAAAACACATCTTGTTTGTGATACTGGCAAAAGTATCATTGTCCTGGTACAGGTTTTTAAGCTGGAGGTTTAGCAGTGTTTCCACGGAGACAGAACAACCCCCATTGATTTAAAAAGAACTGCTACCGATTTGCAAAAAAGAAGAGATAATTAGAGGAAGGTCAAGGCTGCATACTCCATTTTAATTAAGTGAACTCTGAATATTATTTTAAAAATGCAAGTCAAATAGTCCTTTAAAATAAAAAATAATAATAATAAAAAAAGAAATCATACTTTCCTCTATCTAAAGCACAATTTTAAAGAAGTGCTCAGTGGCAGCAGCAAAATTCAGCTAGCAGATTGTGATACTGGAATGGAAATGCCCATGGATGTGTGTCTATGTGGAAAAAAACACACACCCTGCATAGCTGATAAAGATCTGTTTGGTGCAGCCCAGAAGATACAGCCCTGACAGCTCAGTTCCACAAGGACACTCTCATTGGGGCTGCTGAGCATCTCTAGGTTCTATGAACTGCACTGATTGTACTTTCACTGCCAATAATGGACAACCAGTCATCTTAAACTGTGAGCTAAGACTTATTTAAAGAACCCTTAGGGTTTATGTTATTAGCTTGTTGTGGGTTTCTAAACCCACTTTTTATGAGATTGTGGGGCATGAAGAAACCTGTTTTCCAGTGCTAGATCCAGAAATTACTATAGATATCCAAGAATTTGAGATAAATTAATGTTAGAAAAGAGGAGGGTTTTTTTATTCACTAGTTCCTGTCCAGTGCAGGGCTGATGGTGCATTTTAACTTTTGAATGATCTTTAAAGACCATATCTATCTGGAGAAACATTTCTTTTCAAATGTATTAATTTTTTTTTGTTCGGCTTTTGTTACTGATTTAAAAAGGAGGTCTTTTTGCAATAATTCTATACATCTATAAATTATTTTGACAAAATAACTTTAATACTGTTGTGTGTTTATGAGATTTCACTTAACTTGATGTGTCGTGGTGATGTTCTGTATTTTATTTAAATTTTTGGGGATGAACAGTACACTTTAAAAAGAGAAAGACATCTGTTCATACTTTTAGGAGTAAACAGGTATGTTTTTCCTTTGATTAACTTGGAGTATCTAGGAAAAGAAAGAAATATTCCATGGCTGTGCAGCATGAATCAGTGTCTATTGTGCTTTTCCAAGAATACGTTTTCTCAACAGAAATCATTTGGTTGTCTGGTGTGCAGACCAACTAGTTCCACATGCTAGTTCCATAAAGTGGGAGAAAAAAAAAAAAACAAACCCAAAAAAACCCAAACAAAAACCCCCACCACAAACCCAAAAACCTCCTTCTTTTATTACACAGCACCAAATTTGCAAGTGAAGATAGATCTATAAAATCTGTTCTAAATTCAGGGTGGTTTTTGCCCAGACATAATCTCTTTTACAAAGTGTAAATTTCAGAAAGGGCTGGCTATTACATGAATAAAAATTTCAACATTTCAGTAAGACTATTCATTAAACTTCCTTTCATATGCTTTTCTCTTCGCTGGGTTGGTAGAATACAATTTCCCTTGCCTATCTCATCTATCTATTGCAAGGGAAAGCTGCTGCTCTTTCTATTACTATATTTTCTTTGCTTTTGAAAATACATCAATTAAAGGAAGCCTAAATATAACTAAGCATTGAAATAATTTTTTTTCTGCATTAGAATTATCAAGCACATCTACTTATTATCTGCAACATACTCAGTGCCATTCTTTCTTATATATTATTTTGCCAAGGCCATAGCTTTGGTTTTGATGCTATGGTTCCAGTCCAAATATCAATTGAAGTGATTGAGACTCTACTTTTTATACAGTAGGTACTGGGTTATGCTCCAGTAGCCCAGTGGGGAATTAGAAAAGCAATTACTTTTATTAAGAAGCTTAATTCAATGAAAAGACCTTTTCAAGGAACTTAATCTCAATTGACAGCTCATTGTGCCATTAAAAAGTAATGTGGTACAAGGGCATCAGCAAACCAAAGTGTGGCTTCTTTGCAACAGATTTTACAGTAAGTGCTAATGATTTTGTTCTTTTTTGGTGAATTATGCAACCTTCTTGAATTTTTGATCTATTCAATCAGTTCAGCTGGGAAAATTGGAAAGTTTCTAACTGTAACATCACTTATTGTTTCCTAGGCTTGACAATTATTCTGAATTCCTTTTAGTAAAAAGGTGTTTTTCAAATACATTTTTCTTAAGAATTAATATTAAAGACTTTTTATTCAGGTGCATCATTTATATGCAGATGTAGTATCTATGATTTTGACAAGCTACTATAGTTTACTTTTCAGCACTGTTTATCTCAGGATCACTAAAATCTTGCTGTCTCCTTCCTGAAAACTGTGTATCATCACTTTTCAGTTGTTTTACTGCATTTAATGCCAAATATTACAAAAATAGTGTAACTTCTTTATGGGCCTTACAGATATATCTAAGCCATTGCTATTTTTTTCTAGCTGAGATGTGATTAGTAGGAAAAAGGATTACAGACTGAGAGCATTATAATGTGGGAAATTTCTTTTTGTTCTCATCTTCCATATATATTATATATCCTACTTAATTTATAGCTCATTAAACAAACTTTGTATTTCTCTTGTGTTTCCAGAGCATTTTTCTCTTTTCTCTTTTCTCTTTTTCATTATTTAATTTACTAAAAATATTGGAAGCTAATATGAGTTAATATTTGGAAGGTCAGGCTGGATGGGGCTTTGAGCACCCTGGTCTGGTGGAAGACGTCCCTGCCCATGACAGGAGGTTGGAAACAGTTGATCTTTAGGTCCCTTCCAATCCAAGCCATTTTGTAATCTATTATTTTACTTGTATGCATCCATCAGTTTTTCTCTGACCTCTCTATTTAAGGTTGTCTTTCTACTTTTTGCATATAGTTCATTGGTTTCATTCATTTTTTTCTTAAAGCAAGAATAAAGTACATTTATATAATAGTTACTAACAAAGATCTCTTCATTTTCACATATTTAGGATCCCATCTGTAGCCTTGAATGTTGAAAAAAGAAAATCCCACCACCTTTTCCATGAATATTAACTGATATGGACTAATTCCTCCCACTGTATCCTGAATGATGTAATTTAATAACTTCTAATTGACTACAGTTGTGACATCTAAATAAAAATTTAAAATAAGGTGAAGTGAAGGATTTTAAAATTGCAGTTGAGGTCTTTTCATTTGCTATGGTTTTCAGTCTAGTCAAAGCTCAGCATTTTGTCCTAAATGCAGGGCACTTTTTCCTTAGAAAGGAGACAAGCAGCTCTTGTGTACTTTTGCTTCTGATAAAATTTGCAAATTTGGCCATTCTGGGAATAGACTGATCCCTCATGCTGAGGAAGTAGCTCGGTTATTTAAGAAGTAGTTTGAGCAATTAGTGGCTGTATCTGCATACTAAAATTGTTTTGCTGAAAGCATTTCTATTTAACATGGAAATGTGTCATTGCATGGCCAACTTTGCCACAAGTCCTTAGGGGTATCTTGAAAAACCTGCAAAGATCTGAGTCTCTGGAAAGGGCTGTACTGTACCCACAGTATCATACTGGATCCTTACAAGGACAGAGGGTTTGTACACCGTAAGTCTCACAAATTCTTCTCTGCTGTCTCTTTTCAAGTGCTTCATGCCAAGTATTACCTCTCAGTGCTGTCAGTCTCAAAAGAGACCTTGCAGTGGCTCTTTGTAAATTGCAATCCTTATTCCTTTGTGGAAGTGACCCAAATTGTCCCTGCTTCCCGCTGTGTGCATGAGAGTCAGCTGACAGACCAAACAGAACAGGTAACTGCTTCACTCATGCTGAAACCCTTTTCCCAGACATGTTGCTAAACTAAGTGTCTCTTATCTGCTTAGCTTTTGTGAAGTTTACAAGCATTTACCACCCCCAGAGATTTCTGCCCATCCTAGGAAAATATTATGAAGGAGCATGGATGCATTTATAACAGCATCAACTATTTTAATCTTTTCTACTAAAATCAAATGGGGATTAGTTAAAATGCTGTTATATCATAGAATTCTAGAAAGGTAAGGGATTAGAAGAGACCTTAGTATTTCCTAGTTTCAAACCCCTCTCCTTTAAGCAGGGACACCTGTCACTAGGGCAGGTTGCTCAAAGCACCATCCAGCCTGGCCGTGAACACAGCCAGGGTTGGGATATCCACAGCCTCTCTGGGCAACCCGTTCCAGTGCTTCACATTAACAAATTTCTTTCTAATATCCAACCTAAATTTCCCCTGCTTCAATCGTTACCCCTTACTCCCTGTCCCATCACTGCAGTTCCTAACTAGAAGTTCCTCTATGTAGGCCACATTAAGATTCTGGAAAGTTGATATGAGGTCTCCATGAAATCTTCTCCAGGCTGAACAGTCCCAACTTTCTCAGCCTGAAATGTGTCTTAGTTTTCTAGCAGTAATATCAGCTTTGCATTAAATATTTTGTCACCTTTGTTAAAAGCTGAAAGTTGTTTTTAAAAACAGAGTGCCATTTGGATAAGACCTAAATTTACAGTTATCTCTAAAAATAAATTGAATTGTAGCTTTATGATGACCATCACAGAATTAAAAACCAAACCAAAACCAACAAACCAAATACAGTAAAACAGGACATTGTTGAACTTTGACAGTTGCAAGCTGTGTGTCTATTTTGTGAAGGTGGTGAGGAGCTGGAGAAGTCCCTATGTATACCTTACTCCAGAACCCCATACACCATAGCAATTCTGATGGTTGCAGCACTATTTGGAATTGTTGAACAAGATGATATCTCCCTCTCCCCTCCACCAGTCCTACTTCCCTCAGTATCTATGTCAGGTGAATTCTCCTACAGAAGAATCAGGGATCAATCAATAAAGAGTAGAAGTGGTGCATAATGTCTGAAATTCCAGCTCACAAGTGCTAAAATACTGCACCAAGAATAACTATATGCAGGTGGATGACTATTCATGCATATGCAAATGCACAATATCAAGGAGATAGTTTCCAGATAATAAGCCTGAATATATAAGTGATAGAAATTAGCAAAATTTTCAGCATCAAGATTGGTTTTTGTTCTGAAAGGGGCTGTGCATGTTTATTCATATTAGCAGACAGAAGTAATTCTGTTCAAGACAGTTTTGAAAATAAGAGCTAATCAAAGTGTTTGTTATACATTGAAACAGACTCAGCATTGCAAAGCTATTAAAACTAAAATATTATAAAAACTGTTAAAGCAATTAAAGAAAATAGAAGAAGTGTTAAATTAGTTGGTATACTCAAAATCCGAGTTCAAAAAAATTAGCCTAAAAAGTTAAACTAAGGAAGTAGCAAATGCAGGCATTGTATTTATTGTTTGGTTTCCTGATTTTGGTTTCATTTAGCTTTTAGAAGCAAATATTTCCTAAGCCACACAGCTATAAGGCTGTAGTTCATATAAGACAGGTGAATATACACAGTTCCACGGACTCATTTTATGTTAGAGATCAAACCAAATTTTCTACTCCATTCTGCTGACACTATATAAGTATGCACATCAGAGAAACTCCGTGCACCAGATAATTTCAGTCTGGAGGAGTAAAATATTAGTTAAAAGGCTTGCTGTAAAATAGTATAAATAATTGATTAGATTATCTAGGGAAACACTTAAAATGAGGTTCCAAGTATATGGTTCTTGCATCTTGCTGTTTAATGCTAAATTTAATATGTTTCTTGTTCTTTAAAACTTAGAAACCTGGCGTTGCACATATGCACATATCCAAAATGGCTCTAGTCTTCATGGTTGAGACATCATGGTAGTTTATGGAAAAGTTGAACTAGAGCCAAAAGCAAATTCAAAGCATAGTAATTTAAACAACTTTATCTAATAGACATTTCAGGGCATCTCCAACAGGTATTCACATAATCTTAAAAGTGACACCATTTCTTTTTTTTTTGAATTTGTCAGGAAAATGAGAAAGTGACGACATCAAAATTAGAAGTTGTTTCAAACATTTTCTGAAGGGGTTCAAAGTCCTCCTCCACTGTGCCAGAATTTTAACATTCAGTCTGGTCTTGGTGGAATCTGTCTCTGTCACTTCTTTTGATTTAAAGAAATTTTATGGTATCAAAATTCACTTCAAATAATGGCTTTATAGACCCCCTAGGTGGAAAAGTATCCTGGAATCCAGAAGAAACAGAAGGTGGAATCAAGTTCTTGGCCCTCAGTAGGAGTATCTGTACAGAGCCATTGCTGTGCTTTGTCCAATTCATCTTTTCTGTATTGGTTGGCATTCACAGGTAGTGAAGATGATGAATTATCTTCCTGTGAAGGAAGACTTGCAGATTTGTGAGCCTTCAGGAAGGGAAGTCTGAACTTGGCCACTCAGGTCATGTACTTAACCACTGGGCAACCCTGGGCAATCTGCTCTTGGTGATGCTGATTGAGCCAGGAGGGCTGGATCAGATGACCTCCAGAGCTCCCTTCCAACCTCAACCATTCTGAGATTCTTCTAAGCTTTTGGAACATTACCTCTTTGACTTCTGGCATTATTTCTGAGTGAAAAATCAATTTCCCTGTGGTTTGTACAGACCTTGAGTATTTACAGTGAGAATGATTGAAATGTGTTTTATATTTAGTCTCCTGAAGGAGATATGAAAGAAAATGGCCCACTGGTGGCCTAGGCATTGATCTATCGAGTGCCAACAAAAATAAGAAATTTGTGGACATCTTTGAAAGTAGAAGTGTAGTTACACGGGGATTTTTTTTTTTCTTTCTGACTGAATGCTTGAGGTTTGTTGTGTTAAAGGAACATTTAAAAATTGCAGTCTTAAATCACAGTGCTGATTTTATACGTGTAGATCTTGGATGTCAGTGTCAAATAATGGACCAATATCTAAGCTTGCCACTGACTGCTTTACTCAGAGGATGCTGCTGCTCTCAAAAACAAGTTCCCTTGTTTTCATCCTATTTATATGGTGTAAGTCTAGAATAAACTATGTTGATTTCTGTGACACTACAACTAGAAGACAGCTTAGATTTAACATCTTGTAAAACAAAATACAAAGGCAAAAATGCATTGATAAATTTCTAAATTTTTCCCTGGAAACTGTATGTGAATCTGTTCTCAGAAAAGTGAGTGGAATGAGTTTTTTGTTACATACATGTTCAAAACACTAGAAGACATGAGCATTTTAATGACAGTAGAAAGTGTTAAGAATAGAAATTTTATTAACTTTTAACAAAATGTATATAAACCCAAATTACTTGAAGTATCTGCATTGTAACACTGATTTGTATATTACATTTAAATACTTTAAAATATATCAGTGAGCAAAGGCAGCAGCATCAAGTACACAAAAGTAAAATGTATGCTTCTTTAAGGATCAACTTTATTTTAGATGTAACAAAACATCCTTTATTACATTGTTATAAAATTTGTTGTTCAACTGATTTAAATAGATCCCTGACATTTCAGTAAAACAAAACTCAGATGAAGGAAAAGGAAAATACAAAATTCCACCAAAAACTATATAAAAATCTAAGATTTAAGGACTATATCTAGAGTAGGTGCTAACTAGCCCTTACTTACCACTAATTTTTTCTCTTCTTTCTCTGATTGCCTTGAATCCACTAAAAGACTGCTGGTGGCTTCCTTGTTACTAACTTGAAGAAAAAGCACTCTTAATTTTTTTTCATTGTTCAGCCCACCTTTTCTGCTTTTTTCACTTAAATTTCACTGATACGAGCCATTTTTGGAGATGTTCTTCTAAATTCTTTCCATCAGCCCTCTGGAAAACCTTTCTTTTAAAGTAATTAAATTTAATTAGTTCTCTCTTTTCTTCTTACTTTTTTTTTTCAATTTCCTTCTAGAGAAAATTCTTCTTAACTATTTCTAATTTATTTCAGCTTTTAAGTTCTGTTTACTTTCAGCCATAATAATACACATGCCTCTTGAATATGTAGAACAATAGTGCCTAACCCTAAGTCTTGATACTAAATGTGTTGTTAATTATTCTCACCAGTCAGGTATACTCATACTAATATAGTTTGATCGATAACTCTAGCTTACTAACATATTGTATCTCCTTCTATCTGTTGTTTTTCCAAAAATCTTTTCTCCAGAAGACATTTAGTGAAAATGCAAATGAAGTAGGGCTAATTATTTAGGTCTAACTCATTAGAAATGCAAGTTTTGAATTCTTTTAGTTCACTTGATGGTTTTATGACAGGTTATACTCAAATATTGTGAATGACAGGCATATGTGTACTTTTTAATTTCAACCCTACTTTAAAATAATTTCCTATAATTCTTGTTCCTTTTCTGATGCTGAATTTTTATAGAGTGCTTTTTCAAGGTAAGGAAAATTGCAATGCCATTGGTTTGCTATGTATTCCTTTTCCTTTCTGCCCTTTCCTTATGCTGCATCAACCAGGAAAATGTTGCCATTTTCTTTTATGGTTTACACTAAATGCTCTCCATTTTCATGGAAATTTCTAGATTAAATTAAACCTATTTTTCTCTTCATTATTGATTCATTAGTTCTTCAGTCAGCTACGTCTGTACTGATACTTGTTTAATTATAATCTGCAAAAGTTCTATACTGCCCCTGTGGCAGACATAAATTTTGTTCTGTGTTACCTTTGTCAATTCATGAATCTAGGGAAGAGTAGCTATGCTAGCTTCTGTTTTTCTCATCAGAAATTATTCAGGGAGGTGATTCTTATAAATTTCTCCTGCACATTTGTTTTTTAAGACAAGACATCCCACTGTTGGCCTATCATTAACCTACCTGCGTGAAGCACATATGCAGGCGTGATATTAAACATAACCAACATGAGCAAAGCAAAATTTAGAAGAAATTTAGAAAACAGAGGAAGAAAAACATTACACTCAGGAGTCTGTCAATATCTTTCATTTTGTGTTTTAGTGACAGGAATGATCTCTGCACTAGGTGATTATCATGAATGAACTAAAATCATCTAAGTTTAATAATTTTGTCCATCAGTTCTTTTAACAATTACAGAGAATATATTATGTTTCTATTGTTCTTGAACTAAGTTTTAACTATAACAAAGACCATTCCTGTAACAATTACATTGGTCATTGAATGTTAGATAGTGATTCTGCAATATGTGTTAAAATTCAACAAATGTTTAAGGACATGTTCTATCTCTTCACACAGTTAAGACAGTTCAGTAAACATATGGTAATTAATCTTAAAACCATAATTTAAAATTAAATGCATATTTGAGATACATAAATAAATATATCTCATTTTTTTGATGTCTGCTAGCCATATGCTTTCTTTTTTATATCCTGCATATATACAGAATAAAATGTAGTGGAAAAAGTATGCATACAACTCTTATAATGCTACATCCAGAAATAGACAGTAAGTACATTTTGCCCCTTACCACCTGCCCCAGTTAGGTACTAACTAATATTTGTATACAGCTTAGTAGTCTTTATATTTTATAGTTTCAGAATGAGTGAGTTGTTAGATGTCTACTTCTTAAAGTAATCTTTAACTAAATAATATCTTTCCACACTGAGCAAACATCTCTCATTTAGCATGGCTAAGGGCTCATTCCTGCATCCAGTTGAAATTAGTATCTTTCATGTAAATTTTAGGAGCTTGTCAACCCCCTGCCCCGTCATATCTCTGAAAATCCTCCCACTGACCTAAGGTTTATCAAGGTCACTCTTTGAAGTAGGAACAACAAAGGGGGAAAAAACCTGCATATGGACATGATAGGTAAAGATGAGAGTAAGTTGTAAGGGAAAAAAGCTTTAAATTCACTGAAAGGTACTCTACTTCCTTTGTCTTACTTCTTTTGTACTTGTCATTTCTTCCTTTCAAGCACTAGAGGTAATATTATAAAACCAGAATACGAACAAATCCATCAGCAATTCGAGCATTTTTACACCTATATGACAATCTGTGTAACCACTGGTTCATCTAGGATTGTCCAGCCTGGAAAGGAAGGGTTAGGGACACCTAGCAGTAGCCCATGGAGTTAAATGCATGAGGAGTTTAACAAGAAGACAGAGATATGCTCTTCTTAGTTATGCATGGTGGGAACACATGGGGTTATGGGCATAAGTGGAAATGAGAAGTTCAGATTTGATATATGGAAAGCGTCATCATGAGGATGCTCCAGCACTAATCAGGTTGTCCACTGAAGTTATGCTGTCTCCATTTATTGAATAAAGCTCCTTAGTCTGATCTCAGAATTGAACCTAACTAGAGATGTCCTGAGAGTCTTTTCAGCCAGAATTATCCTAAAGATCCATTATTCAAGGTGTGATCTGTAAAATACTGGTCAAAGGGTGCTAATAACACCCCTTGCTACTGCCCAGGATGGTATTGGCTTTCTTTTCTGCCAGGATTCAATTCTCATGCTTAGCTTGCTGTCTGACAAAACTCCCAGGGCTTTTTCAACAGTGTTGGTCCCCAGCCAGGCCCCATCACTGAGGGTTTTATTTCCCTTGTGCAGGCCTTTGCATTTCATAACATTCCTGTCAGACCTTTCCTCCAGCACATCTAGGTCCTTCTGGATGGCAGTCCTACTTTGGCAGGGGTTCATTATTTCTCTCACCTGCAGACTTTACGAACGAGTATTCCTGTGTGTCCTTCACATCACTGATAAAGATGTAAAGTCATACCCTTTATCCTGATGTAAAGATGTAAAGATGTATTCCTGGGAAATGACGCTTCCTATTGGCATTTAGATAGAGTACAGCCCACTAACCACCACCCTCTTAGCCCAACCATCCAACCCATTGCACACGTATCTAGTTTCCACCAATCCAGTTTGTTATGACCCAACTTAAACAGGAGAATGTTGCGGGAATAAGCATAGAAAGCCTTGCGAAAGCCAAGGTAAGTACCATCCACTGGTACTTCCATTTTTCTCTCATCCATATATTCAGTCAGTTCATCACAGAGGACAGGCAAATTGATTAGGCTAGATTTACCCTTAGTAAATTCATGTAGATGGTTCCCACGCATCCTGCTGTCCTTCATATGACTCAGAATGTATTCCAAGAGGAGTCAGCCTAGGATTCTCCCAGGACAGAAGCAAGACTGACTGATATGTAGCACTTGGATCAAGCAAATAATCTTGTGTGCTGGTGTTAATTAAACAGGTCTGAATTTAGATACTTTCAGTCTTAAATACTAATTGTGTTAATGAAAGAATAGCTAAAGACTCTGTTAGAGTATCTGGTGTGCTGGACACCAAGCCCAGAAAAATAGTTCAGCAGATTAATATAATTTCCTCTAGTTTGTCAACAGTCCTTGATTTTCTCCTATACAAATATATGCTCTGTGGCATATTTTCTTTTAGCTACCCTAGATTTATACACACACAAACACACATACATATGAATATATAGAATATATATAGAATATCAGCAACGTGAGTGATAGTAGACCTACAAGTGCCTCTGTGTATTTTGGGTATGTCATAAGAATTTTTCTCATCACAACTGTATAAATAGGTATATTACTGTGTAAATAAGTATATGGGTCAAGTGGACTATACATACTATTCTATGGCATGTCATTATCCCTACAATAATTAATGTAAAGTGATATCAGCATAATCTATGAAGGGTCTTGTTTCTGATGAAATGTTTTGATTCCTTTGGATCCCTATTACTGATTGCTTGTGAATTTGCTGTTTCTGGGAGGGAGCAGTGTAGTCTACTCTATATTGACATTTTCTGATGAAAATACATGAAATATAGAATTATTGTGAAGAAAGGGTTTTTTCCCACTTAATTCTATTTTCTCCACAATCTCTTAAAATAGTGTAAAAATGTTCTAAGGTAGATGAAACAAATTTTGAGAAGATTAATTTTTTTCTTTAACAAATTTGGTGAACAACATTGATTTCTTAAAACCATATATTCTGAAAAAGATTTTCTCTATATATAGCTTGTTACCTCAGCTGATTTCACATGGAGTCAGACTACTTTTCAATAGTTTGTACCTGTGATGTTGTACAGTAATGCCACCACTGAAGTCAGATTTGTAAGCCTGAACCCTGTTTCTTTCAAAACTACTAATATACTATAAATGCAGATGACTGGTATTGTTGCACTATATTAAAAGCAAATAAAAATATTGGAAACTGAGAATCATTTTTCTGTTAGGATTTTTCTGTTAGGTGCTATATTCTTTCATGAATCATATAAAAATGTACGGCTCCAAGTTCATCATAGTTTTATTAAATGAGCAACTTAAAGTCATGCTTAGCAACAAAATTCATTTAAATACCCAAACACAGATCTAAGTATATAGTATTATAAATTTAATATTTAAAATTCTGGCTGTGGCTTCTAGACATCTGTTATTTTCTTTGCTGTGAGGGAGTGAGCTGTTAACAGACAAACTCTTTGCGTATTTTAATCTGCTTATGGTAGGAGCTTGATTGAAGGAGGGGAGAAAAGGAGCATATACAGTTTGGACAGCATTCTGCTTCTGGAACAGGATGCTGGAGCTTTGTGTTGAAACCAGAACAAAGATGCTTATGTGAATGTGCTATGCACAAACGCTGCTACTGAGCTCTGTGCTGAGGAAGCTCTTAGCCATAATCCATAATCCATCTATCCCCATCCTCTACCTATTCTCAAAAAGCACGATACAGCAATGTTTCTAAAACTAGGCATGTGGATAGCAATCTCCTAAGTATTTTCCAGTGGAAAAAAGAATCTTAATGTTAGAGTCTTTCAGTTTGACATCTTTTACATTGATCTGTCACAGCTCAGCTGTATTGCGTTAGCTTTCACCCTTGTGAAGGTTGTTGCTTTCCTAAGGCAAATTAAATGTTTAATGAAGAGGTTAATTTTTCTTCCTGTGTTGTAAGACCTCCAAATTTTTCTTTGGAGTTTAAAAGCTGCAAGTGTCAATGGAGTTGTCATTTCAAACTGTAAATGAACTTGTGGGACCTTTTCCATTTCAATAGGAACTGAAGTTGGACCCTACTTCACAGCAGAACAGTAAAGGCCCTAAGTTAAGTGAATATATGGAAATTCTGCACAACATAAAAAATGTATTTTTTATTGTGATCATAATTTTTGCAGCCATTTTTATTTTTTATATGACCATGTGTAACTGAGAGTGCTTCAGAACAAATTTTAAGGCAATATGGTGATTCAAAACCAGCTCTCTGTCCCATACCACAAGATGTAATGCTTTATTGCAAGGCCTATAAAAATTTTGTGTTGTACTGGAATGATTTATCACAATTAAGTAACTACTCACTGTATAACAGTGTTTTGATCCATATTGAGTAACTTGAGGCTCAAATATACTGGGAGAAAAAGAATCTCCAGTGTTTTAATGGGAATGCAATACATTAGACACAGGGAACTAAAGACAGTACTTAGCATGTGCTACTGTGAAGGCGGCATTTGGAGAGATATTTATAAAGTTGACTACTGGATGTGAATTTAAAGGCTAATATGTATGATGCTATGCCTCTGAAGAACATATTTTTCCAAAGTTACAGGAAAGTTGTTGGTTTTTTTTTGGTTTTTTGAGAATATGAAGAGAATTGAATGGATTATATAGAATACAATGTGAGTTCATTTAAGACAATTAAAACCATATCAAAATGAAATTTTAGTTATGAATGCCTTTGTATCACTGAGTATATGGTATAAATATGTACTTATTCCATTATATAACATAAAATTGCATTTCACTTGTACACTGGATGCTCATCTAAATTTTCACTCTTTTGTTAAACAAAAAATTGGCGTGTCAATGAGTTTTGGAAATGTGCTAATTCAGAACACTTAAATGCCTTTTATGGTGTTGTGGAGAAGCTAATTTATAGAGAGCAGGTACCATTTATGCTGAGGAAACCACGTTCAGTGTGCTAGGTGAATTAAGGAATTCTCCTTTAAGAAACCTCTCTATCAACAAAATCAGGCTGGCATGGTTTTCACGGTTCCTAAAATAAAGAGGATTCCAAGAATTTCTAGCACTTGTGTCTTATGAAAATGAAATCCTTTAAATGCACATTTTAGAAAGGAAGAATGGATAAATGTACAAAAGAAACAAAAAAATGCTAGTGTTTTTAATTTTCAAACTTTAATGGATTTACTATATAAAATTATTAGCAATGTGCTAAATCTCACCAACATTGCCTAAAACACCCTTGAAAGCTGAAGTCTTTTAGTGCCATATATCAACAAAGTGAATATAAATAGAAATTAATGACATTATAATTAAACTTAAATCAGGTTCCCAGCTGAAGTTCTGAGGCTTATCTGACCACTCAAGACTTGGTGAAGATGGAAGTTGGTAGTGCATACAATTTTCTCATTAAATACACCGGGAACCTGTCCGTGAAAGTTTGATCAGCTCCCCAGTTGTGTCTTGAGAACGGTAGGCACAGGCACAAAGACATTTATCTCCGTGCCATTCCTACTCCGGTCCCTCATTTTTTCTTTCTCAGTAGATCTGCAAATCCTTACAGGCCCTAGCTGGGTTGTTGCTACCTTCAGAGAGGTTCGGGAACAGGTGCTGGAGTAAAGCGGGGCCCGGGGCAGCGTTCGGCGGAGTGAGGGTCGCCAAGGTCCCTCGGCCGGATGGAGACTGGTCAGTCGGGCACGGCGGGCCGCTGCTGAAGCGGCTGCTGGGCGCCGAGCCGGGCACCGGGCCGGCCTTGCCGGAGGACAGCGGCTGCCGAGGACCGGACGGTGCCGCGGCCGGGAGCGCGCAGCCTCTCCCAGCTCCCTGAGCCGCGGACTCCGGCAGCGCAGTGCCCGCGCACCTGCGTGGGAGCCGCTCCGCGGCCGCCGCCTTTTCGCGCCCGGCCGGGCAGGTAGGCGCGGGGCGGGCGGCGCTCGGCCCCTCCGAGCGGCTGCGCCCGCTGCCACAGCCCCGCTACCTCGCAGCGACCGGCAGCCCCGGGAGGTCCCCACCGGCGGGGAGACCCTGTAAACTTTGGGTAAGTGTTGCGCGGGCTTAGCGCCTCTCGGCGCGGGGCAGTGGGTGGAGAAGGGCTAGCGGAGCTTTGCGGAGCGGTGCGCGGCTCTTGCCGCACCGCCGCCCCAGCGCGGAGCGGGCGCGGAGTCGGCGGGCGGCACCCGGGGGATGCGGGCGCTGGACAACAGGTACCGCAGATGCGCGGGGGCGGAGGGGCTGCGCTGGGGGTGTCTCTGTGTGTGTGAGTGAGAGCGTGTGTGTGTGTATGTGTGTGTCTCTCGCTTCTCCCCTCCCCCCCTGCCGCCCGGCCGGGAAGGGGGTGGGAGATGTGCTGGCGCACCGCCGCTTAAAACCGCGCCGCCCGGAGGCGCCTGCCCGTTCCCGAGAGGAGGGCGGCTGCCGCTCCGCGCTGTGCCGCGGAGGGCGACGAGAAGCGGGGCCGAGGGCGGCGGTGACCCCGCGGGGCCGGGCCGGGCGCGCTGGGCTGCGGCAGCCGGCGGCGGGGCGGGGCGGGGGGGCTGGCGGCGGTGTCGCCGCCGTCGCTGGCGGTCGCTCGGCTGGATGGCCGGTCCCGCGGCTGCTGCCCAGGGCGCCGGGCTCTCTCGCATCCCAGGGCCGAGCGTTCCCTCCGCCCGCATCGCACTGCAGTAAGTTCGCGAGTCGCTGGGCGGCCGGAGCGGTGGGAGCCGCGGAACTGGGGGGGCCGTGATGCACGGCTGTGTGTCTGGGCATAGTGGAGGGGCTAAGCTGAAAGTTGTAGCTAGCCGTGCCGTGTTGAATTCTTCACGACGTTTCGCTTTGATTTCTGGTTACTGCCAATTTGCCTGGTCGACCTGTATCACTTTGTTCAACCTCAGTCAGTGTCCTGATGCTGCCCTGACAGCCGGGTTCAAAACGGTGAAGTGCTGAGGCATCCAGTGTACATGCGAGCACAGGGAGGGCAGGAAACAAAAGATGCAGCTGCAAACTTAGGCTTTAAAGGCTGGTCCTCTTAAAGTTTACGTACATGTTGATGTTACAAGCTCATTTTTGTGTTTTGCGTTTGTTTTGTTTTGGGGTTTTTGTTTGTTTGTTTATATTTCTCTTTTTTATGGCCCAATGTTGTTTTGATTTTTTAAGAACAGTTTTGTTTGTCAGAAGTGAATGTAATTACATTTTTCACTGTGAGTGTCCTGTTTTGGAGGTGGATTAAAGGTTTTATCATCTGATTACTATATCATAGGTATTATTTTTCCATAGCTAAACAAACAGATTGTAGGGTCTTCAGTTCTTTATTGTTTGACTGTTTTTCTCCAAATTTAGGTAGAACTTTATTAATTTTCAAAAGCAGTTTTATCTGGTTGATGTAAGTTTAGAGAAAAAATGGAAAACTTGTAAAACCCTATCGTAAAAAAGGCAATGCAACAGGATGGGGAAAACCAGTAATTGTAGCAGGAGATGTAGACTTTTAAGTTTTCATAAAAGCTACTCAACATTTCCCATTTAGGTTAAATGCCCTAATGTAGCAAGGTAATAGTTTTTCTTTGCACTTGAATGGTATGATGCACACATTTAGAAAGTCATTATGCATCCAGGGAAAAAAAAATCCATGCCAAGAACCTAGTATGCATTCCCAAATGACTGGACTTGTGCTATGCTTTATGGATAACATGACAGGAAATAAGTCCCTTGTTTCTCCCCAAAGTGGTAATCCAGTATTGCTCAGAGCCTGAAATGTCTATCTGGTACAGAAGGGAAACAAGCATTAGGAAACATGGGGCATCACAAAGCATCACTTTCCTCCAGGGTCTTCTCTTGTCTCTTTTTCATTTGTCAAGGAGGAAGGACTTTGTTGTTTATTGTGGCAGGGAGGGCCTGGAACAATTATTCAACAGTCTGAAATGTTTGTGGAGTGATATATTTTTTGCTGTGGATTTGAAATATTTGGGTCCAATTGTGTTGATCTGATTTAGGGGCCTGCAAACATCAGAAGTTGCTGTTCTTATGCAGTTTTAGCAAAACCCCCCTTTCTTATATTTTTTTAAGGAAGAAGTATATATGAATTGTTGTGTACTGGCTGAAATCATCTTTTCTAAACACCTGTAGGTGTCTTGAACAATATTTAGTAGCAATGCTTGAATGAACAGATATTTTTTAAAAGTTGATGCAGTATGAAAGTAATAAAATGAATTGTTTTAAAGAGCACTAGATATTAGGGTTTTACATATAAGCAGGTTCTGCACTGTTTCTGCTCTGGAACTGTCATTCAGGTGTCACTGTAGGATGGGTCTAGGTACCTCTTGCCTATGGAATGAGATCACTAGAAGAGGTATGAAGAGAATGATAAGAGAGTTGTAGGAAACCTGTTAGAGCAGCGTTTTGATAAAGCAGAGTGTAAATAGCACATTGAGAATAAAGATAATAATAGGTTAACACTGGAAAACTTCAGTCAGCTGACTGGATAGATGGACTGGGCTTCTTTTGTTTTGTGTGTGCATGTCAGCAGCACTGTGTTCTTGTGAATGGCACATATAGAATGAAAGATAATAGCCTGATGTCATGCTTTGTATTTAATGTAATAAAAACTAACAGCATATAGCATAGAATCATGGAATATTTCAAGTTTTAAGTGATCTATAAAGATCATTGAGTCCAACTCCCTGCTCCTCACAGGACTACCTAAAACTAAACTGTGTGACTGAGAGCATTGTCTGATGCTCTTTGAGTATAGCTAATATACAATGTTTCATTCTCTTTGAATTGTTATGACCTTTATTAGACCATTGGTAACCCTTCTGCATACAATTTTAACAAGACTTATTAACACCTTGATGAAAAGTGGATGATGAAACATTTTCATCTGCATCAGGAATTACGAAAGAGTGGTGACAATTAGAAGGGAGCGGATTGCAGAAGCAGTTGGTCTTGTTTTGTGGTTTGGTGTGCTGGATCAAGAGAATTTCAGCCAGACTTCTGTCTGTGGAAAGGAGAAGGTACTTGTGAAAAACATTTATGTTTATTTTAAAGTTCATGATAAAGTTCTTTCAGTCAAATCTGGGAGACATCAATCCCGTGCAGTGCAGTGCTGTGGAAGAAAAGGATGCTGGCCTCCTCAAAGCTCCCTACAGCTTGTTGCTATCAAGTAAAGTTTGCAATCTGCTTCAGGAATTCCCAGCTGAGCTTTGCATTACTGTCTAAAGTGAAAAAAGATATCAAGAATATGGACTACACCTTGCTCTGGATGTAATTCCCAATTTTTTTTACACTTGTGTAGATTAGGTTCCAGGTGTTGCTCTGAAGGAATTACAGCATTTCACAGGCAGTTTAAACAATAGAAGCTGGTATAAAAGGTAAAAACAATCATTTTGTGACAAGAATTCCACATAAAGGGTCTCTTGACCTTCAGTTGTGGGTTTCTTCAAGTTTATTGTTCCCTGTGGCACTTACGAAATAATTTGTAACAGTAATAGAAGACTTAAGGCAATTACTTGTCCATAATTTTAGTTTTTCATAGCAGTACTTTATTAATAATTCTCTCTTTGGGGACTACTTTTGTAGCTAAACCAGCAATTTGACAGTACTGGAAAGCTGAAGAAGTGACGTGCTGGGTCTCACTGAGACGAGTTTGATGCTTGTAGTTATTTTTAATACCTTGCTTAAAAGAGTGAAAAAAAGTTAAAAATTTGGGCTTTGAAACTGGTATCTTGATTTTGTCAACCTGACCTAGTTTTCAGTACACTAACAATGGATAACTTGCTATGGATAGAAATGATCTGATGCAGGTAAAGTATTTAGACTAATTCAGGAATTTGAGAAGTAAATATTTATTTATTTAGTTGGAATTGAGATGAGTAACTGTCCCCAAATACCCTGTAAAACAGCTTTATGCAATGTAGAGCACAATTTCTTTTTTAATTGTTTCTGAGGAGAATAAAAGTCTTCTCTGAATAATGTTTTCAGCAGTTTAGCCCTGAAGGGATCTAGTTAGTTTGCCACAAGTTTATAAGCTTAACAAATGTAAGTATTTGGAGGCTGTTTAATTATTTCTTGTCCTACTCCTTAATACAAGTTTAGAATGGAAGTGTACAACTCTGACACTATTGTTTTGCATTAAACGATTTTTAAAAAAGTAAATAAAACAAAGACAAGCAGAGTTGTAGACATTTTTGTCAGTTCAGTGTTACTAATTAGAATTCCAATTCTGGGGACCAGTTAGCTTTTTATTTTTAGATGTTTGTTGTTTACCATAGTAAATCATGGCTAAAATGACCTCTAGATACTTGTTTCGTCTCTGTTAAGGATTTTAGGAATGATTTTTTTCATGGTGGCAGAAATATCTAGTTAATACAAATACCATGAACTATTTTGTTATCTTTAGGTTGATTTTTCAGCCACATTTTGATCACTTAGTTTGAAATTGTTACAGTTTTTGGGGTTTTTTTTTATTAGACATTCAATGAGATGTCTAGTGCTCAGTAGTTGTAATAAGAAGCTCACTCTCCAGTCCTTGCAGTAGTAACAATGTCAGCAGAGATGTGATGAAAGTTTTCGTTTTCATGGAAGTTTATGTTGGTGCATCCAAATCTGTGAGCCCTCTGCTGTGACAGGGTGCTTTGCTTGCCTTCTGGGTTGTCTTGTGGGTATTATGAAGCATTCTCATGTATTGTTGGTTTAGTCAGAGAATGGGGAAAACTCACACAGCTACTAGAAATGTCTTTCTTTTCTCCTTTGTCCTTTAAAGCACATTGTGTAAAGTAAAAGCAATGAGTCAAATTTATTCTCTTTGGTCTAAATTTTTCTCCAGGTGAACACTTCTGATTTATACATTGGTTTGGAATTACACTGGTAATTTGGAAATTACCTGGAAACAATCCTGAGTGCTCTTGAAGTATATGTGGCTTTTCCATGCTGTGACAAATTTGTATGTTTGTGGGTTTAGAGAACTTACAAGCTAAAATTAAGTGAAATAGAGGAATGGCAAATAGTAAGACAGCTGTATCAGCCTAGGAGAAAATCTCAGGTGGTGTGAAATCATCAAATTTTGGTGTCTTGTCTTCTGAAAGGCAAGGTAGTATTTTCTTCTAGATCTAGACGGTGTAGATTATGGCCTAGACATGAGAATATGAACCACTCCATCCTGAGACACAAGGGTCTGCTGCTGTTTTTGCCTCTTCAGTTGTGGATTTTCTCCTGTTTCCTGCATGAAATTATGAATTAATCAAGTGGATGAGAGGCAGTATTATACCAGAAATAGGTTTTAAGAAGGAAAGAAGGAAAAAAGAGAATAAAGAAAAAAAAAGAGATAGCATTTATAGCCAAAAAATTGTTACTGAAGTGGATGAAAACTGAAAGATATGTGATTACAAGCAGGAATGAATTAAGCAAGCAAAATAAAATATAATGCTTATCTTTTTTTTTTTCTTTTTCAATTCTTTTTTTTTTTTTTGTCTTCAATGAAAATCTTTTTCTAAAATTTAAAAGAATTCTGTGAAAAGGTTTAGGTATAGATATGTAAAACTTGATTTAATCTCCTTTCTGTAACCACAGTGCCGATTTTGTACACCCCCAGAATGTTTTACTCAATATCTTTTGTCTGTTTCTTTAGATTTTGATAACTTGGCCATCATTTAGAAATAAAATGTTCAAGATGTTAAAAGTATACATTAATGGGTCTATTCTGTCTTCTATTCAATATCTGAATACCATCTGGTTACCTTCTGTCTCCTATTATTACTAATGGAAAGTCAGAAGCACCTGCTGGGGAAATTTTAATTTTAAGATGAGCATCCTTTATAGGTCAGTTGAAGCACATTCTGGATGTATCCAGGTCTCTCAATTCATTATAAAGGGTGCCTGGCTGGTGTGACTTGTTAACAGTTTAAAATCTAGTTTTAAGACATCCATCTTTGTGTGAGATAAATTATACCCTTGGATATTTTCTCAGCTAGGAAGGTAAGGAAGAATTGAACTCCTAAGAAAGTACCAAGTCTTCTCCATGTATTACTGAATATAAACACAAAGTGAAATAGCCATAAAACAGTAGCTCATTAGAATGGGCCATGTACCAGAAGTTAAATATCAAAGGACCTATTTTTAAACATATCTAAATAAACAAGTAGTCTGGAGCATTTCTATTTCTCTTCATGTCCCAAAAACATGACTATGGTGTGTTTTTACCAAGAAGTCTGTCTTAATTTGTTACTGATATAAAGTATTCCAGCAATGCTTTTTAATGAAAAATAAAATTACAGGCTTTTCTAAAAATTCTGGATTTACTTTGAAACTCTGAAGCCTTGGGCATTTAGGTTTACTTTGTTCTACATGTCACCCATTGAAAAACTATTGCATCTGTGATACGGTTTATCTTCATATGCCGTTGTGAATTTAAAATTGTGTAGTACTGCAGCCACTTCTGCTCAGGAAGTACAGTGGGTCATTTTGTCTATTTTTACTTTAAAAGCACCAATGAAGATGTTTGTGTTTAAACAACCTGACAACTTTTATGTCAAGGAATTCAAACCTTCTAAACTATCTCATCCAACAGAGATATAAAAATCTGCACTGCCCTTTGTTATAGGTTTAATGCTGTTGACGCAACTCACTTCATAAAACTAGAATGACTGGAGGAATCCTGGGAAAACTCACAGCGTTGAGTATTAGATGTTTTTAAAAACAGTACAGTACTCTGATAAGAAGGATATTTTACTTCCTCTTTCAATTTAAAATGCCAAGTGGTTATTTTGTTTTCCTCATATTGTAAAATATCATGTTCAGTTATGAAATGTTTTGCTTTTGTAAATTCAAAATAGTTCCTGTTAGAGAAGCTTTATGTTCTGTCTCAGACTGTTTCCTATAAATATTCACCCAGAAACTAAAAAAAACCAGCTTATATGAGTGTTCAGTATCTTTTTCTACCCTGTATTGCACGGTACACCAGGGTGGTAATTTTTACATATCTCTGTTGGTGTTGAGCAAAAGAGTCTTGATGAAGATCCAGTACTTCTATCTAGTTGCCTATCTAGTGAACAAGAAGTTGTTGAAGTCTCTTGTAAGAATTTTTGTGTGTTCTTATTCAGGTCTTATGAGCTAATGAAGTCAGGGTAGGTCATCTGTCAATGACAGAAGAATTTGTGGAATCCTTCAAATACAGTTTTCCAGCTAGCAGGAACATATTCAGTCATATTTCAGTGTAGTTTAACAAGCAGGTAGCTGTAAAGGAAACTAATAAGAATATATGGGCCATAGAAAAGATGGCCCATATAAGAACACTTTGAAGAACACTTCTTCAGGGTTTAGGCCATATTCCCTCTGACTTTATCTCAGTTCAGGGCACATGCCTGATAACTTTAATCACTCCATGAAGCTTTTTCAATTTGGATCTTGCATTAGTGACTCAGAATGTTGTCCATCTCAAGGGAGAGATCCTTGAGAGATCTTTCAGTACCCTAATATGATGATATATTGAGCGGTGAGTTCTGCATGATTAGTGCGGGCCCCTAACTAAAAGGATAACAACTCCTGTGAGGGTGGTGGAGTAATGTTTTCATCATCTAGAAACCTTGAAACTTCTGTAATTCATCCATAATTCATCTACCATCTTAAAATAAAATTAAATAAAAGCATTATTTCCAAAATCCAAAATAAACTACTGTGGAACACAGGCTTTTAATGAAAGCAGTTGTAGAACTGAGACATTCTTGCTTTGTTTATTTGTACTAAAATCAGGTCAAAATCTGTGTATCCTGACAAGTTACAGCTCCTTGGATTTGCTGTTCAGTGGAGCTCCAGTTTGCATTATTTACATTCTTGGCCAGTTCTCACTGGAGAGTGTCACAAGCAAGGAAGGTTTTCCAATTCTTGTACATATTTCTTGTCACGTTCTGCAGTTTTCATTCAGATTCAAATGCTTCATCCCTTCCCCATGTAGAGTTCTTTAATTTATTCGGGGAAAGTTTCATTACTCCTCCCCTTGTCTTGTTTGCTGCTCTCATTCTTTGGAAATGCAAATACGTATTTGACAGAGCAGGTGCCATCTCTTTTAAGCTGAGAGCAAATTATTAACCCACGAAGGAATAAAAGGCTGCTCCTTTCCAGGGAACTTGATGCAATATATGCCAATATGAGATCTTGTTTCTCAGCCTTGTGTTTTCATATCATTACATATGTTGATAACTATGCTTCATAATAACAAATGAATTGAACACATGTGTAGATCAATATTGCATGTTAATATCAAAATCTGTTTTCATCCAGTTCTGTATTTGAGGGACATGTGGCCAGTGTACAGAGATGCATTGAACCTGTATGGCTACTTTCTTTTTATAACCTGAATGTCTCAAACAGCTTAAACTGATGTCTTAAACCAGCCATTTATGTGTTTTGGGGATATGTGAGAAATGGTGTGGATGTTTAAAGGAAGGTTCCTTGTACAAAGCACAAAGTTAGGAGAGATTTTAAACTGTTAAAACATCAAGCACCTGAAGGCAGAACAGCTCTGGTAATGACTTTCAACCTGTGGGTGTTGAAGAAGAGAAGATAATACAGTCTTACCTTGTCTTCAGCAATGTTGTCATTGATTTTTCAGATTTAACACATACTCCACTGAATATTTCTTGTCTTGTTTTAAGATAGCCTAATAAAATGGAAAAAGGGGAGGGAAGGAAAGTTTATGACAGCATAGCCTTTCTGACTTGATACTTTAAAAGCCTCATATTACTATTAAGTACCTTAAAATGGTTGTAAATAGCATGATGAAGACCTTACATATGCTTATGAAGTTTATCCTGGAGAAGAATCTTGTGTATTGGAGATAGATTCTTTTGAAGAGTTGATAATGAAGATTACATTCCTCAATCTAGTTGGAGTTGGATTCTGTAAATGACAGCAAGCAGGATACAATTAAAAGGGATGTTTTCATTGGTTATTACCTAGATATTTTTGAAAACTATATATTGCCAGTAAAATATTTTTGTGTATGCTTCTCTGTGTTTGTGGGAAATATGTGTTGTGTATGTGGCAAGTGAGCACCCACACTACATAGTGTGATAAACATTGTAGCATTTACTTCTTTCTTTTTTTTTTTTTTTTTTTTTTTTTTTTTTTTTTTTTTTTTTTTTTTTTTTTTTTTTTTTTTCCCAGCCAAAAATAATTACTATTAATCAGTTTGTGTTTGTTTGTTTTGGGGGCTGTTGGTCTGGGATTTTGTTGGGTTTTTTTCTGGAGAAGTCAAATTCTGCACATCATACTGAAAATTCAGTGTGGTTTATTTATATCCTTATCAAGGCACTATTAGTGGAGCAGGTGAATGGGGTTGTTCTTCATCCTTCTTAAAAGCACAAGGATAGCTTTACTGGTTGAAAGTCTGTCTGGACTAGTTTGCTGTCTCCTAGCAGTGATTATCAAGAGAAGAATAGAAGAACAGACTGAGGATATCCAGAGTGTTCCTTTAGGATCCAACACTCTGTACACATTTATTATTTTACAGATTTCTGAGATAGGCCTGTTTAATTTTGAAGGTGGAAGAATTCTAGTGTACTCTTATATTTTACGTTCCATTTTTATTTTCCTCTTTTTCCAGTTCTACTGTAATCAATTTGCAAATCCACAAAAGCTCTGCATGTTGTTCAGAATGCAAGTATACCAGGGATCTATACAATGAAATAAATTGTTTTATTCTGATTTTTTTTTTCTGAATACTTTTATTTTTGAATTCTGTCAGGGACTGAGCTAATCTTTCCTGATTGTAATGCCAATTTTTTATTACGTTTCTGAGTGGTAGCTCATCAGTGATGACCTCACTAGTCATCACTTTAAATGTATTGTTGTGATTTTTTTAATGCACATTACTTTAGATTTATCAGTGCTGAGGTATATAAGTCTATTCCAGTGGGAAGTGGAGGATAGCATTAGCAAGCAAGAGAAAGGACAATCAGACTATTAGAGGATTTAGTACCTATATCATACCTAAATTCAGTTTCAGCTCTCTAAATCTTAAAAACATTTTGGTGTCTGTGTTAAATATTTCATTGGTATGGCTATAATAACAACTAGAATAATGACTTACTAATCCATCAGAAAAGAGTTGTTTTTCTTTGTAAATAATACATAGTGAACTTAAAATTTTTAAAAGATACCCTATGCAACAATACCATGTATCACACCTCTTGCATAAATTTATTTGTACAAAGAATTATTATTTTTGAAATGTTTACTTTTTTTTTTGTTTTTCTGTGTTTTCTAATCTTCTAATCTTAACCTTATACAAAATATTCTGCTGCCTAGTCCATAAATACTTGGACTTTGTTAATTTAGAACATGGGTGTGTTTGTGTATAAAGTCTGCATACCTTCTATATAAAGTTCTATTGACTACATGCTGAATATGCCAGCAAAATTCATTGCATTTGTGAACACGATTAAATTTATAGCTGCAGAATCCTTCTGACAGTTTAGTTACTTACAAGAATTGCACTTTGAAGTGATAGGGAAACAGTCCCTACCCAAGTGACTAACCCTGGCTGGGGTCACGTTAGATCTGAATGAAGCCCAGTACATGACAAATGTTTTTATTTTGATCATATGCCCAACAGAAGCCAGCTCTGTTACTGGGGCTACGTGTGTATGCATTACTACTAAATATTTGGCATTACAGTGCAGTATTTCTGGGTGGATGTGTTTTTGGTGGTGTTTTTTTTGTTTGTTTGTTTGTTTTTTTTTTTTTGTTTTGTTTTGTTTTGTTTTAAATCAACATCACCATGGTCATCCTCTTTTCACATAGCAGTGGGAACATGGAGTTGCAGTTGATTGCATGGGCCGTGTCATTGGATGCTTCATGCAGATTGGGGTTCGCTGAGCCTCAGTATTGCACACCCTTACCAGAAGCCACAGAATGTCCCTATGGAGTTGAAAACATAACCTAAGACTTATAATATAAGACTAAGTCATTAAAACAATAATGTTACAAGAAGAGAAGACTAAAGACTGAGATAATTTTAGTTGAAAATAAAATCTAATACTGTGTATGTCTCCCTTCTGTGCTCATCTGTGAATATATTTAAGCAAAGCTGTTACTGTCAAAATTTTTTAAGGTCTTGTATCTCAAATATTGAAGAAGGTGTAAACAACATTACATCTTAATTTCTAAGTGTGACTATTCACACTGGGAGGCTGTTTCCAAGAATTGTACTTCTGAGAATTTGATGATCACACTTAATTGAAAACAATGTATTTTCCATAAATTATTCTGTGTGGACTACTCATCATTATTTATAAAGCTTGTAAATAATGATGCTTGTAAAGCATGTAGCTTGTAATGACAACATTTTTTTAATCCTTTTAGTAAAAGTTACAAGTCTGTGACATGTTATATGAATCTAAGAGAAATATTGCCTGGTATTTCATAGTCTGAACTAATGAGATTGACCTGTGCCGCTTGTTAGGTGTACAGTAAAAGAATTTACATTACAAAGAAATCTAAGCAGTTTTAGCTCAGGAAGATAGGTCTTTAGTGAAAACTACTGAAAAATTTCTGGACTAGTAAAATTAATGAATATTGAATGCTATCAAATGACTGTATTAGTTAATGGATCTGAACTTCAGAGAGTGAATATGCTAAAGCAAGGCAGTGGTAAATGAGGAAGGCTGATGCTGTCAGGCTCCTGTTCCTACTCCTTTTAATATTTACCTATTCTAAATACATTGAGATATGACCAGCGTTTCTTAAACTTTGAAGTTTTGATGAAAAACTGATGTATAGTTAAAAATCAATGCATCATAAAGCTTATTACTGAGGTGTGACCTCTGGTCTTGCGAGTTTATTTTCTGTGTATTTTCTCCAAGCTGTGTCACTGCCTTTGTAACAAATGCATGGAAAGCATATGCAGATAGCTTCTAAACTGCTCATACTTTGAGGGAGTTAGATTACACCATGATGGATTCCTGCCTCTGGAGCTTGAACTTTTAAATTATTTTTCTATTTGTCTTGACCTTGCTATATTGAAACTGTTGACAGTTCTGTTTTCTAAAAATATGTAAAATATATACATTAATTCTTAGAGAATTAAAATTTGAATGAATTGAATGTCTTTAGTCTCAGATACAGCCCTCTGTCCTGGACCACTGTTTTTTCTGTATACTGCTCTACATTGCTAATTAGCTGTGCATTATATGATAGATTTTTTTCTGTTGTATAGATGCTATGGTGGTAAGAGCCTTAGAAGTATGAAAATATACCAATATAATCTAGAGAATTCTTTATTAACCATATATATTTCTTACGCTACATGAAAATACATACTGAGTCATACACAGAACTAGGTCTGTAAAATAAAAATGTTAATCTCTCTGCATGTAAGCCTTTTTCTACATTATAGAATCAGAGAGTCAGTGAAATGTGCATCAGATGAGCTCAGCGCAGAGTTATTTCCCTTATTGTCCAATTTTTTTTAGAATATTTTGTAAGAAATACTTGTTATGTTTCCTCAAACAGACTACCAAAAGATGAAGAAAGTTGTAACTATATCTGTCTAGTACTCCATCTTACATCCTCTGACTGCCCCTGCAGCCCTGGTTTTACATTGCTGCTGCTGCCTCCTCCATTTCCATGTCCTTGAGCTGTTCCTGCTTTTCTTTTCCACTGGATGTTGATAATGCACGTGGGGGATTAGGAACTGTGATAGTGGGACCTGCTTGGGCTCATCTCAAATTGTGATAAAGGCACTGCTAGGGGTGACTATGGTGGAGGCAACCACAGCAGAGAGAAACTGAATTTCTACTCTACAAGTCAGCTACCTTGTGGGGTTTTTTTGTGGTTTTTGGTTTTTTGTGTGTGTGTTTGTTTGGTTGGTTTTTTGTTTTGTTTTGTTTCTGTTATTGTTGTTTGGTTTTGATGAGGTTGGTTTATTTGGCTGCGAGTGTGTGTGTCCCAAGATTGAGGGAAACTGGCATGTCTAGGAAATGAGGGAGAAAAAGAGAAAACACTATAGTATGTTTTCCTAAATAATTATTGCCTGTCAGAGTACGTGAGAGCTTCCCCCTGCCCACCCCACTCTGTGAAATGGAATTGCAGTAAAACTTGAGGATGCTTTCATGTCTTTGACTTATGTGTTTTTTTCAATTTCTACATCTGCTTTGGTTGGTACAGACCTGATATAGGGAATGGTGAGTTTGCTGGTATCCTTTTACCAGCGGGCAGTCACTGCCCAGATTCTTAGGCACCATCACACTTGATTTACATTTTCTTTCAGTATGGATTGGCTGTATTTTCATATCAAAATATTTGCTTTTCTGCTTGGGATGATTACAGCAGTTAGCGATATGGGAAGAGTCATTCTGCTTTCCTATTTACTGAATGCTGTGGTTAAAATTTAGCAGAGTGTAAAAGTGAGCGGCTCCTAGGCAAAGATGCTTGGAGTTGTGTTGCCCTGATTTTCTAGCCTTCTGATGTTTTTGCATTCTTACAATGGAGTTCTCACGGACTTTCATGTAAACAATGTATATTTTTGGAACTATCTTCTTTTGTTTATATTTTTCTCCTAGAGGTGAACTTTGATGGACTGTGATTTTCACCAGTGTGGTTGGAGAGGTGGCAACTTCATCCTCCAATCTCAAAACTTTGTTAGAAATCTATATAAGCTGGAGTCAGAAAAACAAACTTGCTTCCTTTGCCTCTGAACTCGACCCCAAGTGCATCTCGTTCTTTTGTGTCCTATAGCGGCAGAGTTGAATGAGTCTTTGCCTTTCAGATGAGGGAATGGACTGTATTATTTGTATACATTGCACTCTGAGGATTGCTTTTTTAGACACCCAAAGCGCTACTGCTACGGATGGTTGTGAGAGAAGATAACAGATTGACTGTTAGAGCAAAGCAGAGGTAAAAGTTGGTAGGAACAAACCAGGCACAATCAAATATAATCTGTCGTTTCCACCTCACCCCTCCCCTTTTTGTGTGTGTGTGTGAGATAGGTGTTTACAACCATTTTATTGATCGGTTAAAACACAGTGATAAATGGTTGTGTATTTGAGAGATTCTCTGGAAATGCCATTGGGTTTTTCAGAAACCTGTTGACCTGAGTGGAAACCTAGTGATCACACTTTGCTCAGGCAGAGAAGGAAAACTACATCTGCTGATGGGTCATCTTGAATCACAAGAATGTGAGAATGGGAGGTGGCAGATTCTAGATGTTCACGTTCTTTCGAAGGATGAAAGGAGCCTGGACCTGCACAGTCTGTGCACCAGGCAATGTGCTGTGGCTTTGGAAAGGGTAGAGCAAGGAATCTTTGGGGGCATGAACTATGCCCCTAGTGAGTTCCAAGGCTGAGAGGAACAAACTCTTTTGGTGACTGAGCAAGATCCAGTTAGAGAGGTGTGAAGTAGTGCTCAAAAGAAAGGAGCACACTGGGATCAAGGAGAAATTGGAGGCTGTCATGCCTGGAAGGTGTCATGGGCATAAAAGGTTCTTTGGCAAGGGAAAGAAAGATGTGTCTTCATGTTGGTGTTGCAATTGCTATGATTTCATATCGAGTTGTTAGAAATTTTTTATTATGCTTTCCATGGTCTTTTTTTTTTCTATTGCTAGTATTCCAGTTTGGACCTGTTTTGACAGGCATATCATCTGCATGACTAAAGCCATTCTAAATATGAAAAAGAAATGCTGCCTTACATCATTCGTATTCAAACAAACCCAAACCAGACCAATCCCAAACCAGATCACCCATGTGAAGTGATACTGCAAAGCCAGTGACATTCTGTGTGTTCTGTGAGGAGGGTGAGAGTTAGATTCAATATACATCTTGGGTATTTTGGAATTACTATTTATATCTATAAAATTTGACTAACAAATACTAATAATCTAAGAACATTGGTTGTGCTATGAAAAGATTGGAATTATTAGGTAACAGCCATTTAATGAAGTTCATAGGAACTTTTGTTCCATTTGTAAATCAGACATGAGATGATATGAAGCTGTACTGGTGCAGAAGGTTATTGTTCTTTTGAAAAGGGTTTCAGATGACTTCACCAGGGAATTTCTGGACATGTTCTTTTGTGTATCTGTTATAAAGTAACAGCTCTGGTGCAGTGTAAATAAGGATACTATGCTTCTTTATATAAAGTATTTGTTTATGTAATCAGAAATCTGAACTTTATGCATACTTTGGTGTTCTAGAGAGATCTCATTTTCAAAAGTAACCAAAGAAGGAAGGTCATGGTCTTCTTGCAGCATTAAAATTTATAGTTGCACTTTGTGTCAGAGAAATAGTCTTAAAAGAGAGTAGACAATAACAAGACATGACAATATTTTTTCCTTTCTTGATACTCTAGGTGCAGGTGAAGTGCATTTAAGGTATTTGACATGATGGAATTTGTTCAGTGTTGACAAAGGCTGAAAGAATTGTCCCACTCCTTTCCGCAGTCCATGGGCCTTTGTGTGTTTGTGTCACCTGCACTGTTTGCAGAGTGTCTTCTGTAAGGACTGAGATGGCACGGTCACATGGGAGGGTAATATTACCTCAGATCACAAACTTTTTGCTCCTTCTGGTCACTCCAGGACTGTGGCTCCATGGCTGCTTACTTTTTGTGACATGAATGATGCTGTTGGCTGTTCTGCTGCTGCCACAGCAGCACAGGGTGTCACTGATCAGGGTGTGAGTGGAAGGGAAGGGAGCCAGCAGGACTCATTTCCTGGGAAAGCTGGGACTCCCCATGCGACCCCTGCATCATTACCTGCTCTGCAGCCGTGGAGCTCTTTCCCACATGTTACAGTTAGTCCGTGAACCCTTCTCACCCATTTGGGAATAGATTAATATTAAGGGTGTAACTTAGTGGTAATGCATTCTAAATTTTTCAGAGTATTTTTCATGAAAAGTATTTAAACTAGGTAAAAAAAGTACTTTGGGACATGTCGTTCCATTTATTTTTTAAGACTGTCCTCTGTAGAAATCACTGGAGAGTTTTTAAAACAGATGGCATGATGTGGGCCATTGTAATGCAATTTTCTTTGGAAAATTCTGTGTCTCAGGGCAAATTTACCACAAATGGAGCAATCGTGATGTCCCATAAAAAAGAAGACATGTGTTTTTGCAACATTTGGTAGATCTGAAAAGTATGCATAACTCTGCCAAGCAAGCAAGTCCGCTATTTTCAGTAAAGTATTTTGGGGCTTTTGGAGTATTTTGAAAATGCTGGTACGGTAACTGCTCTGACTACTCCGGAGTACTTAATACAACCAAAATTTTAAACATTAATAAATAAGGTATTACCTGAAATTATGACTGTCAAGAAGACATGTTTGATCTTTCTCCACTTGCATTTTTGGCTGAAAAAGAATATACATTTTTTGTTAATACTGCTTACTGGAACATTTTACTTCATATGTATAGATTTTAAGGCCATAAAGCAAAGGAATATGGCATAGATAACAAAATAGAAATACTATAGAGTAATCTTTCTGGTTCACAAATAAGCAGTGGAAGTCTTTATCTTGTCCACTATCTGTGCTAACTTGGAATTAGTAATTAATTAAGCAACACTGTTATAGGAGATCTGCTGCTTTTATTTTTAATACTTGTTATTAAAAGGGCTAGATAAATTTTGTGAATAATTTAAGTAGGGATGAAATGTGCAAAAGAACATGAAATGTTACTTACTTTCATCAGAATATTCTGATGTACCTATATAGAAATATTTATGTTCATAATTTCACCTGTATCATAGGTAGGTTTCTAAAATACTAACAACGACAGCATAACAGTTATGTTCAATAAACTTAACCTTGAATAAAAATGAAAATAGGAAACATAAACATATGGTGTACATATATTTACAACAGTGTATTTTACAGTGTATTATTTAGGTGTACTAAATTAATGTTTTTAATTCCTCTAAGATGCCAAAAGAAATAACTTTCTTATTTTAGTTGTGCCAATTTAAGAAATGTGAGCTAAATCTAGTGATGCAGCTTGTGCCTGGGAACCTTGAGAACTGGAAACTGCTAGCAAACATTAAGCATCTATAATAATCTCTTGAATAATCTTTTGTGTTGTGTATCTAAGAAGGCCAAAATCTGAAAAAAGGCTGAATGCACTGAGTACTCCTTTGCTTCCAAAAGCAGAGGATTTGGCATTTTGTAGTTTTGTATTCCAAGCAGCATCAGCTTTTTCATAATTTGTTTACACTTCTTCAGGTACATACCTATGCTTCCCTCATGGGGAAAGACAACACAGCAGCTGAGATTCAAAACAAAGTGATCTGTATTTGGTTTTGGCACGTTGTTCAGGATCTCCATCTTCCTTTCTTTTAGGGTGCTTTTACTGGGACAAACATTAGGAGTGTTTCTGGTCCTTGGGATGTAGGCTCAGCCCTGGGCACCTCCCCCAGAACCATTTCGGATAGAGCTTGGCTTGTGCTGAGGAAAAGGGATGGAGCTGCTGGAACTGGATGGGAGCCGTGACATTTTCTAACTAGGTCCTCAGCATGGGTGATTGCAAAACCAGGACCCTGAAGTAAACCACAGTATAAACCTCAAGTAATCTAAAAACAGACCCAGATTTCTGGAATGGCATTACTGTTGAGTATATGTAGTTAAATCTGTAAATGACAAGGTTTCATCGAAAATATCTTCTACTTCCTTTAAACTACCTCATGTGTTAATTAATGGTGTATTAACTAAAGCTGGCTGTACATGAGAGACAGGGAATTTTAATTAAAATCCTTAGGCTTGGTTAATGAGATATCCATTATAATTTTTATAATCTACAGCTCTATTTTAAGTTATTAAATACATTTTTTAGGCATTTAGACTTAAATTTACCAATTCCAACTTGATATGATAAACAAAAATAAAGCTGTTAAGAAGTACAACTGTTTTATTGACTTGCATAAACTATCATGGTTTATGTGTTTAAATATGTTGAGTTACAAATCTCAGTTCAGTTCCTGACTTTTCCACACATGCTTCCTGTGTGATAGCAAGCAAATTATTTAAGAACAAATGCTTCAGAGTTTCTAATGACTTTGAAATACAGTAAATAATGCCAGCTGAGATCTAGTCACTTGTTGAAATTCACCACTAGATCTGTATTAATTTTTAGGAATTTCAGTTCTTCGCTTCCTTGCTGTAAATTGGAATATTTCTCCTTTTTTATTTTCTAGTCCTTGTATGTAAAAGAAAGCTGGTCTGTACCATTGTCCTGTCTGTGATATA
>VZSR01001283.1:23377955-23536198 GCA_013398615.1 Brachypodius melanocephalos | reverse complement strand
AGAGCAGAGGGGCAGAATCCCCTCCCTGCCCTGCTGGCCGCGCTGCTTTGGATGCAGCCCAGGATACGGTTGGCTTTCTGGGCTGCAGATGCACATTGTTGGGTCATGTTGTGTTACTTGTCTTTGAAAATCCCGAGTCTTTCTCCCCATGGCTGCTCTCAATCCATTCTCCGCCCAGCATGTATTTGTGCTTGGAACTGCCCTGATCTAGGTTTGAGACCTTGTACTTGGTTGAACTTCATGAGGTTTGGATGGACCCACCTCATAAGCCTTTCAAAGTGTCCCTGGATGTCCTTCGTCCCCTCCAGTGAGTAAATCTTATCTCAGTTTCTGCTTTTATAATACAAGCACATAACTACTTATTAAGTTGTTGTTATTATTTGACATTAATTTTTCGTCTGTTCCATTGGTCTATCCAGGTTGTAAAAAATGAGCAGAAAAATGAAGTGTATTTAGGCAGTGGCTGTCAGAGTGCTGACAGTGTAGTTTGGGTCAGAAAAGCAATAGATTCCCCAGGCTGCATAATTTCACTTGCCCAGTTCACTTTAACTCTGGGATTTCTGTCTGTGCAGTCGAAGCAGCTAAGTGTAAACAGTAGTACCTCAAATTCAGAATCACAGGTTTGTGTGGATGCACATCACCTGAGAGTGGATCACCTTTCTCGGTGGTGATTTTTGTTTGCTTTTTCTTCTTATGTCTAACAGTCATTTTTTCTTGGGTAAAGCACCCCATGTTACATGGCATGCCTCAAATGAGAAAACAGAGGGGCTGTTTTTGTTTAAAAGCAAAACCTCTTAGTTATGGAAGTTACTGGGGTACAGCAAAATCAGTTCTGTAAATATTTCTGTAATTATCCATTGGAACATGTAAGTAAGTTTATTTTAAGTTAATCTTATATTTTTGAGGATGGAGGGTTTATGAGGCTATAGATGATCTTTGGTGAAGGTTCTCAGAAGATAAGGTTCTGTTTCATAAGGGAGTATAACTTTATCACTTAAAATATAACCTTTGGCAAAAGAACTTCTTAGGGAATGGTTTTAAATAACAAGTTTAAATAGGATAATTTTTCTCTCTTTTTTTTTTTTTTAATGATGTGAGCTATACCAAAATGGGATGACATTAGTAAACTGACTGACTTACAGATTACATAGTTGTGATGTAGTGCAAACTCTTTAAGGCTTATTTCATATGTAGAAGGATTCAATTGTGCATATTTTAATACAGGGCTTGTGAAAGGAATGACTCACAAATAACAAATCACTTAGTAAAGTTAAACAGATGTGAGGGTGGTGAGGCACTGGAACTGGTGAGGGTCTGGGGGCTGCACAGAAAAGTTGGAGATATCCCGTCTGTGGAAGTGTTCAAAGGCAGATTGGATGGGGCTCTATGAAACCTGGTCTAGTAAAAGGTGTCCCTGCCCTTGACAGGGTTGTTGGAACTAGATGATCTTCAAGGCTTCTTGCAACCCAAACCCAATTCTATGACTCTATGATTTCTGTGAACATAACTGTTTTTAAAATTTACAGGTTCTCCAGTTGATGAAAGTGAGTTTTACATGGGTCGCTCCTGGGTAGAGTGTTGTATAAGACAACACGAGGGACTTTGGAAAATCTCTTCTTTTGCAAACTTGCTTGAATTGAGTCAGAAAGGTAGAAAAGAGAGTAATTCTTAAGAAATCTGCTTTTTAAAAAATAGTTTTTATATTCCTATCTTGCAAGATTTCAATGGAATTCAAGCTCTGTAATATAAATATTTCATATACATCCTTCTCATAAAGCATCTAGACCTTCAGTGATGGTTTTGTCCAAGTAGATGGAAGAACTATTACAGTAGTTGCTAAGTACAAACTGAGCTGTACAAAGGAAATAGAGGGTAAAAAGGTTGAAAACCAGTGAAAGATGAATGTGACTTAACAAGCTTGTGCCTATTCATAACTATTTCTTCATAGTTTCTCTGTAGTAATAGAAAGCTGAGCATAAATATTGCGGATAATTCTGCCATATTCAGGATCAGTTCTACAGGAACAATTTTAAACTCTTCTAGTTGTCAGTGTAAAACAAATTTTAAACATTTCTGTTTGAGACACCTTTGTTTCAGTGAGTAGACCTTCAGTTGGCTGAAGGTAGTTACAGAGATGTGTTCTAAAAGTTAAGTTTTGGGATGATAAATTCTGAAGCAAAGAAAACAACTAAGGGCTTGAACATCTGACTTGCAATTCATCCAGTGCATTGTGTTCATCCCAGTGTTTTGGCTGAGAAACCAAGAAAACCAACAGCAGGCATTGCAGGTTGAAGGCAGAAAGGCTTCTATAGATGTGAAATAGTGCAATATAGGTACAGGTTTGCAATTTGTTTACAATTAGTGCTGCTTCTATTCAAGTTAAGAATATAAATTTGTGGAGGTAGTACATCTCTAGTTAGTATTACCAGGACTGGTAGTGCTCTTACCTGATACTTCTGTCCTGTGTGGGAGTGGAGTCCAGGAGATTTAATCATGTAATTATTCCACATATAGAAGCACAAATGTAGTGTTATCCAGTTGCCATCCATTTTATTATACTTCTTTCTTTGTCACTGAAAAGGAATTCTTCAACAATTTACGCACAGAAACAACAGTGAATCATTGAGTTTCTTTTTGTGTTTGTGTATTTATTCTACTTTCCTCACTTTCTTACCCTCTTTGATTTCTGGCTTTTCGTTAGTTATCGTATTCTAATATATAAGCCCTTTTGATGTAAGGCTTAAAAATATATTCAAAATAGACTAAATGTTTTGTTCCTCAGTAGATGTATTTGTTTATTTATTTTGAAAGAAAATGAAAAAAATATTATGCTTTGCTTTTCAAAACTATGGTAAAAATGAATTGCACAAAAAATGATTAATGGTTTAAGTGATGATATTTATGATTCAGAAGTAAACATACAGATGATTTTTAGTTTATGGCAAATGTAGTAATAGCAAATAAAGGCTGATGTGCACTATAGAAGTGTTCCAATATGAAGATTATTTACTAATCGTTTGGCGCTTGACTACAATTTGTGGATAGGATTAAAACTCTCTTGGGCAAAATCATGTGGGTCCCTAGGGGATGTGCAGATGATGAGGAAACATAAGCATCAATAAAGTCAGGAGAAATTGTTTCAATTTGTTTAAGTTAAAGTCTTACTAAGCAGGTTCAGATATTTTTATCCAACTGCACTTTCGAGGCACGTAGCTCACGGGAGTTATATGATACTTCCCATGTGTTTATCCTGTGTCTCTTTTCAGGTCTATTTGCGTGTGGTTTATTACTGTATCTAAGCAGGTTCCCGAGTTTCTCAGTCCTATAGGCAAAAGGAGGTGGAATGTGGCAAAACTGGGCGTTAGTCTTCACCTGTTAGGCTGATGGAGACAGGCTATGCTGTTGCCCTCAAGACGTCAAGAGGGGCAAAGTTCCACCAGTGTTCCCCAGCATATATTTAGCAGTGTATAGACAAAGCAAGCAAAACTCAAACCAAATCCTGAAGCGATACGTGTGTGCATTCCAGACCTGCAATAGGATACCAGCCACCCTTTTCTCTCAAACCATATGATAATGTAGAATAAATTTAAATTGATCTTAACTTTCACTTAGCTTGATGTTTCCTGCATCTGTTCTCAGACTTGGGCAAAGGTTTTTTTCTGAAAGCTTCATGTATTAGAAAATGCTTCTGTCTGCCAATCCCACTCTTATCTTTAGAGAATCACACATGCAGTAGCAATAATTTCAGTGTTGAGGACTACTGTGTAAAAACATAAGCTAAATCTAAGGAGAATTAATTGTAACATCTAAAGAGAGAAAATAATTAGGTAGAATTCCAGCGAAAGACATGCTAGAAAAAGATAACAGAAATGCAGAATCTCTCTCAAGAGAAAAAATATATTTAAAATGCAAGAATAATATAAGCTAGTTCAGACAAAGGATTCCCAGGGGAAAAGGGAGATAGGATCAACGTTTTTATTCTTCCCTTTAAGATGGGAAAAACACTGAGAAACTCAAACAAAAGTAAACTTTCATGTTGGAAACTGAACACCATGGAAAAAGAACACAAACTTAAATTGTATAAAACTGTAATTATGTGCCTTTTTCAATTAAAAGTGAAATCAAATATCAATTTTTTTGTTAAAAATTCCATGGGAATATTGTTACTTCTTAGTTACAAAAGCTTCTGAAGTAAGTAATACACTTACTCCACCTCCTCAGTAGGTGGAGGGCATGAATTTCACTGTTGTCTTCTCATACCCCTCTGAAAAAAATCAGCACAGTTAACCATGAAGACCCATGTAGGGTTTTCCTATCTGAAAGATGGGACACTGTGTTAAAGTCTTTACGTTTGTAAGTCTGTCTGGGTGGGATGGACAGACAAACAAATGAAGGACCCTCAGTCAGAAAATGCACCTCCATCTCTGACCAGATCTCTAGTGTAGTTCTGCAAATGCCAGTTCTCTGTCTCAGTTTACTCAATGGCAGTGTATGAACTGCAGGAAAATCCTTAGGGATAGAAAAAGAGAGAGAAGACTCAAGGTGTGTTTATGCTGCAGAAGATGTGAGGCCAAGCTGCCTTTAAGTAATGGTTTCTGATATTGAGAACTGTGGACCTGTGACAGCCTGGACCTCTGCATCCCTTGGACATGTGCACTGGAGGTCAGGCAGAGGTGCAGAGCCTGCTCTGATGCTTGTGGTCCTGAACCAACTAGGATTTTCCCTTCTGGCTTTGTTTTGGTAAAACTGCCTCACTCGTGCTCTGCTTGTGCATCCACACCTTTAGTGTCAGTATGGACAAGGCATCAGAGCAAATTCTAGGAGCATGTGAATGACAATGCTCACTGATCTTCACAAACCTAGCAGTTACTGTCTTCTTGGAGCTGAATTTGAACGGATCAGGAATTTGCTGGGTGAATAGGGAATTGTACTTTGAGATGCTGCTGCCACCACATAGTTTACTTCAGATGTAGATACGCATTTTTGTAGGCAAGGGCCACCTTACTTTGATAACCCACTTGGTATCTCACTATCACTGGACTCTTTTACAGTAAAGCTAATGAAGAAATACAAAACCATTTGTGGTTGTCTGGAAGGCTCCACACTATCCCAGGGGAGAGTGACAGTGTCAGCTATTTATATCCCAGGACTGCAATAATTTAATCAACTTCTCCATACAGCCCTCTCCCTAGGGGGAAAAAATAAAAATTCCACATAATAGAAAACAATCTAGCATGAACTTCTCCTATGAAATCCTTTAACCTGCCTGCTAACCTGATCTTTATTCTCTATACAGAGTTCCTATTGATTAAATCACGTTTTCACAAGTTTTTTATGAGGAATTCCATTGCCCCGTTCCCAGTTTATTTTAAAATTATGCAAAGCGTTTGAATGAGGACAGCAGTTAACAAATGTTTTCCTCTAGCCCTGTGGAACATTTTTGTCACTAGACTAAAAAACAGCTCTTCAAAGGCTTATTTCCGAGCATGAAGTAGGAATTTCTGCCCCAGGAAATGATGGATCATCAGAGTTCTTCCCCAGTTGTAAATTACACTTTTCAGCTTTGCTCTCCTGTAATGTAATCACCCCTAGAGCACCTAAATATGGAGAGATTAATTAAATCCAACAATTGAACAAAAAAATCCCTGTAGTTTACTGCCAACAAAAGTTAATTGTTCGGCGGAATTTAGAGGTTGCCCCATGAGAGGGAAATTAAAGAAAAGAGCAATAACATGTGGCAGATAATAGTCAAAGACCTTAACCTCTGTTGATACAAGCTCAAATAGTCCTGGTGCTGGTTGTGGGGGGTCTATGTAGAGCTCATATCAAGGGAGCTGGGGCTGCCTTTCTTGGGGAAGATGGCAGATGCATAATTTGGAAGGCAGAGGCTGTCCTCGGGATGTTTGATCCATGATGCTCTAGATTTTGGAGGCGTTTCGGTGGATATATAGAAGTAGAGGTGGGTGGTATGGAAGAATTGTTTGAGAGATTGATTCATCCTCTCATCAGAGTGATTTATTAGTGGGAAGCCTAATGTGCTGTGTTCCAGAGAATTTATTATAGATTACATGGATATGCCTGTAAAATCCACTCCAATTTCAGAATACTACCAGCTGTCTAGAAATTTTTTGTCTGAAGAGTTTATTTTCTACTTTTGTTGGGGTCAAATTTTTTTTCTCTTTTTTTATCCCTCTATGTTTATGATTAGTCACTTCTAAAATCAAAATATTATTCGATGTCATCATTTAGTGATTAAAAAAAAGGTTTCAAATTTTACTGGCCCTATGGAAAAATATTCTCGTTTAGTCATTGATGTAAAATAGTAAGAAGGAAGAGTAACTCCTCAACTTTTCTAATTTTCACTTTTTAAGTCAGTTTTCATAAAACTGTTACTGAGACGTTTCTAACATTGGGAACAGTTCCATGACTCTCACTTGGAGGAGATTTTTGAATTATATACTACTTCTCTCATAAACATAAAATAAATTCCAGTGATGGTGGGGGGAGGGTGTTGATTTTTAGTTTGTTCAGCTGTATTATTTAAAGAAAGAAAAAAAGCCTTTATATACTTTTGATGAATCATTAAAAATAATGTTGTGGTATTTGCTTGTCCCAGATTCTCCTCAGGTTTCATTTATTTCAATATTTCTTTTAGTGAAGAAAACACTAAGAAATTTGAATATAGTTGTTCTGACTTGGTAGGTAGTTAATGTAACAACCTGGAAATAGCAAGCCCAGCAGTTGAAAAATATAAGTTTAATCGGAAGTTGCTTTTAATGAAATCATATGATGAAGTAAAGGTATATGGGGGCTGTCCTGGATAGGGTTAGTTTTAAACTTAGTAGCTGGTACAGAGCTGTGTTTTGGATTTACTGTGAGAGTTATGCTGATAACAGTGTTTAGTTGTTGCTAAGTAGTACTTACCCTAAGTCAAGGACTTTTCAGTTTCCCATGCTCTGCCAGTGAGGAGCTGCACAAGGAGCAGGGAGGGAGCATAGCCAGGGCAGCTGGCCAAGGGGATATTCCATATCACAGGATGTCATTCTGAGGGTATAAACTGGGAGGAATTGGCTGGTTGCTGCTCAGGTGAGCAATTCTTTTGTGCATCCCTCGTTTCTCTTGGGTTTTATTCCACACTCTCCTTTTGGAATCTTTTTTTTTTTTTTAACACTGTTATTCTTAATAACTTTGCTTCAGTTATTAAACTGCTCTTATATAAATTCTAACTTTACTCAGTGATGTTGCTATCTTGCATTCTGATTGGTTTTATCAGTTCTTGGGTTTTGTTGCTACTATTTTTTCCCTGTCACAAGCTGTAGTATTGGTGAAATGTTTTCACAAAGATTCAAGTATTCTGCTTAGCATGCCACAATGGGGTTTGTGATGTATGTCCTCTTAGTGTTTACTGATATATTCCATATAAATAATTCAACAAAGTGATTTTGAGTAATTGCTTCTCTGAGGAATACAGTCCATATCTTTTGTATTAAAATTTAAATTGATGTTTTTACATGTCCCAGACTAGTACACCTGGGAATAAAGTAGTCAGTAAAACAAGTGTGCTTTTGAGTTGTGCTGGTCAATTCTTTAAAGGGAGAGATTTTCAGCTTGATACAGAAACTGTCACTGATTTAAGTGTGTCAATGTTTATAGTTAATATTTCAAAATTGTATTAATTTACATCCTTTACTAAATTGAAGAAAAAAGTGTACTGCTAAAAAGACTCTATCCTAAATACAGTGCAAAATAAGGGATGTTGTTATGTAAAATATGCAATTTATGTAGGAAAAAGCTGTTGTGTTTTGTTATGGGGCTTCATTTTTTTCATTTATGTCATTAATCCGGCAGCAATTATAAGTAATTACATTACTTCTGTATTTGAAAGTAAAGAAACCAGAATGATGATTAGCAGATATTTTGATTGGATTTCTTGTCCATCAGACTCTTCATACTAAACTTCAAACCATGCAGATTTGGAGTATTTCTGGCATTAGAGAGATTGTTCTCTACAAAGTGTAAAATTAATTGCAGAAGCACTTACACTTGTCTTGTATACCTGTACGTAATGCCTGCATTTCTGGGCAAGAAATTAATGATTGTTAGCATGCTTTGGGGGGTTTTTTGAACAACAGAGAAAAGTTTCAGGCACACACAGAAGCGTGTGTTATCTGACATGTAAAAATTCTCATCTGGAAAATCTGTGGTATCACCCACACTGAAAATCACAGGATTTACCTAACCATGGTGAAAGTATAGGATCCCCCTGAAAGAAATATCAAGAACATTCTGTACAGAAAAATTCTTGATAGGTATAATTGCTGCAGCCTCCATAGCAATTAAGGTATGAAGTATTCTGTGTTATTTATTCCTATTGTTCAGGCAAAAATCATTGATCAGTCCTGTTGTGGAGAACTGTAGTTTCTGTGGAAGGAAACCTGCTATAGCTTTACCCTGTGCCCCGTTCGTGAAGTAACTGGCTGTTGTTGAAATTGATGTGAGATGGACACTGTGGAAGGGCTGGTGGAAAGCAAAAGATGACTGAGCCAATCCAAGAGCCAGTTTCTAGGCTGTCCTAAGTTTTCCTGTTATGGTGAACAGGAGTAAGTCCCTTAAGGCATGCATTAAGATGAGTGTCGTGCTTTCAGACATGGCAGAGAGGTTGGACCTCAAAAGAAGCTCCCCTGCCTTTCAGGAAGTTGTGTTGGATTGGTTGAGAAACTGGATGTGTCTCCATGGGCCGAAGTTCGAAGCTGAAATCTGTGTTGTTGATCAGTTTTGTGGGACTGATGTAATTTATGTTGCCCTGAATACTTTCTGAAAACTCATCTTTCCCTGCAGGAAGGACTGTATGAGGTGGAATGAGATTGAGTTATGACGTTGACATATAGGGAATTCGCCTCTATGTTTTTTTTTCTCCATCATACCTTCATTTTTCTTTTCTCAGCCAGGCTTCTGTAGAGCAGCTGAGGATTTTGGTGGCATGGGGAATTCCTGGAAATCTAAGTTTGTTAGCAATGTTGGCTGAATGCTAAGTAATTTGATTTGTATAGTTTTTAACAAAGCTTGCTTCCTAGTTTGGGTATGTGGCCTGGTAGGAATCCTGACAGAACACTTAATAAACTTTCAGATCCAGAAAGGACAACATGTTATAAAAAGGAGAGTAGAATTCTAAGACTTATTATAGTCAGTGGCTAGGGGAGGATGACTTTTTTTTTTTTTGTTCTTTTTGTGTTTAAATGAATGGTTTATTAATGCCATATTTCTAGTTTCTCCTATTTGTAAGGCCTGCTTTGTGTCTGGCTGAGAGGGCTGTGAATCTTGCCTAAGTGTATATTAACAAAATGTATGCACAGATCTGAGTTGCCCAGAATAGGTCAAACTCTGAGGATTGCTGGAAAGTTCCTTACCTGAAATTGTGTGTATTTTAACTGTATGCTGTATTGTATTCTTCAGAGTAATTTATCTCTGCATGAACATGTCAAATCACTGTGTGTGATCTGTTTAGAGCTGCTGATTTTTATTTTGTCTACCAGCAAGCACATTTGATTATTGTCGTGGTTCAAGATTCTTTTCTTCCTATGTGATAGTACTATTGCTGATACTACTTTCCTCTTCATATACTTATCTATAGGTTTCTCACTGCATAGCCTTCCTGGAGTACTTAACAAGCGCTAAAATAGTGTAAAGAAGTGAATTTATATTAAACACTTCTGAAAAAGATAATAGAAATTAGCTAATGTTTTATTTTATAGAAATTAGGATATTTCTGTAAAAGAAACTATAGATGCATAGTATGTAGAAGGCATAGTATGTAGGCGATCTTCCAGTGTATACCTTAACAAATAACACAAATATGCATTGATTTTTTTTTTTTGTCATCAGCATATGTATACTGTGTTTGTTTTCTTACAACCACAATATTTTCTATATAAGATGGATAGATATCACAGTGAAGGGTTTATCTGTGGAAAAGGAAGCGATGCAGGACTCTGTTGCAGCAGAACCTAACTGGGAACTGAAAACAGGAAGTATCTAGAAGGTTCCTTTTGGTGAAATCTTCCCATTATGTGTCTGTGTATTTCTGCATCACATATACTGAAGTGGAGTCAGGACCTGGCTGCAGTCCAAAGACCAGTGAGCCACCCTCAGAGGACCTGCCTATCTCTCCTTTCCTGTTCCCAGATTACACTTGGCAAATTAGATCCACTGTGTTCCCCACAGGCTTCCCTTTCAAAGGACAGAACTTGCAATTGAAAATTGTCCAGAATAAAACTGTAACCTTAATTCTGTTGTTAGGCACAAACTACATCTTCTTTCCTGTGAGCTGCCATGCCCATGCTACATTTTTTCCCTTGCTGCCATCTCATTCAGGACATGTATGTTTTGTCACAATCTGGTTCCACGCTGTAGAGCCTGGGTGTCTGGTAAAGGGGAAAGGATATCAGAGATGGTCATTTAGATCTGTTTTCCTTGCTGATGAGTGGTCAGCTAAAAGTATTGCATATGAATAGATTGACCAGACCAAAGTGCACAGCATCATTACCTAGCTGTAGTAATTCTAATGGAAAGCTGTTAATCACAAATATGCATATTAAATAATCTCTAACTTTACAGTATTCAACAATGTTAGCTTTCGCAGGTAATGAAGCTAATGTAGTTAAGGATGATGCAAATAGTAAAACTGGATGAAATTGTGGTAGAAAATTTTGATTATGTTAAATCAGTTACGCAAATACAATTTTAAAAAAAATCAATAAAATCTAATCAGTTGCCAAGATTATAAAAAATATATACCTACTTGAAGATATAAAACTGTCTTCAATACAATCTAATCAACTACCAGAAGAGAAACATTTCTAATTTGATTAAAATGATCCAGTTGAACATACTTATTTTTTCTTGAGATTAATAAAAGTATTGAAGTTCAAAAGACAGAATGATAACTTTTCTTACTAAATAGCACATTTAGCTTTTGTAGTTGCTGACCTATTTCAGGCACTGATATTGATTCACAGAGATTTGAGGGCTGATGTGCCTAGTACTTAGCTAGTATTACTCATATTAATGTTACATTTTTCATCCCCAATCTCCATGCTCCTGTTAGTTTTTGTTATTTTTTCAATTATATTATACAATTATATATTCAATCATATTCTAGATCTTCCAACTCATCTTTTTTTGTTGTTGGTTTTTTTGGGGTGGGGTTTTTTTTGGGTTTTGGGTTTTTTTGTGATAAAGGAGATGAAGAGCAGAGGAATCTCTTCTGGTATGAATTTTTAACAGGCAAGACAGCTTTTACTGTACTTAGACAGACTTACTGGCTCATAGTATAGTCCATGCATTCAAATCATTCACAAGGAAGGGTCTGAGAGCAATGAAAGCTGTGGGACTAAGGTGTCTTCCTTAGTGTCTGCATGAATTTCTTTGTCCAGTGATGACATTCACATATGTAAAACAGGAAAAAAAAAATGTTATCTGATTCGGTTAATATGAGTTTTTTAAATATGCTTCTGTTCCTAGTAATTTTTTTGTTTTTCCTTTCTTTCCCCTCATGGCTCCTTTTTCTACTCCTTCTTAGCTACCAACATCTTCCTCCTTAGCACTCATTGCATTGCTGTGTTAGTCTCTTTTGGTCTGAATTTTTTGTTTGCTCTTTCTGTATTTTAACCATTACAGATGATACATTGCTAGACATTGGAAGAGATTCCACTTACAGTCTAAAAATAGCTTTCTAGTCTAAACTGGTCTTCTAGGCAGCCTCTGTAATCAATAAAAGATAAATACCACAGGAGGCAATTCATCACATTTTAAGCTTATGTTGAAACTGGAAGGATTAATTGCTGCCTGGGCCACCTGTCTCTTTGTGATGATTAAAGGGAGTGCCTGAGATGACAAGCTCAGATGAGGTACCTGGCTCTCAGATGGCTAAAATTAGATGAAAAGCAGCCTACCTGTTGTTCCAGGAGTGGTGTTGGTGATGCATTGCTTTCAGAGGGTCTGTCCTACAGAGGTGGAAACTGCATAAAACTGGGATGAGAAGGACCCACAGTTTGAATGTTTTTTTTCCTGAACAGATTTGTCATGGTACCAACAGTTATGTTTGATTTTCACTAGTGACCAGCAATGTTGTGATGTTCTAGAAATCAAACCCCTACTATTTTGTTAGAATAGTCAATATTTGTATAGCTCCTATGTGAACGTCTCAGCAAATTGCAGAATCTATTTCATTTTTGGCATGGATAGTTAGAAGCTTCACAGCATTTTGGACAAGGTGTACTGCAGTACTGTATAACAACATATATATAACATGCAGTACTGTATAACAACATAATTGGGTACAAATCCAATTACAGAAATTCAATTATAAAATCATAAGGAGCTAAGTTTACTGATAAGATAGTATCCACTATTTCAGTGGTTGTTACTAAGTCGGGAACATCCCCATAAGGTGTGTCCAGATACATTTGATCATAAACAGTTGATAATTTCTAAAGAATTTCTAGTGAATGCTGCACATAAGCATTTGGAATTTTTTTAAAAAAAATCTGGAAATACATATAAAATTTATAGACAAATTATTTACAGACAAATACGGCATGGAAATATTTTGAGCAAAACTGTATGTGAGAAAACATTTATTAGTTACAAATATTCCCATAGGAAAACTGGTATATTCTGTTATTTAATACTTTGCTTTTTATTCTGGTATATTTGGTATTTATTCTGATATTTAATATTTGTACTTTTAACAGTGCTGTAACTCGCCACTGAACCAACACATTTGGAACAGTTCATAGCATCAGAAACTTCATCCACATAGACTGATGCCATCTTGGCATTCTCCAGACACTGTGAACTGAAGTTAAAAATCTTCATGGAGTTTATAACACCTGGGTCAAAAGGAATATTCTTCTGATATACAAGGAAGATCCTTACTGCCAGTATGACGAGCCAGGAGAAGTGGGTTAACCTTAGCCCTGGAGAGTTCTCTCAGCTTCAGAAATATGCAGAATGTAAGTAATTTTAAAAATATTTAATTTTGTGGCTAAATAAAAATTAAGAGTATTTTAAATGTAGAATATAAAATTGTTATATTATTGATACTATTCACAGCTTAGAAAGAACGCATCCAGGTTTTATATTGATGGATTGTTGCTTTCAGAGACTATTGTGAAGAAAACTCTGTATTTCACATTTTTAATATGAATAATTTTGTTTGTTTTAAATTACATCACCAAATAAATAGTAAACATAATAGAGCACTCTAAAAAAATCACTTTTGAGGATATTTACTGCTTCCTGGGAAAATATTTTCAAGTTTGGTTTTTTTTTTTCAATATATGAATTTGAAGATTTCTAATAGAAATGGAAAGTTATGTGGATTTTTTTTTCCTATGCATTCTTATAAATTAAGCCCGAGTGCAACGTTGGCCAAAACATTTGCCTTCCTTGCTGGGAAAAAAAAGGCATTGAAGATATTTCTTTGCTTTTGGTTTCCCTTTGCTCCTTCATCACTTCTTGCACACACAGTAGTTCAGAGCCATTGTTTTAGTAGAGCTGTTGGTGTCAAGGAGATTGCTTGAATATGTTTGTGTTCAGGTTTGTGTGTGTACATTAATAAAAGATGTGTTGTCTTTCAAGCTTCCTCTGCAATGAAAGGATGTTAGTTTTTTGGAAATGTGAAATGTGACACATTTTTGTGGAAAAAGTACAATTTCTGACGCAATTAGAAAAACAAGTTAATAGTATATCGCTTTTCATGTGTAATGCCAAAGGAATAAACCCTGGGTATGAACCTTAATTTGGATTTCTGAGCTGTCCAATTTAATTTGACTAATGACTGAATAACAATATCTTTAAGTGTGTGATCTAAGATTTTAAAATGCAATTTAAAAAAATTGGAACCAGTATTTTTGAATTTGATATACTGTTTATGTAACATAGCAAGGTTCAAAAGGTTGGTACAACAGATATCTTTACTCATTACTAAGAATAATTAAGTTAGATGGAATTTTGTAAAGCTTGGATATATAATTGCTTTGCTGTTTCATTGCATTTGTTGAACTTGGAAAGGCAATGAACTGAAAATCACCAAATGAAATTTGGTGGCTTCGTAGAGTTTGATTCACTTAAAAAATTAAAAATAATATTAATAAAAACCCTAAACAACAAAAGTCCTCAGTTAAAAAAAACAGTATTGCTCGTTTTTCTCCGGCATGGAACTTGAAGTCCCAGTGATTCTCCTGCAGGATGGAAGGGTGATCCAGGTGTCAGAAGGTGACACCTGTGGGGAGGTTTGACTTCGTGGCAGGTGTCTGCCAACAAGTGATGGTGGTGAGCACCCAGCTGTGCCTTGTGCTAAGGAGTGGGTTTCACTGCAGGACTTTGGAAAAAGTAGGGAATTTATAGCGAGGTGATTTGATCTGCATTCACCCTCTGATACGCAGGTTCTTCGTTTGCTCTGCCTTTCAGTTTGGTGTAGAGATTTTATTTCATCTTACCTAAATTTCAACATTATTTTAACTGTGGAAGTTTTTTACTTTCTTGAATTTAAAAAATACAGTATTTATAAATTCTATTTTAGTTTGCATCAAGCTGTAGTACTAGACTACTAGAAGAAAGAGTGTAGTCTACCAAACACCCACCTGCCTTGCATCATACTCTTAGTGACTGATAGTCACTTCTGCCAAACAAAATCACTGGAAATCAAGATTACTTTTATACAGCTGTGTTGTGTTGATAGTGGCAGGATGCCAGATGCTCACCAAACTGTTCTATCACTCCTCACTCTTTTCCTGTATTCTGGAGTGGGGTACATTCCATGGGAGACAGTCCTCCACAAACTTCTCCAGTGTGGGCCTTTCCCCAGGATGCAGTTCTTTGTTGATACAGGACAGATACCTTTAGCTGGTGAATGGGAAGAAGGGATGTGCTGAGTTGCCTTGCACTAGAACCAGTAGGAAGTTCTTAAGTACAGGGGGATTTTGATTTCTCCTTTTCTTTGGAGCCTCAGTAAATTTGGTTAAGAAAGTTTGCTCATCCATTTGAGGCACTTCATGTGTCTATTCATGCAGAAAGTATTCTCTTTAAAATGCATTTGCTGGTTTTTCTGCCTTTTGTGTTTTTGATCAGGAGAAAACTCCTTGCACAGTTCCCTTCTGAGACTGACTCTCCTCAGCCTAAGGTGGCTGCAGAGTGGGACAGTGTTTTACCTAGGTGACAGCCTCTGCTTGGGACACAGGCACACACCCCCTGGCAAGTCTGAAAACCTTAGTGTGGATCCAGTATAGGAAGGGGTGACGCTCTTCTGCTGCATAGCAGACAGGGCATGCTTGGAGGAGTGAGGGGTTTGGGTTTGAGTCTTTTGAGGTTGAAGCTCAGTCTGAAACCATATCCTTGATCTTTCCCCTATCTGGAAAGCAAGCCTGTCTCAACCTCTGCGTGTTTTATGAAGAAGACTTGCTGCCAAGCTTTACTGAAATCAGTCACACCTGCAAGTGTTACAGTTTCCAAGAAGAAGAGAGAAGTGGGTCCACACAGGGTGTAAGGGACAGATGAAATGCCTTTTGTTGTATTTACACTGAAGTAGAGCTCAGGTGGCACCTAGATGAGCTGCTTCTCTTGGCATCACTTGGCTTATGTCATGCAAAGAAAATCTCAAACTATATTTAGATACAGACTGAACAGATAATAAGTACATCCAGAGTTGAGTCATATATTCATATATAACTCATATGAGTGTGGACATTGTATATCTAACTGTCTTGGACTTAGAGCATAAATTCCCTTTTTAGTCACGACAGTAGGTGTGTGGATCTTTCAATGTATAAAGCCCTTTAAACTACTCCTGTGGATTCTACTGCTCTGAGAAGAACATGTGCTTTTCCCTTTCTGACTGAAAGACACTTTGCTCTAGTTAAGTGTAGTTCTTTTTATTAATCTGTGAGCTTGATGATAGTCTGTCTACTCTGGCAAGTACCGTTAAACAAGGTCTGCTCCTAGCTCTGTGCAGGTAATGTCCTTGTAATCACTTTGAGGAGTTCCTACCACACCTTGTCTGTTTTCTTCTTCACGTAGTCACAGTATGATTGAGTGCTTTATCCAGCTGTAGTGTTTGGTGAACCGAAACCCTGAATGCAAAATCTCTTTTTCAAATATATAATGTAATAGCTTTCCTCAGTTTCCATAAATACAACTGAACAGCAAAGGAGAATGAGTTCCCCACCACTTGTTCCTAATCACAAGGTATTTCCTTCTAAGCAACACTCAGAACTTCATAGTAAGTGCATATCTTTCTGTAAATTAATCCAAGCAGTATCTGTAATTTTTTCTTACTGAATTATTTTTGAGCTCAAGTCAAGGCAATTTTATGCTTTCAGCATAGGACCCTTCTTTGTCTGCCTGCCATATTAAATAGTTTGGGGCTTCAATGAATTTTTCGGAACAGTTTAAATATTACTTAACAAAAAAATATTTCTAAAGTCCAAAGAGTATGTTACCTAATACTTGGCACTTTGCAGTTTATGTGCATATGTGTGGTTTTGGAAGAATAATTATTTCCATAGACTGGTCCTCCATGTCCTGCTTCCCAGTCAAATTAAAAGTCTCCTCTCTCCTCTTGTTCCAAAGGTAGAACAGTAGAGCATACTTTGCATTATATCTTTTCCTGCTTTTAAATTGCCTCAGAAGAATAGGTGAAAAGTTAAAAAAAAAAAAAAAAAAATTGGGATAACTGATGTGGTTATTATATAAATGTGATAATAATGACAACAACAATAATGTAGCCCACACTAAATCCTGAAGATTCTAGGGAAATAAACGCACTTGAGAGGGTTTTTTTTCTCCTCTAGATTTCATAATCAATGCTGGCTGTGATAAAGGTAGGTGAAAAAATGTAGGGATTTTTCTGCATAAAACTGTCATTGAATAAAATAAAGCACATACATGCCATTTCAGGCAGAAAGAGTTTCTTCTAAACCATATAGTACCACTTAGATATTTGTAAATTGTGTGGGGAGCAGCTGAGGGAGCTGGGGTTGTTTAGCCTGGAGGAAAGGAGGCCCAGGTGACCTTTATCACTATCTTCAACTTCTTGAAAGGAGATTGTAGTCAGGTGAGGGTTGTCCTTTTCTCCCCTTTTCTCTGAGGGCAGGTTCAGGTTGGAAATCAGATTTTACTCTGGGAAAGGGCTGTTAAACTGGAACAGACTGCCCAGGGCAGTAGTGGAATCACCAAACCTGGAAGTGTTCGAGGTATGAATGGATGAGGCACCTAGTGCTCTGGTCTGGTGGCCAAAATGGTGATGAGTCAAAGGTGAGACTTGATGATCTGTCTTTTTCAACCTAAATGATTGTGTGATTCACTGATATATGCCATTCTGTACTGTTCCAAACAGAAGCCTGAATTGCAAGGGCATTAGAGAGAAGCAATATAAATAGCTTCATTGTGATTATTATCTGTATGGTAAATTGGATTAGTTTGGACAGGGTTTTTTTTTAATCCTTTTTATTAAATGAATTTTGTATCTCCTTTTTATTAAACAAAGTTTTATGGCTGTTGTAGTCCAAATTATATGTTAAAAGTGGCTTAGAGGAAAAAAAGCAAGTGGGGAAATATTCAAGGGATTTTAAACAGTTAAAACAAGAGTATTTCGTGAATCAGCTAAACATTAAAAAAGGAAAAAAAAAATAAAAAGAAACTCTTCCCTCGGTAGGCAGAGAAAAAGACCTCTGAGCTCTGGCAGCATCTGCACTCTGGGGAAATAGCTTGGTTTTGTGTTGTCCTTTCGAGTTTGTCAACAAAACGTGCCCTGAGGAAAAAGCCTGAAAAAACCCTTTTTTGCAAAACTTTTGGCAGTGATTTTTTTCCCAGGCTGGTGGAGGAAAACTTAGGCAGACTGTCACAGACTGAGGATAGAAATAGATGTTGGAGTGCTACTGAAATGACTGTGAGAACAGAAACAGCAGCTGCAGCATCTTTTGATGTCGTATCAATAGCTAATGCAAGAACTAGACAGTGAAAGAATTTTATAGGGGAACAGGAAGGAGGAATTTGTGAAAAAGATCACTGAAGAAAAACGAGAAGGTCAGCAAAAGTTTTGGTTCAAAGTTAAGGTGTCAGAGACTCTTGAGTGGGTTTGGTCCTTACAGAAGGAAATACTATCTTTTACAATGGGTATAAATGATAACCTGCAGGAAACTTCATATATATGGCAGCTTGTCACCAGCAGCTATGGGCCATTACACACTCTCTCAGAGGTCCCAGGCTTTTAGTGCTACATGGAATTGTTCTAATTCTAATGAGGGAATGAACCTCATCAAATACAATTTGACAAAGCCAGCTATTTTTGTGTGGAAAGTGGAGAGAGTATATCACTGGTGATTACTGAAAATACTTTTACCCCAAGTATTGGATTTTAGGATTATAGTGTTTCTGCTGCTGTTAGTCAAGATGGAGTCAACTAGGTACTCAAAAAGTTTGGACAGAATCTGTTAGCCTGGTTGAAATGTGGAGTCTGCCAGCTCTGCCTGTATAATACCCCATGCACTTGGGAGAACTTCATGGAGACGGGCAATGGGTCAAGTGAGAGATCCAGTCTTTGCATGGAAGGCCTGTTGGGGGTGGAGTGGCCAGAAAAAGGGACCAGTTGATGACTTGTAGAGTCTGAATCCTTATCCTAAATCTGTGATTGGGAACTAAAAATCTAAGTTGGAGAAAACTACTTAGTGGTTTGGTGGTGCACTTAGTTTAGTTCTCCTGAGAGGTGAACTATGAACTGTGCATGTTGATGTAACACTATAATTTTTTTCTTCTGATCTGTGAATTTAAATCCTTTGTGCACATTCCTGTGTTGCACCAATTTAGAGAAAATGGGTTAGGAATGTTACGTATTATTTATTTAGGCTCTAGTCAGATTTACTCTTAAAAAGCCCTGAACTCTGTCCAAAGGAAGGCTGTTTCATAGAGTCTTCACTAATGAGGAATTAGATCCAACTTTGGCTTGTGTTACAATGAAATCCAGAATAGAGAAGATAAAAGTTGTGAGTTTATTTTTCATTTTACCAGTCATAGTTGAGACTTGACCTCTGAAGATCATACCATAGCTAAAGTTGTTTTGGGAGATTGAAAGCTGGGCACCAATATCATCTGCAGAAATATCAGTGGATTTCTTTCCTTTCTCTAATGAGAGTTTCTGTGTTAGGTTGTAAAGAAAATGTAAGATAAGAATGATGAGTTGAGCATTTCTGAAGAAAAAAAAGGTAGATAAACATACAATAATACAATATGCTCTGGATCTTTGAGGTGGGCGTTCTAATGAGGTAAAATGCTCAGTGTTTCTGCCATGATAAATGCCTAGTGGTGACTAGCAGTTGTGTTTTTAACCAAACAGAAGCTGATCAATTCTCTAGTTAGCCTGCCAGTGGTAAACAAGTTATATTGACTCTGTCTAAAGTTGTGAGTAAGGAGGATCCTTTTTATGTCTGCCAGGTAGGACACTCGTGTATGCAGAGCTTGTTTCCTGCTTCCATGCCAACATTGAAGAAGGGCATCCAACTTGTTTCAGGTGTAAACTATTTAGGGAAAGGAATGATGTAGAAGAGCTCTGAACTCTGCTTTGGTTAAAGGGACTGTGAAATTATTCAGGCATTCCTTTATTTTCTGACAAAAGAAGATGCATTTAAATACATTTTTCTCCCTCTCAGGCAACCCTATATGTTCTAATTTGAAGCATGCCTTTAGGAAATACTGGCTTTTGTAGAACTTTGAGTGGTACATAGTAATAGCACAAAGTAGTCACATTGAGTGACTTGGAGTATCTTATTAGAGTATTATGTTCATGTCTTAGCTAATTACAGGGATCCTCTCCTGTCTTTTAACTGCAAGAAACTTCATATGTCAGCAGCAGGGAGACATGTTTTAAGAGCAGAAAATAGTGAATTTATAATTGTTACTGTCAGCTAGCAAAATTGGGACAAATTTCCTGTTTATAAATCCCCCAGAATCATAGAATCGTAAAGTCTGGAAAAGACTCTCTTCCTCTGCAGAACAGAAGATGCTCTTGGAGTATATGATTTGTTCAAGAGTTTCAACTAAAGGGATTATAGTCAGCAAAATTCAAAATAACTGTCACTTCTGTGTGCTGTTGACTGGAGACTGCATATATCATAACATGAAGAGACTTAGTTATTAGTAAAAGCAGAGAAGACAGGTTTGTTAGAGTAAATCTGTAATTCAGAGATTTTGAAAATTATGACAATTGGTCCATTCTTGGATCAGTTCAATGAAGCACCAGCTGTTTTTATCATCAATTTCCTTCCTAAAGAGCTGCATCTGGTTCCTGAATAATTGATTGGTAGGGTCAAAATTATGATGACTCCAAAAATTGTGACTTTCGTTAAGGGGTAACTAAACTGTTAGGAAGCAAATGGTCTCAGTTGTGTTAGTGCTAACACACTTAATTTGTCTATTTTAGCAAAGCTGGTGGAAGTGTCAAAGTTTTGTATGTGTTTAGATCTCGTATGGAAGAAATGTTAAAGGAATTGAAGAAGGAAAAAATTGATTCAGTCTGTTCGATAGCAGCAAGTTGCATTGATCCCAGAATCCAGAGAGAAAATACTGTTAGAAAAGGCTGCCATTATTACAAACACATAATTTGGGCATGGAGAGGCACTGGAAATGCTTTCTGTGTGATGAATAGGACTGTCCCATCATCTGAAACATTTGGTGGTCTCACTACAAGATGATAATTTACCTGCAAATTTCTTGCACGTTGGCTTCATCTGGGAGAGTGGGGAAGACACAGCAATCGCAACACCTGGAAAAGACTGTAAGGTCTTACGGTCTTAATCTGTAAAACATACAGATTATTATTTAATGGTTTTTAAATAACAGTTTTAATAGAAGGGAATTATGAGAAAGTCTTTAGGGTAAAAGTTAATGATTTTGCATTTCCTTTTTCAAGGATATTGTTGTAAGAAGCAAGTGTAAAGGGTTCTTAGAAAGTCCAAAACAGAAACAATTGTTAACAGAATCACAGAATGGGTGAATGAGGCTGAACAGGGCCAGCTCCCTTGGTCTTTTCTTGTAAGAGGTATTTTCAGGTCTCTGTGGCTGAAGGTTTCATGATGTGTGGTGGCTAGTAGCTGGTCTTTGAGCTCTGGAAGGCAAATGGTGTCATCTCACCTTGCTCTTTATTTCCTTGGTGAAAAACAATGACATTTCTAGAATTGAGGCTGCCTATGCAGACTGTGGTACATGGTGCCAGTCAGTAACACCTGGTGTTGCAGCATCAGCTGTTACTGGCGTTGAACATATATTGTATCTATTACAGATCTAACATATGGTCATCAAATTACTGAATGTCTATTTATAGACTGTAAAGTATGTAAACATTGATTAAGCCTTTGTTACATTTCCTGTGTTTCTATGTATCTTCCATATTTCTTTTCCTTTATTGTTTGGTTGTTTCTATGGACATTTGCATGTAAACAGTAAGAGGCTTTTGTTTCTTACGAGTTCTTCTGTTCCTGTTGCTTATTCTTATTATAAAGATTTGGGGGATAATTCAGTTGGTTGCTGTGGAAATGAGCCTGATGTCACAAACAGAGAGTTACAGTTCACCAAGCCTTTAAGAAACAAAATGAAGGGAGAATGGGCTAATTGGAGAACCATGTGACTGTAGCAGAATCTCAGCTCTTATTAAAAGCATGTATTTTTAGTCACTGTGTTTCTATAGAAGAGCTGGAAAGTGTAATTCAAATGGTGACAATCCATGAGTCATCAGACAAACTGAGAAAAACATAGCTCTGAGAGAAAGGATGATCCTGCTTGGCCTTTATCAGATTCACACTCAATAAACCAGTAGCCCATGGAAGGTCCCTTAAGCCCAGCAAAGCTTCATATGCTTGAAGAGAGAAGGGGAAAGCTGCTTGTCCAACTTATCCACTGAAAAAATATGCTTTGCTATTAGCTTTACCACTTACGCTGTTCTGCCTCTCCTGGGTTCCTGAAGAAAGGAGAGCCAAAGCTGCCTTCCTTGTTCCTCTTGAGAACAGAAAATGCATTGGTCTTGATGGCTCAAATGGAGAGTTAGAGGTGCCTGTTTGAAAAAGGAGGGAATTAGGGCTGTCTGATAGTGTCAGGCAACTTTCCTCCATCTGCCATTAATTGGGATGGAGGGCCCTGGATTGCCTTCCTCTCTGTTGTTTTCTACCAGTTAAAAGAAGCAAAAATTTAAAATGTGCTCATAATTACATATGTTTTCATTGTGTTTTTAGGCACTAAAAATATATTGCTTTTTGTGTGGCTCTGGAAGATTTTTTAGTGGATGCTATGCAGTGTCACTGCATAGTTTTGTTGGCTGCACTGCAAAATTGAATGGCTTTTTGAGAACATTACAGATTGCCAAATTTGTTTTTAGAACTGTCCAGATTTTCTGAGGGTCATAATTTTATTAGAACCATTACAGAATATGGACAAAATAATTTGTGAATAAATTTCAATATAATGCTTTTTTATTAATTCTGAAAATGGAAATGCTTTTAGACATAAAAGCTACAAATAGTTTTTGTTGCTGTGGATGACCCTGCCTTGGAACAAGGGTGGTACTAGATAGAGAAATCCCTTCCAACCCTAACAATTCTGTGATTCTGGTATTGAGACACTCAAATTAATTGTAGCAGTAATAATAGAGATAAAGAGTTTGTTTTGAATAATGTATTTCCTAGAATGAAGTGGCCTAGTAATAGATGTTTTTATTCATGAAGGCATACTGAAGAGCTTTAAAATGCTTTGTTAACTGTTGTTTCTCTGTTGTTGGTTCTGGTTTTGTTTGTGGTTTGCTTTTTTTTTTTTTTTTTTAAGGTTTTTTTTTTTTAAGTAGAATGCATTTTCTACTTTTAATGTGTTCTTTATGTTTGAAATTCACTACAGAGATGGGGCAGGCTCCAGTATCCTTACCTGTATCAACATAAACACTATAGCATATTCATTGTAACTGCTTTGAAAGAAAGCATTGGCTGCATATTGTTTAAGAGCCTACAGATAGTAGTAGTTGAAATGACTGGAAGGAAACAGTGAAAATTTTATGGCTGTTTATCAGAGGAGGATGTGAAGATGGTTTATGTACTAATATATGTCTGAATTCCTTGTTGAACAGAGGCACTTCAGTACTGGATAGGCTTTAAGAGTTTAATAAATTGCTGAAATTATGCTAGAGATGGTGAAAGCACATTGAAGAGATGGGAAGAAAATGAGTGAATGACAAGAGTTCCTGGGATAAAAATATACAAGTCCTAAAAAGGAAAAAATATTAAGAAATGTAAAAAAAAAAAAGAAGACATGGGAAAACAAAGCAAAAAAAAATTGGCTTCAAATAAAGTTGGAATCTACCAAGTTTTGGTAGACTAAAATTTGTATATCTGTGCCAGTTTTACAACTCATAGGTAGTGCCACGAGTGATGTAAGAAAACAGAGAAGAACCGATGTTAGAAATAGCTTATTAGGACAAAATCAAAGTTGGCTTTTAGAGAAACAGAACAGCAGACAGGAGCCAAAGTAAAACCTGGTACCTGAAACTGAATGTTTTGAAATTTTGATTTATATTTGCTGTTTGATTATGAAAAATAATAATAGTACTGAAAAAAAATCATGAAATTGAGAGAAATTAGCTACAGCAGAAGGAAAAGAATTCACATTGAACCTTGGTGGCTAGCCAAAGCTTATCTTGTAAAAATGATTTAAATTACTTTATATTAACTATTTTGTCTTCTGTAGAGGACCCTCTAGAAATTTTTGAATATAAATTCTTTATTATTAAAATCTTTGAAGATGTATACAAGCACTATTATTTTTGATTTGAAAGCTTGAGTACTTATTTAGTTAATTTTGGGCCAGGGTTAATCCAAGCAAGTATTCAAACTGGAATTTGAAAAAAGCCACTTACAGTCCCTTTGGAGGTGCTCTTATTCTGGAATAAATCAGAAATGGCTGTTCATTCAGATTTGTTTTACTAGATAAGAAAATAGTTAATTAGGAACTATCTAATACTTAGAAGACTAATGACCCATTTCATATGCCTTTAAGTACAGAACTTTATTTTTGTGTTTTGTTTCAGACACAATGAATGTTGTCACATTGCTTGTCAAGTCCAGGCTTGCTGTTTTATCTATGTCTATCATATGATACATTGAAAGAAGACCACGCTGTTAAAGATACATGACATTATGATATAAATTTAAATGATCTGTACTTTGAGCTCTGGGAGTTTAGGGGATAAAGTATTCACAGAAGAATGTCATGTGGGTTGTCCCAAATGGTACAGAGCACATTCTGAAGTATTTCCCAGTGTATGTGCTTAAATCACAGCATGCACTGCAGTTTTTCTGATTAGTTTCAAGAAGCAAGTGTCAGAGTAGCTGTTCCTTCTAATAGCAATCTTGAGATGTAATGACTGACTATGTGTGAGGACTACTAAACTGCTCTTCAAACTACAAAATCTTCAAGGCAGACTCCAAGATAAATATTTTGCAGCTCTGTGAGATGTTGCAGCTTAAAGTTGTCCAGTCTTTGGACTGATGAAGTTTATAGTGAATCTCAGGGTTTTTCTACCAGTAACACATTTCAGAAGAATTTGATTTTCTTTTTTTTTGTTCCCCTTCTTTTTTTTCTGTCTCTACTTTTTTCTCTATCCACACATCCCATGTAGCATGTTTGGCTAGTAACACCTTCTCAACCCCCTAAGCAAAACAAAGGAAAAATACTCAAACAAATCCAGTCATCTCTGCAGCTTACCATCCTGTTCCTGGGAAGCATGCATCTCTAAAGTTTTGTAAGTGTTTCAGGCACAGTTTTTATTTCAGGTCAGTCTTTATTCAGGGTCTGTCTGGACATAAAAAGCAAATCTAAATCTTGTATAATTAGGCAGAGTGGGTTATAACAACCTCTCCATTTAGTTATCAGTGGAAACTAGCAATAAATACGGTCTCTGCACTACAGAAAGTGTTTGGCTTGAAACTGAGTCAGACCTCATTAAGTGTTGTGTTGTATCTAGTGAATATAAAGGCTGTGTAAGCTGTTCTGAATAACTTGGGTGTTGCCCTGATCTTTTCAGCCTTCTGATATTTCCATTCTTGTAGTGGAGCTTCTCACAGATTTCATGTAAACGGAGTGATGTTTTTTTAACCGTTCCCTTTTGTTTACGTTCTTCTCCTCGAGGAGGAGACAAATTGATGGACTGTTAATTTGACCAGTGTGGTTGGAGAAGTGGCAACCTCATCCTCCAATCCATGGTCATTGCCAAGAATCTGTATAAGTTGGAGTCAGAAAAATAAACTTCCCTCTTCTTGCCCCTGAATTCGACTGTATGTGTCTAGTTCATTTCGTGTCCTATAGCGACATTTGGATTAATGAATAAGGAATATATCATGTCACTGCGTTTTTGTTGTCAAATTTGCCTGTTGTACTTCAGGTTTTATCCTGGAAATTGTTATTTAAGCTAAGAAATGACATAATTTTCTTAGAAAGGAATGCCCACCTGTATGTTCAGCAAGTTGTTCTGTCCCATGCAGTAGGAGTTTGTCATGTCCTGTTTTCCCCCAGGAGTTACTATACCCAGACATTTGCAAGAGCTCTTTCCATATGGGTTTGCTCTTCATGCTGCTGCCTGGTACACATGTAGTGCCAAAGAGTAGTATGTGTAGTGTCCAGAGGTGGTGGTTGAGGCAGACTGTTAGGGTTTTTTATTGTGATTAATCCCGTATGTAGCAGCAGGTGAGTTTTTATATGTACTTCTCCTATTCAGACCACCAGTACATACCTATGAACTTGTCTCTGATGGCATTCCAGTATTTTTATACCAAGCCTCTTACAGACCTCATACTCATACAACTATCTTTCAAAAATAAAGACTGATAATAATAATAAAAACTCCAAAGTTTTCAAATCGGTGTAGTTTGAAATAATTGATCATCTACTTTGTTTTAAAGATTGTGAAGCAGCTCTGGGGATTTGATTTCTGCATGGTTTTACTAGATGTCTATGTTTAGCTGGGTGGTCTTTCTCAGAAGCACTCTCTTAATGCCCTTTTCTGTTTTATGAAGTGGATTCTACCTCATTTTCTTTCTCCTTTTCTGAAAAGGATGAAACTGTTTCCCATTTCTGCCATCTGTTTTGTTTTTTCACAATAATTATTGGTTTATATTGACTAAACAGGTGAAAACACTTTCATCCCTTTCACAAAAGGAAAATAAGATATATTATCATAGTAGATGTTTATTTCGACTATGGGTTTATTTTTGTAGTAATTTCTTAGTGTTAATAATTACAGGATATCAGTCTTGTCCAAATCATTTGTGAATGCTTGACAAGAGAGATTCCCACTTTTATTGATAGACTTTTAGTCTAATGTAAACAGCAGTCTTCCATATAATTCAGAAAAAAAATTATTTTCTTTGCATACATATTCTAGAGCTATGTTTTGTTTTCCACCCCATTTTACATATTTAGTCTTAGATAAAAGTCTAGAAGCTTATGTGTGCAACTTCAATGACTGATGAGCTTTGTAAAAGTTGCCAGAGTTTGGCCAGCCCTTGCCAAGTGACCATGAGTAGATAACTTTGGAGCTTGCTTTCAGAACTGAGATTTTTCAAACTGCTTTTTTGGTTGGCATTCAGTTGCATTTTGAAATTTTATGCGTTAATGCTGTTGTATTAGTAACTCCAATAGTCATTTTAGGGGACTGTAGAATGTTCTGCTGTATCTTCCTCTTGAAGGTCTGGAAATTCAAATGGCATCTTAAAACTTGTAAGCAATTTTTAGGAGCCTGCTTTTTGAGTTTTGAAAAAACTGAGAAAAACAATTCTAAATCTTCCTGGCCACAAAAAATTGCATTGTGTTTTAACAATGTTAATTTGTGCAGTTTATGCATCACTATTTTCTATGAAATTAATCCATTAACAACATTTCTTGTGAAAAGACCTTTTCATTTCATCAGGCTTTGTCTACTTTTAACCATAGTGAGAACATAGTAGATTTTAAAAATTACATTAAACTTTTGCCTTAAAGGATGATGCTGATCAATTATAAACATGGAGAGAATGAACAAGGAGGCAGATAAGGTCTTCTTTTTAAGTTAGTTTGAATGAATAATAAATATTATACGTTATTTTTATTGAGAGTACATAGCCATCAGAAATAAAGGCTAAGTAGTTAGGAGGCATTGGTGAAAAATGTGGCAATTAACATCAGAGAAATTTTGGATAAAATCAGATAAAAATAAAAAGGAAAGAAATCTTAATGGCAAGCAAGGTAGTATGCATGAAGTAATCAAGGGTTTATATGTGTGTTGAAATAAAGACAGAAGCTACAGAACCGGGAAGGAAGCAAAGTGAGAAAAAGAAAGTATACAGTATTTCTCCAGTGGAAGAATTCAATTGTTTTTTCTGGAAGGTTGGAATGTTAAAATTAAATATAATTTTTTTTTTGTTTGTTCTTCTGTATTCTACTGAGTTGTATGTAGGCATTTTAGAAGCTTGAATTCTAGCTGTTCCCTTTAAAATTGGACAGAAGTCAGTTCCTGATCTTTGTAAAGTGCTCAGCGCCTTCATGGAACACACAGCAGGCTGAATGAGAAGCCTTCATTCTGATTTTCCAGCTTTTATGTGGCTGCAGTTAACTCCATATGATACACATTGTTGTCTTAGTGACTGACGTTTCCAGGGAAGGACTTTAATTTCGATAGTAGGAACATGGTGTATTTTCCGTATGCGATGTGAGTGCAGCACGGGCAGCCACCTTGCTTTGCTGAGCTTTTGGGAAGCTCTGGTGGCCTGTGGGCTGTCTTCCTCCTTCCTCATCCTCTCAGAAGCAGTCAGCAGCTTGTCTCCTGCCCTTTTCAGATGGGTATCCCCATTCCCACCCTCTTCACTCATGGGGTTCATGTCCTTTCTTCTTCATCCTCTTGAAGCAGCTCTGTGTCCAGTACCACACAAGCAGCTCTCAGCTTCTGCTCAAGGCCATCCTTATAATGCTGTTTGGCAAGGGAATGAATGCTCGTGGGTGGAGCTGAGAACCTGTGTAGAGCTGGAAGGGGCTCTGTGTGTGTACCTGTGTTGGGAGTGCTGGTTTGAACCGTCTGACAAGAATAAAAGCCTCTTATGTTTGGGAGTTTCCCAGAGAAGCAGCGTGCTTTGTGCTGTACTTTGCAGTGTAGTGTAAAGATTCCTAAGCTAGAAATGAGCAGTAAAGTGGTGCGGCAGCACAGCTGGCGTCTATTTTCAGTTTATTTCAGGAGCTCTAGAATTCTTCCACTGCCTGATTCAAGCTAATCAGAGTCTCCTTGCATAATAGTGCCATTTGTAAGCACACAGAACAACACTTTTTTGAAACAAAGCACTGCGGTGTTCCTTTTGAAACATTTGGATGCTTACTGAATTGAGTATTTCAACATTTTATTTGGGGAAAAAAAGGAAAGTTAAATGTAGGTATTGAAGAACATGCCCTGGGCTGCATCAGAAGTGTGGCCAGCAGGTCAAGGGAGGTGATTCTGCTCCTCTGCTTTGTTGTCGTGGGACCCCATCTGCAGTGCTGCAGCTCTGGGGTCCCCAACACAGGAAGGACATGGACCTGCTGGAAAGAGTCTAAAGAAGGGCCACCAAGTTGTTTAGAGGGATGGAGCACCTCTCCTCTGAGGAAAGGCTGAGGGAATTTGGTTTGCTCCTGGGAAAGGGAACAGGAAAAGGTTTTGGGATTACCTAATCATAGCGTTCCAGTAACTGAAGGGAGCCTGCAGGAAAGATGAAGGGAGACTTTTTGTGGGAGTGTGTAGTGACAGGACAAGGGGGATTGGCATCAAACTGAAATAGAGTAGGTTTAGATTAGATGTTAGAATGAAATTCTTTACTATGGGAGTGGTGAGGCACTGGAACAAGTTGCCCAGAGAAGTTGTGGAGGTCCCATCCCAGAGAATGTTGAAGACCAGGTTGGATGGAGCTCTGAGGAACCTGATGCAATTAAAGGTGTCCTTTACCTACAGCAGGGGGGCAACTAAAGGATTTTTAAGGTCCCTTCCAAAACAGGCCATTCTCAGATTCTATGGCTATTAATACCAGGTACATTGGAATATGCTATCTACTGAAGCATTTGTTCTTCTTTTCAACAAAGGAAATTTCAACTAAAAATCTATCATATTGATGGGAAAGAAGCAAATAGTTTACACAGCTTTATATTAAATGTAACATTTATTAAAAGTAAAATAGATATGGAGAGATTTCTGTATTGTCTTGGAATTTTGGTTTGGGCAATCAGATTTCTGAAGGCAACCTCAACAGTGTTTACTGTTATCTCTGTTGATAGCCATTTTATTTGTATTCACATCTGTCTTGGGTGTTGGGTTTTTTTTTCAGATTTAGAATTTATTAAGAGATGCAAAAAGGGGCATAAATCATAGATTATTTTAGATGACTTCTCTAAGTATAACTGCTTTGCTATTTGTGAGTGAGACTAAGATTGAGATATTTTGACAAGGGTCTGGCATATTTCTTAATGGTGCAGAGGATTGTGCGTCACTACTTTCAGGAGACTGGGTCTTTATTTCATAACTTATCTTGAAGCTATGATCTCATACATATTGAAACTTAGTAAGCCATTTATTTTCTAAGGTTTTTTTTTAGTGCACAGTCTGAGATAAGCTTTATTTCACTGATGGTACACACTGTTTGGAAAGCATTAGAGCAAAACCAGGTCTTTTCTCTGTGAGAAACTTGAGCATAAATGTAGTGACAGTTTTCTTATATGTGTAATTACATTACACATCCAAGATTAAAAAAATGCCTTGTAAGAAAATTCACTTTGTAACAGAACGAAGAATATATGGGGCTGCAGAGGGAGTGGAAGGGGCCAGCTTGGATCATCCCTAGACTATAAGTAAAAATTAGATCTCCTATGTTCATTGTTAATTGTGCTTGTTTGGGAAGCCTCTTACCTGCTAAAGAGCATTCAGTGAATTCTGGTTTTATGGTTTTATGTTTGTCTATAGAGTGGTATTTAAAACATATAATGGGCTCCAATAAAGCCATTGGTTAAGAAAATCCATACTCCCTATGGACATTAGGGTTTATCTTTCCTTAAGGTGAAATGTCTTAATACTTTTCATAAGTTCTTGTCTACTGTGTATTACACCTGCTGCATGCCTGCCAAGCTCCTGGACTTTCCATGTCTTTTTAACAAGAATAGATTCCTTGGGTTAAAATGTTCTAGAACAATATTTTTACAACATAGTTATTCAAATGCTTTCCTTTGTCTAATCCTGGAACAGGATATAAAAGAGGAAAGGGAAAGCCTGTCTTCAAAAGCAAAGGAAAAGTCTAAATTGTTTCCTGTAGCATCCTTTGACAAAATTCTAAAGTTCTGTTTTCCTTTCCACTCACAGAGCTCTTTCACTGTATCAGCCAACTTTCCTTTTTCTCATTTTTCCTCAACCAAAACAACCTATGTCTATTAAGACTGATCTCCATGAGCAGGCGAGTCAAAAAGTCCACAGGTGGTTTACCCTTCCGTTTACTTGAAATGTAACTCCGATGGAATTGGAATGTTGCTCTGCCACAGCTGGCCTGTTCCTCGGTTTTTAGGTGAATGTATTTCCAATCATATTCTTGCCTCTTTTCCTCAAAACAAACTATTTTATTAATGTATTACTACTTTTAAATCCTTTTAATTATCAGGCATGTGGAACATTCAGAGTGTTCAGCTGTGAGCTAATGATGAATACAAAAGTTTGGGAAAAGTTAAGGTCTGTTTGTGACTGTAATTTCCTGTTTCTAAATGTACTAATATTAACTTCTGGTGTTTTAGGGTTTTTCTCCTTGCGTAAAAAGTTTTAGATGGAATATATTTATTCTGAAATGGCAGTTGTCCTTTCAGATCATGAAAAATTTAAAGTCTCTGGAAACTCAGAAGATTATGAGATCATACTTTTAGATTTTTCAGTTTAAGATACATTAGTTACAACTATTTAATAAAAAGTTGTAAAGGAGCAGGTGACAAGAGATGCAAAATAAGGGAATAAGATTGAACTTTCTTCTTCTCTTTTGACTTGCTATTTTTGAAGGTTCGTCTGCCTTTTCCTGTCTTTTCTTCTGCCTATTTTTTATTGTTTTCTCTTGTTCCTTACATCCTTTTTCACTGTTAACTCCTCATCCTTCTTTACTTCTCATTTCTTTTCTACTTACTTTTGCTCTAATTACCTGTATCTTACGTGCTCTGGAGAGTATCATTGTTAATCTGCCTAACAGAACAATATCAAATTAAATAAACAAACATGTCCAGTGTGATGAGGTAGAAGGTAGAAGTGGATGGATTAGGGAATAAATTTGAGTTCTGGGACCTGGGCATGTTGATAGCTCATTACTATTATGTTGTCTTTTCTCCGTGGCAACATTAAGTTGATGAATATCAGTGTCATGTTACTGGTGTTTTTCTACTAGGTTAGACTATTTTATGTTGTCATAATACCTGTATTTTAGGGCAACACATTCATAAAACATTTGAATACATATATGTTAAGTTTATGTTAAGCTTACAATAGGCATTTATCTTCTTCTTCTAAGTATACATTGAGCTTAGTTTAGGGGTATATCTTTGTGGTTTGAAGTATAGGTGACAGAAAAGATACTTTATTAAATCGATTTGTTTATCTTATTTCTATGTTTTTTCCTCTAAAATGTGGGATAAAATTACAGATTGAAAAGCTAGGTGTTGCTTGCTGCAAAAGTTATTAATTGTTGTCAGGATTTGTGGCAGGAATGATTTAATCAAGGACCCACTTAAAGATGGAGAACACATTTGTCGTTTGGAAACAGAATTTGTTGAGGAAATTTGCCAGAAATTGCTAAAAGATGTTGTGAATGTAATGACAGGTAAATGGCAAAATTACTTTATAAAATTTAGTGATACGATCTGTATGGTACTTAGAGCAACTGTCTGTAGGGGTGCTGGCCTCTAAGAAGCCCATGGAATAAATTGCTGCAATCTATGCTCTTTAAATATTTCTATATGCATCACGTCATTTTACAGTAGACCTTTCATAGGGTTACAAGTTTCTTCAGAGCAGGAAGATACTAAGTTGGATGATACAAGTAAGTATATTGAAAACTAACTCGGGGTATGCTGACATTGGAGTCAAATTGTGAGTGTGTCTTACACAACTTTAAAAGAACTGGCTTAGTTTAGCTAGTTTTTATACCTCAGAACTCAATTTTTGACACAGAGACTGGTTCCTCTCCTGTTCCAAACTGTTAGTTAAATATCCAAATAAATCCATATATCACTATTTGATGGATTTAAAAAAAACCCTTGTGAATGTTAGAAATGCATTTAAGATGACATGCTGTCTTGGAAATACTGAGAATGAACTCCAAGCTAATGCAACTTAATTCTGAAAGATTTGTTGTTCTTGAAGCTGTCCTTTATCTTATTTGTCATAGGTCTTGGCATTCCTGTGGGCAAGAAGCACTGTTACCGTGTATGAGTTCAGGTGTCATAGAACTTTGTTTTACCCATCTTTCTGTTAAATTGTGTGCTTTTGCAGTATAAGCTGCGTTTTTCAGAGTTTATTTGATGGGGTCTTTGGTTTGTTGGGTGGTAGATATATTTCATGTCATCATGTATATCTGTCATGTACACTCAGTGACGTTCATAGTAAGTAGGAGTCATTTGACTTCTATCCTTTTCTCACAATGCCTTCATAATTATGTCTTAGCTCATTCAAACAATAGTGGAATAGTTAAGGTTGGAAGGAACCTCTGAAGATTGTCTAGTCCAACCCCCCTACCACGGCAGAGTTGCCTAGATTTTCGGTCAAGGATATTTATCCAACAGTTCATCATTACTGTTTGAAGGCAAAAATCAGTCTAGATGTGTAGTACTTTTCATTTCTTCCCCTTTCCCTGTCTTCAAAGCCCCTATGACTCAGATTGCTGAAAACAGTCCATTTTGTATTTCCCTGAAGTCTAGAAAAGTGATTCTTTCAAAAGCCAGGGGTAAGCTGTAGAATGGGACAGACTAGTTTTAAAACACAGAAAGCTGTGTATTACTGTATGTCACACAAAAACTGGTAATTGGTGGTAGCACACAAAAGGGCAACCACCTATCCTTAGGAATAAGCTCAGAGAAGAATGAAGTAAATGTGAGAAAATATAAAGAAAGAGCAGATTGATGGGGTAAAACCATATAAAACAGATTACAGGATAAATTTAGGATTGAGGCTATTTCTGAATACTTGAACAGAGATAGTCGAGAGTTTATGTGTTCTTGTTCGCTTGTTTTATTGGGTGAATAGGGAATTGCAGGAAGTGATAAGAGAGTAAGAAATTAAGCTGAAGAGAGCAAATGGGCTTTGGCTTCTAAGCTTGTAGAGGACAAGTAACCCAAGTGTATTAAACTGCTTAAATGAAATAGTCAAGCAGATATTGTTTAGGATGATTAGAGATCTCTATAAGCTTGCTTGTGGGAACTATTTATCTGAGTAATGTTACTGCCTTGCCAAGTAAGGTTCTGTGAAAATGCAGTCTTCCTAAGAGTGTCTCTCCCTGATACTCTGACACAAAATGTCATTTGATAAAGTCACAGATAATCTTGGTAAGTAGGGTTTAATGCTGCCTTTGGCAATGTACTATATTATAAGGTTTATTCTTACTTGCTGTCTCTTAAAAATCCTGAAATTACAAAGAATTACCCAGTTCCAGCTTTGATATTAAATTGGAAAGGCAGAAGATGAAATCTCATTGTACTAAAGCAGATACAAAATTCAGGTCTGATGTTTTTTTAGGGAAAGGGAAGACATTCGAGATGCATCAAGCAAGGCTCAGTAGAAAACAGATCTCCAGTAGTGTGAACTGATCTTAAGGGCTTTCCTTTCCTTGATGTTCTTGCATGATACTTTTCTGTATGCTCTGCATCTCAAGTATTATCTCTTATGGTCCCTATTGTCCATAAAGGCACATAAGAAATTAGTGACATAAAGCGCTTAATTATCTGAAGAATATATTTAATGAGGAGGGAAAAATTAAAAAATTATTTCATATAGCAATGCAGAAAAAATGCTGTTTAACTATACTGAACTTGAAAACAACTGGCTTAGATGAAAACAGAATTTTTTAAAATTTGAAAGTCTACATCTAGAAGATTTATGGAAGTAGTACTTAAATCATTTGTTTCTCAGAGCAATGAACATAATGCAGATTTCCCAGGACAAAAAATTACAATTGTTAAGATAAATGAGCATATATTAATATTTAATGTGTGAAAGTATAAATACTGAGTTGCTTTGCTGTAGTAATGAAAATAGGAAAAACTCAAAAACTTCCTAGCATATGGTTAAGGCACAATTTTAGTCTCTTACCATTTGTTTATTTCATTAAATTTCAAGTTACAGCAATTAGGAGACCAATATTATCCCAGAAGGTAGGTCTTACACTGGAACTGACTTTTTTTTTTTTTTTCTTTTTTTTTTATTGGTCAGTCTGTAGCATTTTTTCTTTTACTTTTATATTTTAATTCTGTTTAGCAGTAAACTTTTTCAGTAGCCTTATAAGGTAGGTGAATGCTTAAATACCACAGTGGAACCAATCTCTGCATCATTCCCTGCCTTTGTAATTAAGCAATGGTTGGGAGGCTGTGACTTGTAGGCAGATGTCTGCCACCAGCCCATTCCTATGGACAACAGAGCTGTTACTTTTTCAGTGACTAACTTTATACTTTATATAGTATTAATATTTCCACAGGCTCAACACATGTAATATTGTAAGTACTCAAACACTGATTCCAAAATATATATGGCAAGGAAATGGTGATAAATGGGAACTGTTGTTGCAGTGTCAACACTTTCAACACACACAAACTTAAAAATATTCTACAAAAGAAATAGGAATTAGAGAAACTTTATATAAGCAGCAATGATTTTTTTTAAATTTTTTTTTTTTTGGTCAGGAATATTGAGTCATGAATCTTCAGAAAATTTCTGATTATGTAAACTGGAGCACAATTTTAAAGAAACATGAAATACTTGCCCCAAGAGGTCAAATCTGCTTATGCTATCCAAAGATGTGTGGAATGTAAAGGAGACATGTTCTGTTTCCCTTCCCCAGATTTTATATGGCCACCTTATGCTATTTCTTAATAGAGATACAGAGATTTGATAGATTACATCAGGTAATATCTTGCTGATTGCAAAAACCCATCTGAATACACCAAATTGCACATACTATGTCTGTGTGTTTATTTATATATAAACTAAAATGCAAGGGCTTGACACCATTGTGTGTGTGTGTACAGGATCTGTGTATTTCTGCATCATGTGAAGTCTCCACATGCAAATATAGTCAGGCAATAGAGAAAAATAGTACATGTCAAAATACCAGTGGCAGTACTGCTCTGCTTCATAGATTTTCTGATAGCTTCAATTGCAGCTAAATGTTGAAAAGCTTTTGGTAGCATTGTCAAGGCTTGTTTCTCTGAGTCCTGGGGAGAACAGGCTCTAGTGATCTCTTTTTTTAGCTGCTCTTCCTCACTCTACCAAGCATGAGATCACTAAAACCAAAGCTTAGGAATAGTATTCGGGACAGGAAAAGGTCAATCCACTTTATACTGGTACATATTCACAGCGAGTGCAGGAGCCTTCGTCATGTGTAGTTCAAGATCCAGATTGATGTGTATTTCTGTTGCTAATTCCCTCAGTTTTATGGCATAGGTGTGTGTTTGACTTTAAAGGCTTTGCTCCCAAGAGGAACTATAATAGAGAATCGCGATTGCAAGAAACACAGGTTTTGCAATGTCAAGAATCGTCACTGTATAAACATTTAAAACTTCGTTAGAGTAAAATGAATTTGATACTTTGTAAACAAGAAACACGATAAAGCAAAATGGGGAAAAAAAATTGTGCTCGAGAGGAGGAAAGTAGTAATTTCGAGAACTGTCTGTGCTGTGAGGAATGGAAGAACCAGATGTAGCTTTGAAATTTTGTCTTGGCATACATCCTATTCAGTAATTTTTGAAACCATAATAGAAGTTAGGTTAAATAAGTTATGAGTTCAAAGTAGGCAATTATAAAAAATTCAGAGAATCACAGAATCAATAAGGTTGGAAAAGACCTCCGAGATCACCAAATCAAACCTTTGACTGAATGGCACCATGCCCATTAAAACATATCATGAAGTACCATGTCACTTTTTTGGACACTTGCAGGGATGGTCACTCCTCTACTTCCTTGAGGAGCCTGTTGCAATGCTTAAGCACAATTTCAGTGAAGAAATTATTCCTTCTAGACAACCTCAACCTCCACTGGTGCAACTTGAGGCTGTTTCCCCTTGTTCTGTTGCTGGTTTTCTGGGAGAAGAGGCCAACCCTTACCTGGCTACAGCCTCCTTTCAGGGAGTTGTAGAGTGATATGGTCTCTCCTGAGCCTTCTTTCCTCCAGGCTGAACAACCCTAGTACCCTCAGATGATCCTGGTAGGACTTGTGACAGACCCTTCCCCGGGTCCATTGCCGTTCTCTGGACGCACTGTAGCACCTCTATATCCTTACTGTTGCGAACACAGGATTTGAAGTGTGGCATTTTAGGGAAAACAGAAACAAGTGAATTAGTGGATTTTTAAAAATGTATATTTCAAAACCTGGAGAAATATTCTCAAACTTAAAGTGCTATTTTCCTGTTTCCACTTAAAATCATAAATAATACCTGCTAAATTTCTAACCAAACTGATTTGACTCCTCACTGCTAGTTAGTGCTTAGATTTATTGTTTGGAGTGAAATATGTTGTCAACAGCATTCTGTCCTTAATTTAATAGACAGTTGTTTCATCATCATTCTAACTGAAAATCTTTTGAGCTGGGAGCCTCTGTCGGGTGCTATGACTATCAAAAAATAAAAAGGAAATGAGAAAAGGTTTGTATGAGTTTTCAAACTCAATTGTGATGATGGGATCTGAGGACTGGAGAGGATCCCCAGGCTTCTCCTCCTTCATGGTTTCAATGCAAGATGTTTCTTAACAGACTGACAGCATCTTGCTTGCCTTGACCCCAGGAGATGCCCAGTGCCTGGCTCTGGGGCTGCCCAACGCCAGCTGTGGTGATGGGACAGACCCCTCTGACTCAGAGGATCCATGGGGTCCTGGTCCCACAGAGCCCAAATTCTCACAGCAGCCTAATATCCTGAGTCTTCCTCTCAGAGGTGCACTCTGAGGAGCCTTCAGACTGTTGAAGATGTAATTTCCAGAATGTCAGGAAATAAGAGAGTCCAAAAGACACTGAAAAAGTTAGCTGGAGTAATTTAAAAATGTGAAAAATCTGATGCATTCTTTTTCTTATTTAACAGTTTTTAAATACACTCAGGACTTAGCTGCAGTTCTGCTCTGTCCTTTAGTTGTTTCTTCCTTTGAAAACTCATCCCACTAGCTGAATAAAATTAAACCTCCTCGACTCCCTGTTGTTTGTCATATACTTTTCACTTTAACATCTGCTTAGGGGAAGAGGGATTTGATGGGCATTTTTTATTAATATGGACTAAAAGATGTGATGGCACGTGCAGTCAATATTGCTTCTGTTCACAAAGAAGTCCTTGTCCAAGTATCATTTAGTTCATAGCAGTGGGTAAAATGAATCTGTCGTGCTCCTTGTTGCTGAGCCCCAGCAGGGAGGATGGGTGGAAGAGGCAGCTCCTGCTTTGGGTGTCAGGAGGAGGTTTTCCTCTGCAGCAGGAGCTGCTGCTCTGACCTCTCTTGTTCTTTCTGCTCCATTCCTTGTTGCAGAAATCACTTGCCACTGTATTTATTTAGTCAGTATCATCCAATTCGGACTGAGTTTCTAAGAAGCATTTTTCTTTGCAAGGCCACAATAGGTTTTAAATTCTCATTACAAGAAAACCAAAATCAAGTGTTTGTCCTATTAAAGGTTTTAAATGTTTGTGTCCTTTGTGAAATTATCATCAAAAGACCACTTGTAAGTTATGTATCAAAACTGAGGTGTGACCTACATTGAAAGCCTTGGCAGGTGCAGCCATACGTATGGGCAGCAGAGGACCTGTAAGCCACTGCCTTCTGTGAGTCCAATACCAACCATCTCTTACCAACACAGACCTGCTGCAACCGTGAGCAATGCCCTCACCGAAACAACCTTTTTGTAGAAAGGTGAACAGTTTTTACTCGATGGGGCTGCAACAGGTTTGTTGGCAGACTTGGCCTTTTTAATATACTGGAATTTCTAGACCAGTAAAGCTTTAGATTAAGCACAGCTATAGCTCGAGTAAAAGCATTGTCCAGTTCTCTGAATAAAATGAACTAGGCAAAAAAAAAAAAAGAAAAAAAAAAGTTTCGCATATAAATTTAGATACACATACATTACTGTATTGTTGCATCCACAAAAGAAAGTCCATAGAATAAGAATCTGTATAAAAACTGTAATATCAACTGATTGCTGCATCTCTCAGTGCTTCTCTTTGGCTTATCTGTCAAGAAGAGCTTTTGAGTTTGAGCTGGGCTTTGTTGGCATGCAGAAAATTGTATATATATGGTTGGATCTTTTGCTTTTCTAACTTGTAATAAGATGTATAGAAAACCTCTGTGAAGCTTTTATGTTTTGTATGCCTGTAATGTGTTTCATGTTGTATTAAGTTTACAAAAGGCATATGGGGGTAGAAAGTGGTTATTATTCTACACGTTATTGTAGGTGTTAAAATTAGTTATATCCCTATAAATATGCAGGTTGTTATGATTTTCTGTTGAGAATTATAACTTGTAATGAAATAATTTTTTTCTAATGTTTATTCCCTTTTAAATTGAAAAACATTTCTATGTACATAGCATGTAAATTTTACATAAATTGTCTTATGAGTCTTTTTTAAGGAAAAAAATCTTTTAAAGAATTTTTCTGTGAGGATAAAGAGCAAATGTAGGAAAAGTGTGTGATCTGGGCAAGTTTTCCTTCTGTTTTATGTTTTCTGATTATAGGAGAAACAGTACACAAAATTCCAGTCTCAACTGAGTGCTCAATTTTCTTCATCTGAAGTTGAGTCACTTTGAAAAATGAATAATAATTTTTAATGTGGGCTAAACCTCAAACAATTTTGGACTTAGTATGTAAATTTGTCTTCAGTTATAAAAAGTACCTTTGTCAGGGCTGAAAGATAGTTAAGAAAAAATCAGGCACTTTGATACTTTTGCTTTTATATATGCAGATTTCATATTTCTAGTGTCATTATTTTAATTGTTTTGCCTTTATTCTAAAACAATGCAACATTATCCCAAGTTGCATCTTTATCGTTTTGGAGTCTTAATTTAAAACAGAATTTCTACAGCATGGTGTAGAATGCAGCTAATTTTCTCCCATATGCTTGTAATAACTTTTCAGTTAACAGTCTTCCACACCATGCCTTGCCTATTTATTCTGCCCCAAACTTGCTGGGGCGTGAGGTAGGAAATGACATCTCACCTCATCCAAGGCAAACTCTGAATCCTGAGTCACAGTTTCCTGTTTTCTCCTTCCATCCTCTTGACTAAATGCAAATTGCAACAGAAGATGGGTTGAACAGTGAGACTTGACATCAGTTCGGGCAGGGGACAGAATTGAAGGTCTTCTCTGTTTTGAATGAATACACAAAGTACTGCCCCAGTGGGTGATAAAAATAACAAAATTGTAAAAGCAAAGAAAAGAGAGATTTTTCATGGAACAAACATTATATTTCAAGCTACATTAAATTTGTACTGTGCCAGCTATAACTCTGCAGATAACATGGGATTTAAGCACTGCCATGACAGGCTGTATACTATATATACACATATTGGAACCCATCTCTCTTGAAGAGAGCTTGGAATGCAGAGACTTAGACAAAGAAGGAATTTGTCCTTGATTTTAAAAACAGCTCGGAGTGTTCCAACAGAGTTTAAAACCGTATTTGTGTTTTAAGATGAGTGATACTTACAAATTTGCTGATATTGCTCTGAAGTGCTAAGGCATATAGAACATCTGTACTTTTAGGAAACAAAGAGAATACAGGTTCTATTCTGATGTTTGTATTTACACCTGCATTTCACAGTGATTATTTACATGATTTGGGTCAGACAAAACTCTAAAGAAATCTATATAATTGTTTTTACCTCCTATTTATTTCCTATTTTTAGAAAAAACAACCTTTGGAAAAATTTCTAGTTACTTCTGTATATATTTTCTGGAATTCTTTTGGCTTATTTTTTGACAAAAAACATGTGTGTGACTGTTTTTTAAGTAGAATTGATAACATTTTATTGGAGTTTCTATTCCATCCAGCTTTCTAGGACAGTTTTTTCTTGGCTTTTTGGTTTTTGTTTCTTTTGATGTGATTCCTGAAAAAGAGTAGAAAATGATCCTATTCTTCATATCCCTTTAGGACAACTTATTAAAGCTGGAACATGTTCCCAATATTAGTTTGCCTACTCGAGGCTGAGGAAGAAGAACTTATTTTTTCTGAGGGTTGTCAGCACTGTTAAGGAGTATGCAGGCAGAAGATGGTGTGTTGGTATTCTTCTTAAAATATCAAAATATGTCATTTTGAACATCTTGAAAGCTCTAGCTTGGATACTGTCACATGAACTGAAAAAAATGATTGAACAACTTTGAACAAAAGATTGTAAAAAATGATTCTGCTTGGCTGTAGTACTCAAAATAATTAGAGCTCCTGAATGTGAAAATATTTTCAAAAGTTTTGCTGGACAACTAAAGCAGAATATGCATCTGCAGACCTTTATTTTCTTGACTGTAATTTCAAACATGAAGGCGGTTTTTTTGGATGTGACTGTTTTAAACTCATGCATCAAAAACGTGAATAGTTATGTTGTTGTTGTAGTAGAGCATATTTTCTATCTTGATACTTGACTAAGAAAAATGTGAAAAAAATGGAAAGCAAGAATTTAATTTAATTTCAATATGTGACATAACATAGGTTTTGCTTTTAATTACAGTTGCATAGGCGTAATAGCAGTTTAAATATTAAAAGACTATCTGGCAAAATGTGAGATGAAAGCATAGTCATTGCTGAAAGAAAACCTCAAGACATTGTTTTAAAACCTCTAGAAAGCAGTCTATTTCCATTTTATTTATGTATTTTTAGATTTGAACAATAAAAGATGTATGAGGAGACCTTGCTATCATTCTGTTTGATGTGTGTTTAAACTTTCCTCCAAAGTTCAGAAGAACCCTTTTTTAGGATGAGGCTCAATCACCCCTGTCATACATCTGCTCATCTCACACCGCTGCTTTTGTAGTTACTGACATCATTATCATAAGATGCAATGGTTTTCATATACAACCATGCATAGGAATACCGAAAAACATATTAAAATAATAGAAACCAAATAAAACTAAAATATTGTCAGCCATCAATTTGTGTGCTTGTCCTGGTCAGTAAGTGTCTAACCCACCAGCTTTTAATTCCAGCTGATAATAAAATTTGTTGCTTAACATATTTATTTATTTATTTGTTTGTTTATTTATTTATTTTACATAAAGTTGTGATTTTTTTGTTGTAATTCAAATGATGCAGCAATAAGATTATAGATGATTTTATCAAGTAAATATTTGCATTGACTGCCAAGAGACCTGCTAAACTTCATTGCTTATAGTTGACATTTAAATACATCCAATTAGTGAAAATAAACAATTTTATTGATGCCACACATAGTCTCAGGTGTTTTTATTTAAGAAAATTTGGTAAGTGAAAAATGTTGGGAAAAGCCATTCTTATTACTGTGTAAACTGTGTATCAGAGTGGGAGGGAAACACCTCCTCCAACACCTCTTAAAACTGAATTTTAGTGTTGCATCCTGTTTATAGCTGCTATGAACTGTTACACAGAACTGTTACATAACTATTGTTCAAATCCTTGGCTGCTACATTTTCTCCTTACAGGTCACATAATTTGAAAAATGTACATTTTAGAGTCGGGTCAAAGATTCTGGATTTCTTTAAAGTCTAAGAACTATTAGAATGCCATATTTTGTTGATTTAATTAATAAAGGCCATATTAGGCCCTGATGTTTGTAGTATTAAGTGCTGAAATAGTTGCTCTAGAGAGTCCTGTTCTTGATTCACTCTTTGCTTGTCTACTTTCCTTCCAGGCTTTGTTACAGAAATAAAATTGCAGATGCAAAGTTCACCTATTCTCTTATTCATTGTGTTGCTACTCATTACTAGTTCATGGTGTTGTGGCCATCATGCACATTTGACCATTGTACACTCAACTACTTCATTTTAAAGAAACAAATGAGTTAGAGTTATTTTTCTTGTATTGCTGAGATATTTAATGTGGAAAAGATGGTTATGTGCGTGATGAGTTCTAAGTGAATCTGAGTTCAAGGGTTTTATGTAATGGCAACGTACCAAAATAATTGCTTTGTTATTTTGCACATAGTTAAAACAAATTGGAAAAAATTATACCTACCTGATTCTGAACTGCAGAGATTTGCACAATTCTGTTAGACAGAAGTTACTGAAGCTGATAGTTTTTTAGAATACCTGAGTGGTCTGCAGATACTGAGGTTTTGAGAACAACATTTGTTTTCTGTGACATGATCACTGAAGAGTTTTTTTCTGGAAGGTTCCCATTTATCTTGATATTGTCCAGCTCCTCTACTCACCAGCAGCTCTGCCAAAGGAGATTTTGTAGTGCTGGTGGAAATGACCATGTTTTGTGGTTGACTCAAGGACAAGAAAAGTGACTTGAAATAGTCCTGAAAAAAACTCCTTCAGAAATATGGTATTTAATAGTTAAGGATTAGATCAAAGAGTGTTTGTTTCTGAGCATTTTGTGTTTACTTGCTGGTTTTTACAGTACTTGTTAAGAAGGTAAAGTATGTTCTCATTTTCTTTTCCCCACTGCTCTCATACAGCTACAGAAAATTACTAATGTGCATTGCGAAAAGCTATTAGCAGTTTTGATTGTTGTTTTTTTAATTACAGTTCATATTATGTAAATCAGTGTTCTGTGTTTTCAATTTCCTTCTCTCTCTTTATTTTTTATCCAGATTCCACCAAGAAAATTAAGGATGTCTTAGAAGAATTCCATGGCAGTGGTGTGTTAGCAAAATATAATCCTGAAGGGGTAATTTTTCTTGTTTCTTAATGATCAGAAATGATGGGGACAATTTGCAAATTCTGCAGCCATTCTAAGCATTTGAAATAGAAGATTATTTATAAATCAGGTGTTTGGGATATTTGAAAGTGTTTGGAGAGCAAAAAACCAGGATGCCATATGATCTGGAATATTCCTATAGTCAGTTGGGTCAGTTATTCCAACCGTGCCCCTTCCCAAATTCTTATGTACCTTCAGCTGCCTTGCTGGTGGCTGATGAGAAAAGGCCACGACTCTGTAAATAACTAAATATCCCTCTGTTAGGAACGCTGTTTTCAGCACAAATCCAAAACATAGCTCCATGCAAGCTACTGTGAAGGAAATGAACTCCATCCCAGGCAAAATCAGCACACAAATCCTCTTCCCCTTCCCCCCACCCCCACAAATAAAAACCAAACACCCAAAACACCGCCACAACCCTTATGATAAGATTGATATGTTTTTCAAGTCTCTGAAGATTGGAAATGTTAAGCATAATTTCAGAACTTATAAAAGTGAAGTCTATTAAGATTCTTTAAAATTCTGTTTCCCTTGTGGTGTTTGTGGTAGTGGGATTTTCTGATGTTATGAAACAAAGAATTCAGCTGAAAAAAAAGCTGTGTATGCACATTGTCACTACAGATTCACCACTAGACAAAGTATTCTGATTTGGCTGGAAGAAAAAGCCAGATTTTTTTCTTTTCTTATTCTCAATTAAAATTTGCATTTGCTTAGCACATCCTAATAGTGTGATTCAGAATGTAGCTAAATAAAAACCCATTTCAGTAATGTTTCTAATAGTAGTATTTCTAACTGTGCTCACTTTATGTGAAGTTAAGACTAGAAATACGTCCTAACCGTTATGAAAATTCCTTGATCTTACATTTCAGGATGTAAAATGCAAACAAGTATTGGCAACATATTGGCAATAGTACACTTATTGCCAGCTAATGAGTTATAGCTTATTAAGCATTGAAAAATCATTTGATGCTTTGAACTTGCCCAGGCATAATGCTAGTTACTTTAGTCAGTTTCTGAGGGAAAAAAAAATTCAGTAAAATAGTGGGAGTTGATCCTGTAAATGATCATCTTAGATTTCCAGGTTTCTAGTTAAGAACATTCACAGAATATAAATGGATAGGAATGGTGTGATCATGCACAGGCTGTAGCACCCCCCTTACCTGCTTTTTGTTAAAATATAGATATACTTTTGGTTTGGTTTGTTTTTGGTTTTTTTTTTTTTTTTTTAGGAAAAATGTGAACTGATAAAATGGTCTTAATCTATTATATGTTTTTTTCCTTCTAATTCGTCACTTATCCTGAGTCATCATACAACACGTTCAGTTTTGTGAAGTGTACCCTGTTAAAGTAGAAAGTAACTGTGCATTTTATGTGTATTTAAATAATATGTTGCCATATAGGTAACACATTTTCAAATTGTCAATTGTATATAAACATGATTACCTGAAGTAGTGTGATTAGTCTCTTTTAACAAAGTCATTCTTCCACTTTGGGGCTACATGGAAGTTGAGTCATGGCAAGATGAGTACCCAGGAAAGCTGCCCTGACTGAAGCCGGGTGAATTAGCAAAATCTGTGCAAATCTGGAATTAGTAAGCACAGTTGGTCTTGAGATGAGTCTGTGACTCTACATTGTGTCTCCCTGTTCTTCATTTCACAGCTGTTCATTTGCAGAATTCTGCCAGTGTGTTGAAACATCCAGAGCAGCAAAGTGCTCAGGGCAGGGAGCAGGGCAGGAGGAGAGTAGGGGAAGAAGGAATTCAAGACAAGACACCCTGTAATGATTTTAATGTCTTCAGCTGGAATCAAGCTATTCACTACTCCTGGGTCAATACTGGACCTAGGCTAACCCTGGCAGCTTTTGTACTTTGCTGCATAACACTTATACTCCAGGCAGTGAAACATAAAAAAAGCGTAGCTAGCAACAAAGCTACTTTGAATCTAGTGAGATTTGTTAGCTCGAGGTCCATGCCATAAGCTGCTGAACTAGAAGCAAAGGGGCTGAAATTTCCTCTGGCACTGAGTGACTATTCTATTCTGACAAGAAAACTGCCTTTGCACAGGTGTGTCTATATTTTTGGCACACATTCAGCCTGCTGTGTGGATAAACTCTTTACAGAATGATTTGCAAATTGATTTTATGTGGTTGGATGAGGACTCTGTGGATTGGGTTTAAGTAAATGAGATGGCAAAAATTAACTGATCCAGATGGCATCAATCTTACTGCAGCTATTTGTTTCCATATATTCTGGACAGCACTTCTGTTTTCCTTTTTTTGTTTTGTAGAGGATGCCATTATATTTTGATTTTCTCTCTCTCTTTCCGAGATTGTTACCTTATAAACACTCCAAATGGTTTAAGTCTTATTCTACCAAAAGATGGTGCCAGTTTTTTACCAGTAAACATGGGTCATAGACCTATGGCAAATTCAGCTGAGTGATATATTTACTTAAATATTTACCTATATATTTAAAGGATTCAGGAGTTTCTTCCATTCCATTGCTTCTACATTGCAGTTTTTTTATAACAAGCTGATTTAATGGAATGCAAATAGTAAAAGAAAAGCCATTGATATTCAGAATTTGCTACCTGAAATAATCTGGTTTGTTTTTACATTATTTTATATCTTGTTGAGTGAGTGGATTTTGGGATTAGACGAAGAGGTTACCTACTATAGGGAGTTTATTTATGGAGGTTTAGTCTCTGCTTTCAATGTAAGGGAAATGCCTAAAATTTCTATGAATGCTACTGAACACCTGCCCTTTCATGTTCTTCTCTAAGTCAGTATCAGAGAGGTAATTAAGAATGGATTTTATACATGGTATAAACTACATAGATAGTCTAAGACCAGCCTCTTGGAAAGCTGCAGTTGATAAATATTCTTTTCATCATTTGAGATCTATTTATATTAATTAATTTCATCCATTTCACTTTGAAGGGAGCACTGAATAGGTTGGCAAGAATTAGGAAAGCAGACAGAGCTAAAGACAAAAGTTTCTAGGTGGGCAGTAAGTACACAGCATTGTGTGCTTGTGATGCTAGTGTTGTCATCCTTTTTGAGTGCATTCTAGGTTTTTGTTTATGGAGGAGTCCATTGGCTTTCTTGGCCACCTGGGCATACGCTGGCCCATGTTCAGCTGGCTGTCAACCAGCATCCCCAGCTCCTTTTCTGCTGGGCAGCTTTCCACACGATTTCCTCCAGCCTGTGGAGCTGCCTGGGCTCACTGCAAGTGCAGGACCTGGCACCTGGCCTTGTTGAACCTCCTATCACTGACCTTAGCCCACTGATCCAGCCTGTCCAGATTCCTGTGCAAAGCCCTCAAGGAGGAAATCAAAGCTCTTGCCCCACAAGGCATCATCCTCAGACTGACCGAGGTGCAAGTCGTACCTTTGTTGAGATCATTGATAAAGGTATTACACAGGACTTGGTGAGTCCTGGGAGGCACCACTTCTGGCTGCCTACTAACTGGGTATAGCTCCACTGACCACCACTCCCTGGGCCCAACCACCTGGCCACTTTATTAGCCAGCAAAAGGTGCACCTGTCCAAGCCATGAGCAGACAGTTTCTCCAGGAAAATGCAGTGTTAAAGGCTATACTAAAGACCTGAGAGGCCTTTTCCAACCTTAATGATAAGGATTCTACAGAAGTCCAGGTTGAAAATATCCTCATCTACTAAGTGGGTCACCTTGTCACAGGAGTTCAGGTGTCAAGGACCAAGGAGTCAAGAAGGATCTGCCTTTATCAAAGTCCTGCAGGCCTGGCCTGATGCCCTGGTGCTCTCTTGAGTGTGCCATGTGGTGGCACCGAGGATCATCTCCATGACCTTCCCACTTGGATTTTAGAACATTCAGTTCTAATAACTGAATTCAGTTTCATTTACAGCTCTTCTTGGTAACAAATTTTAATGTTTTTTTTTAAAGTACACACGTAAGAAAGACTAACGTTATATTTATTCATCTTTTTTGGTTATCTGTCATTGCATGTTTCGAACTAAATTGCTTGCACTGTCTAATAAAGACTAGAAAGCTGACTTAGAACCATTTTCTTTACTTATATGCTAATGCAAGGAAATGAGATAGCCCATCTAATGTCTTAAACCTGCTCAACTAAATCACTAACCTTTCACTAAATATATTTCTATGATAAAAACAGAGCTTGAGTGTTATGGCACTGCACTAATGTATGTATGTTCTTTCTTTCCTTGCATGTGTTACAGAAACAAGATATACTTAATCAAGTAAGTAATGTTAATTGTTTTTCTTTCTTTATGCGTAGGTGCAGTATATTTTATTTTATAGGCTTCCATTGAGATGTACTTATTAATAAATACTGCATGTGGCTGTTCTTTCAGATAATAGAGTAATACTTAAATCTGAAACCTGAATCCATTCCTTTTCTGCTGGCAGAATTTTCCACTGCGTGAATTTCATTTTTGTCATTCACAGTACATAATTTTACTAACATTAATTGAGATGAATATGAGAAATAAGTTAAGAGCAAGTAATTGACTTGTTCCATACTTGTCACAGAAATTTTGCTTTACAGTGAGATCTCATAATGGTCTGTATTATTCTGAAATGATAAGAACACATCTCAGGAAAAAAATATTAAATACTGATTTCTCTAACCATATAATACCATTTATAGGTAGCAGGCTTAAAATTGCAGATCTAATGATTTGAGTAAGGCTTATGCTGTACTTTAAGTGATTGTGACTTTGCAGCAATTGCCAGGGAAGTGGTTAAAATGTTGGTGATCATCAACCCAAGAAGCTACACCTGAGAAACTTCAGTAGCCTAAAACCAGGTATAAAATAAAATGGGGAAAAAAAAAGAAAGGGAAGAAGGACTAATCAAATTAATCAAATGGGCTATTTTTTAAGTGACCTAGTTATTCTTTCTTTGTAACACAAAGGTGTTAAAAAGCTCCAGCTCTGCTGTTCTGTGAAGAGGCAGCCAGAATGTGAGAACAATGTGGAAGTCAAGAGAGTGAAAGGATAAGTTTTGTAGGAACCCCTCACTTTCTGGGGCCAGAGGCCAGTTGAGCTTTTGGAGATGTAAGAGCAGAACTCCCCATTCACAACAGGACTTTATTCAGATGACCAACGTTCTTTCTTTCTTTTTTTAATAAGCTAACAGAGTGACTTCAGAGGGTCCTGAAAGAGGTTTCAACATTAAAGCAGTGTGTCTGTGACCAATCTTGAGTGTAATCTCATCAATATTTAGCTAATTACTTTGTCAAATGAGTAGGTAAATAATAATAGAATCAGCAAACTAAATGAAATTTGGTGATTAATGTCACACTGGAAAAGCTTGATGATGTAATGGACTGTAGTAAACAGAATGAGATGCACGTTGCAGAGTGGAGTGTAGTGTGTCCTAGTGCAGCTGGCATTGTCAGATAAATTGACCTGTGGGTAGCTGGTCACAAGATGAATGCAAAGTACCATTGTGGTTTAGTCACACAGGAAGAAGAAGGGTATTACTGGGATGCTGTAATAATGTTCCTGTGGCCGTGGCAGTCTGGAAAGGAGTCAAAACTTGTAAAAAGAGGTAGTGGTTTAGGCCCATTGACGTAAGTGGAAAAGTAGTTAAAATTTCAAGCACACAGGAATATGGTTTCAAAGGATGTTTTGTGTTCTTTGCCTCAGCTATGTTCTTTGATGTGACAGAAGATACTAAATTACTGTAAAGATCTTGCTTTATTATAATAAATTAAGTGAAGTATTTCTACTAAAGATAGGAAGATACAGTTTTCTATTAAAAAAGTTACTGCACAAGTCACATCTTTCTACTTCTCTCCAAACGATGGGATGAAATGAACTCAAATTGGAACCAGTTTACAGAAGGCTAGTAGGATGTGCAGAATTGTAGCACATATATAATGTAGGAGAAGCCTGTCCCTCACACGTAAGAAGCTGAAATTGTATCTTTTTAGCTATAAAAAAAAGAATGTAACATCTTGTCTGCATCACCAGCTATAAACTCTAGGTTTCAGACACTGGGTTTTTCTGGCTCTATGGGAAAAATTTCTAGGGAAAGCTTTCTGGATACCTAGAGTGTTGGGAAGCCTGCCCGACAGAGATGTTGGCTGTGAGCCTGCTTTCTGTGGAGCATGTTGAGGGCATTGAGCTGTAAAATATTTCAGATAGTCAATTTCTGCTGCAAAACTGTTCCGTTTTGAACATTTTTTATTATTTTTACTGGTTTCTCTCTATCTCCTTTTGCCAGTCTGTGCTACCAGTGCTGATCTCCCTCTTTGGTATCCTCCTTTCCTTTAGATACACTTCTCTGCCTTAAGAACTTATTTTTATCCTTTTTTCCTTTACATCATTGTATTGCACAGTACCTTATGTTTAAACTTTATGAGCCTATTACAACTTTGATTTACATGTCATTTGTTAAAAATGACAACTTAAAGAGCTTTAGGCAAACTGTTTAATTATGATGGGAGGGTGTTATTTGTTTGTTTTCATTATGAAGAACAATACATTATGTTTTGTCTTTTTTATTGTGTTGCCTTCACCTATGCTTGATTCACCTCCATGGTAGCATCTAAATGATGTTTATGAAACTGCATAGGAAAACAAAATGTGGCAAAAATACTTTCTGTCATAATTTATTGCAGGAATTAATCAATAAATGGAAGTGTCTTGAAGTCTTCTTGTGCAGTATATATATATATATATATATATATATATATATGTATGTATACATGTATAATTGGGCAGATGCCACTGGTTGTATCCTTTTAATTCTTTCTAAGCTATACTTTTAAATACTGGTGAGGAAAAAGTCAAACTTAGGTCAATTAGTATAGCTCCACTTTTACTAAAATCTGTATATTTACTTAGTATAAGGTGGATGCAACTTGTTGACAAATGGAACAGGACATTTTAAACCTTTTTCTATTGGTGTATGTTATTATTCCAAGTGAAAGTTCCAGTTAGGCTCAGATTGTGTTAAATCTCAGCAACCATTCATTCATGAAGTGAAAATCTATTAATTTGTATCTTTAAAACTTTAAAGGCAAGGGGAGGGGATGAACAATAACAGGACATTGTCACGTATTACTTCTCTTACTAAAAGTGTCTCAGCAAGTACTTTTAAAAAATATAGCTGAAATAACCTCCACTAATTTGCATTGCACAGACAGAGTCATTACGGTAAAATATGTGAGAATATCATTGCCACAGAACATGCATAGAAAAATTGTTTTTCTTAATTTTAGCACATTATGGAAGTACCAATTCAGACACATTTGTCCATGAATAGATTTTTACACAATTTTCATGTGCAGATAAATTGTTGGTTTCAACCAGAACTTATAGCCATAACCGACATTTTTCAGAGATTCATTAATTCTGCTTTTTTATTTGGCTTTTGTCTGAACCATGCTACCTATCCCATTTTTCCTGACCAATTCTTCTGGAACAGAATGCAAACTATCTACTTGCCACGTCGTTTGATATGTGATAATTTCAAGGAGACTCTGAATGATAATCTTCTAAAAGAGCCTTCTAAAAGTATGCGATTTATCACTCTTCTTAAATCCCCCCACCTTTGTATAGTAGATGTAGCATATTTACTAAAAGTTAAGTATTAAATACAAGTACTTATGTGTGTAGGATACAAAGGATATACAAACTTCTGCACATACAGAATTATGTATTAAGGAAAACCTGCTGATAAAAAAGTGTTCAGGTTTTTTTTTTTACCTGCATGTGAGATTGGGATGAGACTGCAGTAGCTGGTGAATACATTCCAGACTTATTTTGGTAATTAGTATCAATTTATTTTAATACCATGAGAATGTTATGCTTGAAATCTAATTATTGCATAAAAACAGAGTTTTCTCATTTCCATTTTAGATGCTTTGTTGGGCTTACTTCATTGAAGAGCTGGGGGAAAATTTTGGCAGTAATTTATGTCTGTGCATTGGTAATATCCAAATATTACTTGTCCATATGGAGTATTTGGTAGGAGCAGTCTGTGAGAGCATGTGGGGTTTTAAATTTTTTTTTTAAACATTCATACTGGTAGATATGAATTTGAATGCTGATGTAGCTAAGAAATACTTTTATTTGGTTACTTGAATTTTCAAAATTATTTAATTATGTAAAAATTGTATTAAATGGAATGCTTAGATCAGAAAATGCTAAGGACTTCGAATTTAAACCAAATTTTACCCTGATGCCCAAAGCCAGTCTTCATGAGGAATTCCAAATTTGATTTGAATTTCTGCCCTAGGAACATTTTAAATCCATTTTAAACACCAAGAGCTTTTGCATTCTCATGCAGTTCATGGACTTTAAGCTTGTTAATCCTCTGTATATAGTCTCTCCACTTTTTTTCTAAATCTTTTGGCAATGTCAGGTTTCGAAATGTGATACTCAATGAATCTTCAAGATTTTGACTTATGTGGGAATGCTTTAGCACTGGTATTCACAGCTAATCATGTCATTGTCACCAGTGCACCCTCTTTAGTGTTTCCCATTGTTGTCACAGCACTATGTGTGAATCAAGGCCCTGTAATATTTACTGTTTTTCAACAGTTCATTTTTCACATATTGGGCCAGTATAAGTAGTTTTAAAAGAAATAATCAGTTAAAGGGACTTACCCAACCCCCCAAAAAATAACCTAGAGCAATTACTGTCAGTAGATGAAAGCTGATTATATTTTTGGCACCATTTGGAGATCAGACAACATAATTTTAAAAAGTAATTAATTGAAAACTACATTTCAACATAATTCTCTTTCCATTATTTGTGTAATGTTCTTTTTAATAAATGAAAACCTTATGTCATGGAAGTCTCTTGAAATGAATGATTTCTCTACTTTTTGTTTTCTTTCTTACATTCTGTTTTTCAGAATTCTGAAAATAGTGGCTTATGTTGAAATATTTTGTACAAATCTAAAAGAAGAAAAGACCAAAGAGAATGTGGTATTTTAAAAGACTTTATGGGTGGAGATTAATTTCAAACACTAGATCATGTCTTGTTCTCATTTGTGGGGCCAGTGTGGTGGGGCAGAATAAAAGGACTATTACTCTACCCCTCCCTGCCCTGTTCCATCCACAATGGCAACTCTTTAGTCAGGAGACTATTAATTTTTTTATGTCTTGTAGAGGGATACAGCTTCTCTCCCTTCTTTCAACATGTCATCCAGAAGAACTGGGTGTATTGTTGTATTTACAGCTAGGAAAATATAGGAGACAGTTAGACCTCTCTATTGCAGTTGTTAGGATAGGTCTTGAGTAAAAAGCTTCCATTTAAGAAAAAAAATACTGGTTCTCTTCAAATGTATTTGTATGGTAGGAGTAAAACACTCTAGCAAAATTAAAAAACTTCTGTATAAAAAGGTGTAAAAATTTCCTTGTATATATCCTATTTTTCACTAAGGAACCATGTTTTCTGTATTCTCAGCATTGGGGTATACTGACTTTTGATGTCTGTATCGTGTGGAATTCTGTGTGTTGGCACAACATACATATAAATGCATAAACCTTCAAAATATGCATACTTGGATTTTTCTTGATCTTACATATCTGTGTTTACTATCAGTAAAGCAGAAAAGCAAGTTATAAAATTGAACAGCTTATCTCTCTAGGAGAAAGGAAGAAGTCAAATATAGACAGTGTTTGTAGATAGAGTTCAGCATCTTCCTCTCTGTTGCTCAAGGTGTTGGGAGCCATTCTCCTGCTTGGGACAGAATCACACATTTTATGGCACCTCCATAGCCTATTGTAGCCATGATCAGGAGAGAAAGACCTGTGGTTTTAGCTGAGTGTTGGCCTATATATGTCTGATACAAAACTAGAAGAAACCTGAAATTGCCTGCTATTTTGCTGAGCAAAATCATAACTGCTACTCAGAAACCTGTCCTTCAATTCCTGTTCTTCCTGAGACTGAGACTCACCCTCTGTGAAGTAGCACTAAATTAGCGTAATTTACTTCTCAGTGGGTGCTTGAGATGAAACAGAGCTCTTATCACAGTAATTGGAGATTTTTTAAAGCATTTTAAGCATAGGCTGATGCACATTCCTTTTTCCTTGGAGTCCCTCATGTTCTTCTTATCTGGAATTCAAAAGAAACTGAAGTGTGGGGAAGTAAGGGCTTTGCTTTATGGCATTTGTGTGGAGTAGAAGGACAAGTGAGATATATGCATTCTTTAGTGATGTTAGTAAGGTAAAAAAGCATCTTACCACATACCTATGAGATACATTGGATGCATTGCAAAGAAATGCATATACGGTCATGACCCTGTGGAAAACAGTGGTTGCTTTAATGTCAGGTTTATAGTATTTTGTTTGGTAATAGAAGCATAAAATTCCAGACTTTTAAAACTTTTTTAATTCCAGGCTTTTTAAACTATGAATGAAGTGAGATTTTTAGTGGTTCTAAAAGCCCCAAGCTATTTTAATGGTTTTGTTTCTTCAGAGTTGTGAATTCTTTAGTCAGAGTAATCAGTGTCATCCTGGAAACTCTCTTGAAATATGTAGTTTATCCTGAAAACTTTATTTGATCAGTTGCTAGGTATTTAATTTCTTTGTGGCTTCCACTTCTTTAAAGATAAGGTTGTTTAGTAATTTTTTTTCCTAGTTCAATGATTGCCATTTGTTCAAATATGTCTTTTTAGGTGTGCCTGATACTCTTTCGTACGATTTTGTGTAGTGTCTTAAGAAGGATAAACTAGTGTTCAGATTCAGGGAAAAATAGTATCAGCTAATAGTTTGGGCAGGAAGATCATCTAGTTTCAAGACCCCTGCCATGGTCACAGACACCTTCTGCTAGTCCAGGTTGCTCAGAGCCCTTGAAAATTGCCAGGGATGGGGCATCCACAACTTCTGCGGGCAGCCAGTTCCAGTGCCTCACCATCCTCACTATAAAGAACTTCCTAATAGCTATCCTAAACCTACCCTTGTTCAGTTTAAAGCCATTACACCTTGTCCTGTCTCTATCTGCCCTTGTAAGAAGTCCCTCGCCGGCTTTCTCATTATCCCCATTTAGGAGCTGGAAAGGTGCCCAAAGCCTTATATTGTCCTGAACAACCCCAACTCCCTCAGCCTGTCTTCTTAGGAGAGGTTTTTCTGAGATACAGAAGGACAACAAAAGGCCAGGCTAAAGAATTTTCCACATAATTGGCTTTTTAAATGTATTATTACAGAAAAATGGGTAAATATATCAGAATGCTTATGAGCTGTTAAAGAGATTGCCAGGAGCTTTAGCTGTTGGGGTAGAAGGAACTATGTTGTTCTGAGGATGTACTTTTAGATCTTATCTCAATTCTTCCACTGAGTGCAGATTATTCTTTATAACTCAAAAAAACCCTCTTTTTGTCTGCTCCATCACCATTTTCCTGTAGAGTGTCAGGCAGCTGCTCCAAGTAGGTTGCCTACAGACGTGGTTGAAATCTCTGATTCCAAATCTGGGATCTGCAACTCAATTCCAGTCTTCTTCCCTGCCTCATACACAGTTACCCAGTGCTGCCTCCTTGATAGCCAAGATGCAATGGAGATAGGGTTGTAAACAAGTTTGGAAGATAATTTCCACCTGTGCTTGCCTGGCGCAGATGTCAACTCCTCACATACTCAGTCTGTACACAAATGGCGTTGTCTATCTCCCTCTCTCTCTCTCTCTCTCTCTCTCTCTCTCTCTCTTTCTCTCTCTCTCTCTCTCTCTTTGCAGACTTCTATTTTAAGAATAGTATTATGAGGATAATTCTTTGCCTAATGATTTCTGTTTCATCCTGGTTCTTAAAGGGCTATTTGAGTGAAGGAATTTTCTCCAAAGTAATGGGAGTTGGCAGAGCGAATCCTAGTTGTTTGTATCTTCTTTTTAAAGTGAAGGATGCCATAAGCCATAATGTTCAGAAAAATTTCCCCCACAACACATTGGTTGGGTATGGGTTCTTTACCAAGAGCAATTCAGTTGAAACTACAGATCTGGACAAATCTCTCTATATTTGCTCAGTCAGACATCATGGCAGGAATCGTCTCACAGAATGTGGAAATAAAGACAGGTCAGTCTGCTTTTTTTCATTGTAATGAAAACTACTTCTGTTTTCAATCATAAGAAAGTAACCGTGAGTTTTTTGCACTGATAGATTTTTGTGTATGTAATCTTTTCATGGCATTTACATTAAAAACCCCACAACTGTTAGCTCTTTTGGACTAATGCATACATCCAAAATTTAATTGGAAAATTTATGCAGGATGTGACATGACACGTTGTCCCAGAGGCACTGAAGTACCTCACTGAGCAATCTATAATTGCTGTTTGCTGCTTCATTTAGCATTAGTATTTGATAGTGTGTGGGTGAATATTCATTTATATATATGCAATACATATATTTGTTCTGTTTCTTCTAGCATAGATTTAGATCTTGAATGGATTATTTCCTCTCTGAGTAAAGATAGCATCCAACTCTGGTATGGCAATTTAAAAAAGAAAAGAAGTAAAATCTTGTCTCATCTATTTTCTATAAAATTTACCTAAGCATCTTAATTTTTTTCCATGTGTCCAGAAGTACTGCCTTTAACAGCTGAAACATTTTGGCCCCTTTTTTGGTACATCTCTGGGAGTACATGTTTGGATCACTTCATTCACAGGAGTTTATCAGTAATTTGTTCAGTCACAATTTTGCAAATAAATATTTAAGAATTTTTTTTTTTTTGCAGAGAACCTCAAAAACCTCATTTTTGCCTTCAGTGACTCTTCAGCTCTTATTTGGATGCTCTTTAGAGACACAGGTTTGAATTTCCTTAGGCAAATGGGAAATCAGCCAAGGTGATTCCCACTGTGAGTTGTCTTTACCAGGAGATTTTTTTTTTCCCCCACAAGAGGAAAAATCTGTCACTTTTTCTCTGCTTTCAGAAGGAAGTGATGGTCTCAGTTGTATTTAGTACATAGCACATTTTTTTGTTTTTGTGGATGATTTTATTTTTCTGTGAACATGTACAGTGTTTTCTGAGGTCAGTCAGTGACTTAAACATCATTACAAACTTTAGTCTGTTTCTTCTTTATGTGTTTGGAAGGAGCTTAGAGGAAAAAACATAACCCAATACTTATGGATTAAATGCTTGTTGGAAGTTTAGAGCTGGGATTAGTTTTGAAATTTTGCAGATGGTTAGTTAAATATTATTGATTTTCCCTAACAATTTATCGTGTAGGAGAAGATGCACATTTTTAATTTCACTATGCATTGAGTCATAATGAGTCCAGTTCCATGTTTGCTTTCAAAAAAGATGAAAATTGTTTAATGGTTTACACATTTTATTTCCTAAAAATAATTTTAAAGTTAAATTTATGCAGTGTTGCCCATGTCTTACATTCCTTTTCCTTTTCTCCAAGGTGAATATATAATTTTTAGGGGCTTTTTTCTTTAATTTCAGGTGTTTGGAAAGGTTGGTAAAATCTATAAGTAGGAAATAACTACTTCTAAAACGATAATAAAATTAATTTTATGGTTTAAATTAGCTGAATTCTGTGGTGGTTTTGAATGTGCACTGATCTGGAGTTACACCAAAATTTTTCATTACCAAATGAAGTTTTATTACCCAGTAATACAGAAGACTTATTTTGAGAAGTTTATTTTTGTAAAATGTAAGAAAAGGAGCTCTAATAAACTTGGTGAATCATATAAAACTAGAAATTCAATTTTAAATCATTAGTATAAACCCGTTTATTTTTCTCTTACCTACAGGCAAGGATTTTGGTACCCTTTTTATTAGAGTCAAAGCTAAAACTGCACAGATTTTTTCCTTTTAGACTCTCTCAGAAGATTTAGGCCAAATTATTTGAAAGTTCTTTCATGTTTTTCTGATTCAGCTATGTCCTATTTTATCTCTGTTATGCTGAAAATTTTCCTGAAATCCCTAAGCTTGTGATCATAATCTCCCTATGCCCTGATAGTCTCTTGTGAAATAAAATGAATTAATTAATGTGCCAGGCTAATTGGTGTCAGTTTGGTACATCCTCTCACGCTCTCATCCCCTCATTTGTGAAACGTCATGGAAAATGCTTTCTGAAATGCTAAATCCTTCTTTCTCAGGTTCATTTAAATTCAGCTGGAGCTTCTGGAAGGCAAGCAACTGTTGAAAATTAAGCAATTACGCTGCATGCTTAAGAAAACCGTCATCCACCATTATGGTTTATATATTATTCTGATGTTATTGATCTGAACTGTTTAATTAATGTTTGAGAATTCATTAGCATAAATAAATTATTTTCAAACCATACCAAAATTCTCCAAAATTTCCATCTGAGAAATTCTGATAATGATAGTGAGATTTAAAAGGAAGATTAAGCATGATGCATGTTAAGGTAGGAAGTGATTGTTCTCTGCTTTCCTTGTCTTTTTCCTTACCAAAACATTGTGCAATACATTTGAAAAGTGGCTGGGGTTGTGGGGAAATGCTGGTAATTAAAGGACGGTACTTACTTGCTGCAGCATTTCCCTATTTCAGAAGGGTAAAAGTTCCATGAGGAAAAGGAAAAATAGTCTATAATTGCGGAATAGAGAAATGACTATAATATTGTGTGTTGTTTTCTCTATTGTGCAAGTACTTTTAAATTAAGCTGAGAAAATGTTTTGCATCTTTATGTGCTCTGTTCTAAATGAAGCATACTCAGTACTTAAACCTCTGCTTACTGAGGATGCTCTCACAGCTCTGTGTCTTCTACAGTGCTCCTCTCAGGATTTCTTTTAGGAAATTTTTCCATTTTGCTATAGACATATGTAGTAAGTTATGTGTATTACAGTGAGAGAGAGATGGTAGAGGAGGCACTGAAAGCAATTTAAAAGTGAGCCTGTTTTTGGAAGATTTTTCATTGGGAAGCTTGATGAGTGAGCCAAAGTACTCCTAGGTCTGCTGTAGACTAGCTTTTTTCTCTTATTTACTGTATATAAATTTACAAAACCAAATATCCAGAAATGGCTATACCATTTTAGAGCTCAGTTATAATAGGATAATCTACACCAAGTATGTTAGGTCCTTTAGAATGTTTTTCAGCTATGCAGTATTAGAATCCCAGATTTTGGGGTTTTAGGCAAGAACCTAATCACAGGGCTCTATACAGAGATCTCCCCTAGGCAGGATTGGTTTTATACATTTTTTGTGTACAGCATGTGATTTTGTACCTGCATTTTTGGTCAGTCTAAACATTTCTGATACGTATTCAAATAATTTGCCATTTCCTGACGAGCTTCATTATAAAGCTTTCATTATAATTTGAAAGCTTTTGGATGTGCAGCATCTGAACTCTGGTTGTATGAATATTGCTGCTTCCCTGGGGGAGTACAGGTCGCAGAGCATGTTAGAACAGAGGATAAAGCACTTTCAGCTGAAGAAATCTGGCTGTGGAACAACCTTTAGAACAACCACACACTTTTCTTTTGTCCTTTGCTGAGCCACCCTGATTGCTGGAAGTCAGTATGTCAAATACAATAAATGGACACGGTGGCTAAGCCCTGTGTTACTTTAGTATCTCGTCGTTTCTAGCAGCTTGGAACATGTGTTGGAGGATATTGGCTTAAATGATAGTCTGACTATCTTTACAAAATATGGAAAAGTTTGAGCATCTTTGAGAAAGAAGGTCTTTAGGAAGAAAGAAGTACATAATTTCAAACCTATTTATTTATCCATTTCTCTGCACAGATATAATTCTGAACCCATTAAGAGAAAAAAAAGTAGCATTAGGGATTTAGTTACTTCTGACCCCTTGAAGAAACAATGCCCCTCAGGCAGCAGTTTAAAAATTTAAGGTGGCTCTAAACTCAGGGAATGTTTTTTGCAATATATACATAAAATCCGCAGACAAGGTAAATAAAGAGAAGATTAATGTAATATGAAAATATTTGCATGGCTATCTATAAACCTTAATTTAAATGGGATTATTATTTTGGTTTAGTTTCTGTTTTCACTTAGCTTTTTTTTTTGTGTATATGATTTAGTGAGATAGCTAAGACACATTTCATTAATGCACAATTTAACAAAGCAATTTCACATTGTTAAAGTCAGTTGATTTAGTGATTAGTGTATTTGTTATGCTTCCAGATGAAAATACATTTATATAGCATATATTAGTGTAACTAATTACTGATTTACTTGGATGCTGATACAAATCCTTTTGCTATTGTGATTCATAGTTTATAAACAGTGAATTAAATGTCAGTGGCTTTATCAGAGAGAAAATATGTTGTTTGCAGCGTGAGTGAAATGGTGTATGATTTGCCAAAGTAAAAGAATGTGGCTGGAAATGTCTGAGATAATGATAGTGACTCCATGTCCAAGGTGTTTATTTCCATTTTACACCCATCTTGAGCATTGTGAGCAATTTTTCCATCTCTGCTATTTTTATCTTCAAGAGGTGAGAGTTTTATTGGCTTCATTGCACTTCTTTCTTAAATGAGGTGTTCTGTATTAGAAGCTCAGCAGAGATACCCTCTCGCCAATCTTGCATTCCTAATAATTACGACTTGCACAAGTGTAGTCAGATTTTGCAATTTGTGTTGTTGGTCCCTCATAAGGATGATAATACACATTTAAAACACTACTCTTCTTAATGAAAAACAACTTATTTAACCTGCACATAAAATTTCAATATCTCATAAAGATAGATACTTCTTTACATTAAAGAAGTAAAAGTCAAAGAAGTCAGGGGAAGAGAAGTCTCTGCTCCTAAGTTGTAAAATTATATTAAAATAATAGCAAAAATTGTTTGTGCTGTGGCTCAGATTCCAAATTCACTGAGGCCTTTGAAAATTCAGTCTCTATTTTCTTTTTTCTGGCATCGTTTCAAGCTGATTCTTGATGGTCTTTTCCCTCCTTCCACATTCACTGCGATGAACTCTAAGGGACTTGCACTATGGATTTTTCTGTGGAGAAATAGAGTATTCCTGGAACATAGGGAAATTTCTCAAAGTCATTTTTGTGCTATCGTGTGGATTTATTCCTTAATTATTTAACGATGGCAAGTTGCTGTTCTGTTTGATCTATAAAGAAAGTAACACATGTGTTACCAGATTATTAACTGATAAGCTGTTTTAAAATCACAGATGTAATGATAAATGTGCAATTGTGTCAGTAGGTTTCAGGATACCTTTATCTTCATTCTCTATTAGCAGGATAAAATGGGATCATAATGCTTTGCTGTGATCCCATTGCAGCCTACACCTTCCTTGAGGGGGAGGTGCTGGTATCTCCCTGGTGACCAGCAACAGGACATGAGGAAATAGAATGAAGTTGCATCAGGAGAAGTTCAGATCAGACATCAGGAAAAGGCTCTTCACTGGGAGGCTGGTTGGTCAATGGAAAAGGCTTTCCAGAGCATGTCTTGGTCATGGCACCAAGCCTGTCAGAGGTCAGGGAGCATCTGGTTGATGCTCTTAGTCATATGGTTTAGTTTAAAGTAGTCCTGTGAGGAGCAGGGAGTTGAACTCAATGATCCTGATGTATTCCTTCCAACTTGCGATAATCTATGATTCATTTTAACAGACAATGCTGTTTTAACAGAAAAAAATCATTATTGGAGTTTTATTAATCAGCTCTTACTTTGTTGGCAAAAGCAAAACCGAATGAGGCTAAATGACAAATGTATTGGATCAAAAACTTTTGTTTTTTCCCCTCTAAGTAATGCTGCATGTCTGAGCACTCTCATTTGACTCTCTGAGCCTATCTGAGACAGGGTGATCAGTAAGTCTTTGACAAACACCAGCAGAGCTAGGAAAAGACAGGAGGCCATCAATTCCCTGAATTAGGCATCCAAAAATCACCTGCTTTTTGTCTGCCTATTTATAGGAAAAGCTAAGACATACAAAGTACATCCCTAGGAGCTCTGTAGGCGCCTTTGTTTGCTAATCAAGAAATTTGAGAGCATGGAACTTGATTTCCTAGTCCTGATATAGGTTCTCTGAATTTCCTCTGGGATTTCTTACACAGTGCTCTGAGGTATTATAGCAATACTGTGAATTTTCAAAGTAATACTTAATTCAGTAATCACTTTCAAGAATAGGTGTGCTAGTCTATAGCTTTGGAAATCAATATATTCAAATACAGTCCAAAGCTTTTGTTAACAGAATATTATTTGATGGATTAGTGGGATTTTTTTTTACAAAACATTCAAAAATTTTTATTCTTTTTTTCTTTGCCTTCGCTGCAGACAATTGATTTAGAGGGGTTCAAGCTTTTCATGAAGACTTTTCTGGAGGCAGAGTTACCAGATGATTTCGTTGAACACCTTTTTACTTCATTTAAGAACAAAATCTCTCACTGCAGCCCGTTAATAAAAAACAAACCACAGCACCTTTCTGGAGGTAAGTAATAAAATCAGTAATAGAAGAGCTAAAGACTCCCTCATCCTGCTGTTTTACTTCTAATAGCTGTAAATATATGGAATTCTTAACTACATTTTGAAGGACTTTTGTTCTGTTATTTGTGAAATTAGAGAAACTAACTCAACCATAATAGGAAATACTGTGAAAAGGAATGGAAATTAAATGGTTTTGTGTTTTTAGTTCACAATAATGATGCAGCTGAGACACCAAGTGGACATTCTTTGTCATGTTAATGCTAATCAGATTGCTATGGTTACATGATCTTGTTGCCTACTCTCCTGTATAAACACATAAAAACCTTCAAGCTTCATGCAGGAGGCTCCTGCTGGTGCTCAATCATTTCTGTGCCAGTTGCTGCTGTTTCTCTTAACTGTCTAGGTGTGCCTCTGTTGTTATTAATCTTCATTAATGCTACATACTTAGCAGCTACTGATATTTTATGTGTTGGGTAAGTGTTAGTATAGCACTAAAAGTGATTTTGATTTCAGAGGACACAGCTAAATTCTGCCCTATGTAGGCTGTACTCTGCTTTCTTCACTTTCACTATAGTTCTATTTGATATATTTTATTCCTATGCGTGGTAAAATTGTAATATTGATAATTATTATAACATCATTATTAGGGATGGTGCTGTTATTACTGTTTAAACTCTGTGTTAAATTTCTTACTCTAATGTTGCCTCCTAAAAGTTTTTTCTCCTACACTAACTTTTCCAAGTTTGACATGAGTTCTTATCTTTTTCTGTTACTAAGGACTTTAGAAATAATAAAATATAATATCAGTTTAGGAAGCTTCCATGTGTTTTTAGCATAATACCAGAAGGACTGGTTGATAAATAGTTGTATCCAAAGCATGTTCAGAGAGGCAGTTCAGTTCACCTCATGCAAGAATTATTTGGGCTTGCAAATGTACTGGGTTTATATTGCAATTCAGTTTTGTGGTTTATACTTAATGTTACATCCCAATAATTTGTAACTTTTAAAGGGGAAAAAGTGAGTGTTGATACATTTTAATATGGAAATGAAGAATATGGAAACACTTGTTTTTGGGTATCTAATGATTTTTAAATGGTACCAATAGTGAAAAAGAAAGCTGACTGCACTGAAAAATAACTTTGTCAGAAATATTTGACATTCTTCTGGAGAATGGAAGGGTAAGTGAGAACTAGGAAAAATGACAAGAAAAGTAGCAGTCTTCATCAGTCTGTCAGGTATGTGCTTGTTTTACACTTAGTCTCTTTTGGTTCACTTATGTCTGTTTATAAATTGTATTTTCAGTTAAGGTGTCTGAAGAGAGATGGAAACAGATGCCAGGTAAGCAGCAGGGCTGGAAGTCATCTGTAAATGAGTACATTGCAGCCAACCCTCCCCACCTCTGATTAAGAAGTGATAATTTAACCTGTACCTTGCAGCTGATGATAGGTTAAAAGATACCTCAAAAATATATTTCTTCTAATTTGGATTTCAGCACAATTAATTTTTGAGAAGAGTTATCCCACGTTTTATAACGCTTTTAATTCTGTGAATATGATTTACGTAAGACTGGGATAACGAACCATTTCTGTAAGTTGTGTGATTAAAACTAGCACTTAACTGAATAAGATAATAAAATATCTTAATTTTAATGACACTTAACTGATATGCAAGCTCATTAAATAGAACATTGACTTATAAAATATTCTTGTTCATTTAATATTTACTTTTAGTGTTTATTATTTGCCTGAAACCATTCATTGCAAGGTACATTTTTGCACGCCAACCTGCTCTTTTTTACCTTACTTTATTGTTGTAACGTGTATTTCATAACATGTAGGCATACCTTTTAAAATGTAGGCTTTTGAAGGAGAATCCAGACTGCAACGAAGCTTTTCAAGCTAAATTTAGGGGGAGAGGGCATATCTCTCAGTCAGTGAGAAATGTAACAAACTTGTAAAGAAAGTTTTCTTACTCCTTTCTCTGTGTTCTGCTGTCCTTCCCATTTTGGTCTTGCAGATTCCAGTGACATCATCAGGACTGGTCATATTACTGTAGTGAAACAAAAAGTTTGGCAATTTTGAAACTTTAATTCCAAGTGGTCACTGGCACTGCCATTAATCACAGTGTCTGAGCAATTATTATGACTGTTATTTAAATCCTAAATTTATTTTCTCAGTAGTCTGTAACTTAGACTTCTGTGTTTTGAATATGTGCTGCACTGACACACATCTGGCTGTGTTTTTGGGATAACAATGCACTTGGGTATTAGAAGAGTTTTTGTTGACACTAAACTATCTTCAATTAATGTAATTCTTGTCAATCTGGAAATCAGATGAAGCTTCTACACACACAAGGAAGTGGATGCAGACTTGGGCAGGGATTGTTTTATACTAAGCATCTAGTATGGTAGAACAAAAGTATTCACCAATTTGTTTCGTAGTCAAGTGAAATCAGATCAGCACAAATTGAAAAAAGATTATGCCATTCCTGTATTTCGGTGGGGGGTTTTTTTGGATAGTTTATTTTAATTCTACGTTTGCTGAGTAAACTAGGAACATGAACTGTTTAAAACTTTATATTTAAATTAAGAAGTAATCTGAGAGTCACATTAAAAAAAAAGGATTAATGCATGCAAGAGTTATGTTTTCATTCTCTGCTTATATTCTATGTTCAAACTAACAAAGGCTATGGGTTATTTCCAGGTCTGAGACTTAACAAGGGGAGCTCTACATCCAGACCTCCTACTCCTGCCAACTCACATTTACCAGATATGATACAGCTGAAGGATATTGTTTGCTATTTGTCACTGCTAGAAAGAGGAAGACCTGAAGACAAGCTAGAATGTATGTTCTTTTTAATTTTACATATTCATTTCCATAAGTCATCAAATACACTGTTTCTGAATTTAAGAACCAGTTTTGAGCCGATGGATTATAAAAGTATGGTTCTAGATGACCCATATTGCAGAAATGATTTTTTTGTTCTTGCTAATGATGAGATTTTAAAAAACTAAATGTGGTCTATTTAGCATTTGCTGTAATGGGGAGCAAAGATTGTACATTCTGTAGTTACAGTAATGCTCTCTATACTGTCATCTCTTGATTAGTATCAGATCTGAGAAAAACAAAGTATACTGAATATTCTTAAAGATCTATAGATGGAGTGAATAACCTGCATTAAACATCCTAATTCAAACGAAGAATAGTTGCTAATGCAAGCTGTGAGATCTATACTATTATTGAATACTAAAAAGCCAAGAATGATCCAAGTCTACGTCACTGTTGGGAAGGAGTGTTTGACACAGGAAGTTAGAAATTACTTGTTTAGTTGTTTTTGTTTCTTTGTTTTTAATTAGAGGTCTAGGTTATTAAAGTGCAACACCACTGCCTATAAAAAAAAATTACCCTGTGAGTTTGATCTCTAAACTGGAGGAAAAAAGAAAAGAAAACCTGTTTCCTTACTTGGAATTACAGAAGCCAGCTTTTTGTGTGGCCAAACAGACCAGTCATATAGTCCTTATTGAGATGAAATGTACTTCAATATACGTAACTGGTCTGTTAAAAGATCTGTGGAATCAGGCTTTCATATGGAACATAAATATTCAATATGATAAGATGTACAAACTGTAGGCTGCTTCTGCCCCAATAAGAAATTCATTACAAGGTTACATGTCACTGAAGTTATCTTGATGTTTTGCTGCCTGTCAACTTCGTACTCCAAAGTCACAGCAAATCCCACAAAATTGGTAATACTGTTTTGGTATCACATGATTAAAATACGAGAATGTATGTGTGAATACTGTGCATTCAGAACACAGGGACAGTAAAACTGAGATCCAAGGACTAAATTTAACTTACAGTGTAATAACTGCTGCATGGTAGCAAGTTACGCAAGGCGTACCAGAGCTCTGAGGAGCTCGATGCACAAACCGTGGCATGACATGGAGATCAGTTGCCTCCCCTGGTGTCAGGAGTTGGTAAAATGGAAAGGAGGAGAGACAGAGGAGCAGATGATAATTACAGTCTGGGGATTTTCCATAAACTTCCTTGAATAGGATCTGCATGGGCAAAAAACTGTTCTATATGATTTAAGAGTGAGAGAGCATGATCTGATGCATGTATGGTACTTTAGTATTTTGTATATTCAAGGTCAATTGCATTTACTACATATAGTTCAGAGTATGGTTGTTTTATGGTTTATTTTCTTCTCTGTCATACAGAGTTAAAATATACCACATATTTTTGCTTTTTGGTAGCTAAATTTCAGTTTATACTGCACCATTGTATGCAGACTTTTCTGTTGATTTCAGTTGAATTCTCATTGTAAATTAATTGGATCATATAACTCTTTTTCTGAATTTGGAAGTAGGTCTGTGGCTATAATGTAAATTACAAGTTTGTAGCAATGAAGGGAAAAAAGAAAAATGGTTTGTTCTGAAGTTGCCAACATTAATATTAATACCAATTTCAAGCAGTGATTTTAATTTATTTTCATATAACAATAATTAGAAAAATGACTCATAGCTGAGTGTTTGGAAATCTAATTCAGGACAAGCAGAACATGAAAGTGGTGCTTTCAGTTAAAATATGATGTAGGCTGGATGATAAACTACACTAAGAGAAAAGAATGTATCATCTTTCAATCTATATGATTTACAGGTTTTCATAGATTTATAAATATTACAGAAGGTAAATGGATTTTCTAACCTTTTAAGAGTGTGGAGGTCTTGCACTGTGTGAACCTCACCTGTTTGGTATGCTCAGAATATCTATTACTCATATTCTGTGTATGACCTGAATATAAAGAAAATCCCAAGCATTCCTCACAGAGATACATTGAGAGAACATAAGTAATCTCTTTAAGGTTAAATTGACATCTAGACATAGAAATTGAGTGCCCAGTCAATGTAATCAGGTAAGGGGGTTGGAAAAGAAATATAAAAATTTAACTTGGGTTCTGTAGTTTGCATCAGAACTTCTGTTTGGCTGTTTTTGTAATTTTGTTCTTGGTTTGAGTTTGTTGTTTTGTTGTTTTGGTTTTGTTTTTTTTACCTCCTAGAGTGTGTAAATCAAGAGCATGAATATTTAGGAGTGTATGAATAGAAAAGAGATTGCATGCCACATGAGTAGCATAGTTTTCAGAATCTAGCCAAGAGCACAGATTGAGCCTTTTTACTACCCTATACATATGTAATAGGAAAGACTTTGTTTCTACAAAGGTGAAATAGTTGTAATTATTCTGATTTCTGGTTTTAAACAACTGATTAGAACTACTGATTCATGTTAAAGGGGAAAAAAAAATGTCTGAAGCACTACTGCTCTGGAGTGGGTAAAGGTCACAGAGATGCTAAAACTTGCTGTAAAACATTCTCTCAACTAGTGTGTGAGAATCACAGAGGAGGAGGAAGGAAAGCCAAAAGATTTTAACTTTATCATTGAGCGATTCAGTGATTCATCCCTATGGAAACTCTGAATGCCTAATGGTACCTTTGCCAGACAATATTAGCTGTCAGGCTCTGAGGAGCTTTGATGGAAGGCGTACTAGCTTGCAGTCTCAGTCTCTGGTGGCTTTTGGCATTAACTGTTGTTTTACACTGAAACATTTTTGCCATGGTAACTCTAGGGAAAGAAGGATATTTTTATAGGTTTTCCTAACCTGTAACTACTGAATCATGGGCCTTTGTGGTGTGAAATAATGTTCTGCTGTAAATATCATCAGTCTTATAGCTCTTAAGAGCAGTTCTAGGTATATGGCAAAAATTGCTGAAGTGGTAGAGAGGTATAGTACCTACTTTTTTTTCCATACAGTTAGATGATCAACTCATTCCCAAGATGGAGGATATAAGCGAAACAAGCCAATACATATAACAGTTAATATGTTTTGCTGTAAGTCCCAAAATGATCGAGTTCTTTCTAAACTTTATTCTCTAATTGCTAAGAATTTCCTCTCTTTTCTCATTATATTGTTTCCTGAAAATTATGGTAAGTTTTGTGTGTGAAATTTATCAGACTGTAACAGCATCTGCTATGGATCCAGTGTGGTAGGATTCCTCAGTGTTAAATAGGTCATATGTTACATTTCCAGGGACATCTGATCATACAACTTGTGTTTTGCTGTTTGTGAAGGCATTTCATTGGACCACCTCTACATGGGCTGACTTCTTCATTCCTAAAAAACAGGTGTAGGGGTGAAAAAAATGGTGCTTTTGAAGAGCATGGTGGTATTTGGCTATCAGAGCTCTGACAAATTGTCCCTGAAAGCTGGGAACAAGGAGTGGAGTATTTGTAGGCTTCTTGATTCCCTTTTTAGTCTTCTATCAGAAAGCTTTGAAAGCTTTACGTTTTGCTGCTTCCAAATATCTTGGTAATGGTGCATGTACCCCTACTTTTAGCTGGGATCAAGTCATGATGCTATCTTGAAAGTATTTATTTTTTCTCGACATTGCCAAAATATATCTTTTTGTCTGTGTGGTTCCCCACGATGTTGGGAATACGTTTTGAAATTGGTGAAGCAAGTACGATCCTGGAAAAAGTCATGCTGGCAGTTTGTGATGAATGTTTATTGTTGGATTTGGATGATTAGATATTTAAAATATTAATCCTGTGCTTCATTTAGTTGGTCAGGAAAAAGTTTCTAAAGCAGTACTGAATAGTGGTAGCTGCAGCCAAGGGAGTAGCATTGGTGTTTAAGCAGGCTTATCGACATTTTTGACCAATTGTGTGTTACCCTGTGTTTGGTGAGATGACATAGAAGGGCCTTTTGGTAGTACTCACCATGGAGACAGAGCTTTTCCAGAGGGAAGCAAAATCAAGTTCACAGACCAAATTAGCTGTTAGGGTGATGGTGTGGAAAAGGTGCAGTTGCACTCTGTGGCTAACACATTGGAGGCACTGTGATTGCTGAGTGAACCTCTCACATAATGCAACTTGTTTGGTGGGTCTACAGCTAGTCTGATCATTAAACAAAAATGTTCATATTTGTCCTTTCTTTGGAACTCAGGCTTAGTTGTTTTGTCTTTTGGTTTGGAGTTTTGGGGGGTTTTTTATGCAAAAGAGATGTATTTGTTGTGTTTTCTAACTGAGTTTCCTTCTTTGTTTTCTTTTCAGTTATGTTTCGCTTGTATGATACAGATGGGAATGGATACCTGGATAGTTCGGTAATGTTTTTTATATATTGCCTTGTAAGAGTATGTCAACATGGCAAAACTGTACAAAAGTACATTAATTCAAATCAAGTTTATATTTATCCTGAATTATTAGAAGCAGTATAAAATATAGTCGACAAAAATTCATTCATTTGAAAAGTAATGTTTGAGTTTTCTTTTCCAACGAGGAATGCTGCTTCTACAACTGTATTAATTTTCAGTTGCTGACACTGCTGTCATGGGGTCCCATTCTACAGTGCTCTGATTTTTAGTGGTATTACTGTAGGGGACACATTAATATGATTCCAATAGATCTAGTATGCTGCTGGGAGATGTCTGTGAAAGCACCATTTGTAAAGATTTCATTAAAAAGGGTAAGTGTGAGAGTCACACAGTGGATTTATGTGGAGACATGTCATGACTTCCGTGTTATAACTAAGAGTAGAGGAACAATATTAAGGGCAAAGTTTTGAGGAGTAGCCCAACCAAATGTTTGAAGAAAAGTCCGGAAGTAATTTTTAAGTATGTTACTGTTTTTTTCTGATAGCTAACAGAAACAAGTATTTCATTAGCAATGTTCTTCTCTTTTTTTCCTTTGTTTTTTTTTGCCTACCTTTTTTGTATCTACTGGAAGTAAGACAGCATAGAATGGATTTTTAAGGAAGAGAAGGTGACTCCCATAAGTCACAGGGAAAGAGGGAAGTGACGTTATATACTGGTATAAAGTAAAAATGGCACCATAATTTTAGCCAAGTTGAGTTAGATGCCTGGATACAAATGAGAATTTAGAATGGTCCTAGATAAGCATTTGAGCATGTTTACAAAGCAAAAGTGTATATATAAATATAGAAAGCCCCTAGTGATATGTGATCAATGGAAATTGCAATGCTGTAGCAGTAAGAAAATAAATTTGTAGTTATTTACAGAATCCACTTTGTGCCTCATTTCTGTTAGAAAGTTGTGATTTATACAATTGCTGTCAAAAAAGTAATTTGTTGGAGTGATGGAATTTGAAGATCGTTACATGATCTTATCACACACAGGATGGAAATCAGATCATGAAACCATGGGTGCTTGAAAGAGAACTAGGAAGGAAGAATCTGTGACTACTTTCAATTACTTTGATTGTGGGGGCTGTATTTCACCTCCCTAAATGCTGTGTAGTCTGTGCAGAATGTTTTGCTAGTAAGCAGATTCACTTGAGAATACAGCTTCCAGTGTAAGCTGTAAGCTTCCATTTCATCAGGGATGTTGATGAAAGAGTGTCACTGAATGCAATATGGTTGAATTATTAGTCGCTTGCAGTAGACTTTTTCTTTATATCCTTGCATTAAATACCATGCTTTTTCATTCATCTCTAGGAGCTGGAGAATATCATTGCTCAAATGATGCATGTTGCAGAATACCTTGAATGGGATATTACTGAATTAAGTCCAGTAAGTATCCATTTATCACAATTTTTTAATGTGGCTAGAGACAGCTGTCATAATTTTGTGATATTTCACATCCACGTGGCATTCCATAGGTAAGTAAGGTAGAAATAAGGATAACCTGTGTTGCACTAGGCAACTGTGAATTAGCACTTTCACCAGGATTTTGATATTTAAATCCGATCTATGGAATGTTCAATAAATGTAATATTAACTTCTATAACATAGCTTGTTTGTCTCTGAAAACTTCTTAGGAGTGAGTGCACAAAGGACACAAATTGGTTTGGGACCTTTTGGTGTTAATGAAATGTAAGCACATGACACTTCATTTTTTGAACTGTCCATACTCATTTGACTACAGCTACTATGCAAGTAATATTTTTCTTATTTTCTGTATGAGAGAATTGGAGATCTACACGTCCTAATGAGCTGCAGTATTAGAATATAGTAATAATTAATTAGAACTTAGGAGATTTTTCATTAAACTGTAGATTCTTCATGAAATGATGGAAGAAATTGACTATGATCATGATGGCACTGTTTCCCTAGAAGAGTGGATCCAAGGAGGAATGACGACAATCCCACTCTTGGTCCTTCTTGGTTTAGAAAATGTAAGTATTAAATAGTAGCATCAAGTTTCTGCTTGGATGTTGATTGGGGCCTTCAGGTTAGTTTCTCTGTGTCCTGTATACAGAATGACTTTGCTTTACCCCTCTTCACTATGGCTGAGTGATGTGTAAAGAGCAAAGTACACTGGCAAGTTTGAAGCACCACCTGATAAGCTGGCTCTGGAGCTGGAAACTGTACAAAGCTGAACAATTTTCCCTTCTAACAACACGTTAATTCTAAGCATCAATATTATCTGTTAAGTGGGTTTTACTTTACTGTTAAGTGTGTGTTAGAGCTGCCTTGGAGTAGTGTCTAAGCTTCTCAGTGTGGTACTGGGTTGTGTGGCCTAACTGTACTGTCACAGAACAATCTCGGTTGGAAAGAACTTCTGGGGATCTTCTGTTCCAGTCCCTAATTAAAGGCAGCACCACAGATTGAGTTATCCAGGACCCTGTTAAGCCTGGATAATTCGAGTGAGTTGGATTCTACCAGTTCTGTGGGCAAACTTTGCCTGTGTCAATTGTTCTCAAGGGAAAGAGTTTTTATTCATATGCGCAGATGGAATTTATTCTGCAGCAATTATTGCTGGCTCTTGTCCTGTCATGATACATCCTTGTGAAGATCCTCTGTCTCTGTAACTACATTAGTAAAGTGTAGTAAGAAGCAATCTCAAAGGGAACACTTACACAAATGGATAGAGTATTGTGAAAGATGAGCTTACATTCTCTACGTTTACAACCTCAGATTGAAGGTGGTACGGAGGTGACATGATCAATTTTGTACCAGTTCAACACAGCTGTTTTAAGATTGGCATGTTGTCAGTGCCACCTGCTGTCCTATGTTTGAGCTAATTTTGAACTCATCTATTGAAGCATAGGTTTCAAATGCTTTTCTACTATTCAAAAGAAAGCCTTTTAATCTCTTTTGTTAAGTAATTTTCACATATTGAAAATAACTAATAATGTTTCTTTTCCCCGTTTAGTGCAATCTAGACTACTGTAATTGCTCTATGCTATTTTATTTGCTCAAAGAATGCTCAGATTGATACTTTGTGCAGGGAAATATCTAACAAACAAGTTTATTGAAAGGAAGATAAAGAAGTCTTGAAAAATCTGATTAATTAAATTACGAGTAAAGTATCTGAATTGGAGATAACTTTCAATGTGTCTGGATCACTGTAGTACTAATTCCCTAATTCTGTATGTGAGACAGAGTAAGAAAAATGTTAAATTACTGTCATCAAACAACAGATCTTTGTCAGGGTGAATTCCATTATTTCCACAAAATTACTCTAAACCAAGGCTGGTAAATGCTCTCAAGCAAGCAATATAGTGGATAACTGACAGTGATTTTCAGTACAGATTTTTGTTTTACGACAGGTAGTATAGGTGTTCTGGGACTATTCTTCAATATCTACATTTCATTCTTTTTAAATTTGAAACTCGTAAATCACAGCATAAATTAATGCAGATCAGTCTGTAGAATTTGTTTTCAGATTAAAGCAAAAGCTGTTACAAAGAAGCTATGTTATGAAACATTTTATCCTTTTGAGTATTTTTACTAGTTATTAGAGATGTATCTTGCTGCTCATAGCTTTACGAAGAAAATACTAAAAATACATAAATAGTGATCAAAATTCTACAGCCTGTTATCAGCTTGGGTCAGTGTTTCTGTCAGGAGTATTCCTAGTATTTGATGCATTTAAGAGATAAAAATATACAGTTGTGGAAAAAATATCATAATAGCATGCAAAATATCTCTATTATCAATAAGCACAGTTTATGTAAAGTCCATTACCTACATATGAGCTGATTTGCAAGTAATTTGCTAATGATTCACTAGGACAAGATGCTGCCCTTTAAAAGGGCTCATATTTTTCATTTTGTGTTTAAAACTGCCTAATTTTTTAAACCATCACATTATATTTAGAGAAAAGCAAAAATTTTGAATTTTTCATTAAACCAGCAAAAATATACTGCTTTCATTTGTACATAGTCCATTTTTTTGTACAAAATCCAGTTTTAGGACATTGAAAAGTGAAATTAATAAAGATAAAACTCTAATGCCTGTCTGTTATTTACTGTAAACTAAATTTTTATGGTTTTGCAGCATCTAATGTATTGTCCAAGCTCTTAATTCCAGTGCATCAATCCCATTAGTGGGATGCTCTTATTTCTTTTTGCATGCCATAGTTAGATTTTGCAAACTTAGCTTCCCAGGACTCTGCTTTCTGGGTGTCTCTCTTTTACTTATAGTAAGATAAAAAGTAAGATAAAAATCTTTTGGAGTCACTAATAAAATATAAAATGCTAATATCTTGAGGTTTTCCTTAAGCTGATTTGTATGTGAAAATAAAAGATATAACTTACTGCCCCTTGCCCCCCGCCCCCCAAAACCCCAAAACAAAACCACAAAAAACCCCAAACAAAACCTGCGAACAAAGAACCCACCAACCAAACTGTTCTGTCACCTTCTTTTAGGTGTTGGTTCTGTGCTGAACTCGGCAGTGACGAAATTCTAGATCCGAGAGATCAAGTTCAGAGCTTGTCTAGTATGATAGTTGACAGAGAATTTTCACTATATTTTACTTAAGTAAATTATTATATGAGTGGAATACTTGTTTTGGGTTGGGGTCCATTAACACTGTAATGTACTCAACTGTTGTAGAGAGCTTGTATGAGGAAGATTTTCATCTGGTCTAATTTGATATGCTAATATCAAAACTGAAGCTATGATAATTTATTTCAGCTGCAGATTTGTCATAGTACTTTCAGAATTCAGCTACATTGTTTGTACTTAATCCTTGGTTTCCTGTAATAGCTATATGGAAACGCCAGATATGTAAAAGTTCTATATTACATTTAAAGCCTTTCAATCAGTATTTTATTGAATTTTATTGCATTTAATTTTATTGCATGAAATTTCAATCATTTTACTACATACATACATTATTACTGTGTTAAATGATTTAGTCAGAATAACTTACGAAGAAGGAGCATTTAAGTGAAGTATGCAGCTATATTATTTAAAAACAAAAGAGTAAACAAGTCAGTGTTTATGAGCAGTGGGGTTGAGATAGCCTAACCTGTCAGAGGTTTGTGGCCGTTGCCCTCTGAACTCATCAGTAATCCTTTTCTGAGAGAGACAGGTTTTAGGCTATAACTACAAGCATTTTCCACATGCTGGTTACCAAGTCAGAGAAGTAACAGGGAAATCTGCCTGATTTCCCCTTTGTATGCTCTCTCTCTCTGCTTCCCCCCACCCCTGCTTTTTCCTAGACTTTCATGAAATTTCTAGTGCCCTCCAAATTTATTTGAGATTACTAAACTAATTAAAAACTTGTTGGTGCAGTTTAGAGTCATGAAGATAATAGGACAAAGAGCATAAAAAAGTCTAATTTCCCTAGGAAATCAGTCTTAATATCCAGTTTGTTTTATTTTGTTGGGCTTTATGTTCTGTTTCCTCCTAAGATTTGATTTTGGAGTTGTTGTGAAAGTAGACTTTAGAAATACAGAGTCCTATTTCTGAAAATGTTTCAGGATAGAAATGACATTTGATTTTTTGGTGCTTTTGAAGGCAGTTGATATTCTAGACAAACAGTTTTCATACAAGATAAGGAATTCAAGTAAGAATTTAGTTCTTTTTCTGTAGGGGTTCTGAGATAGCTACATGTGCTGCTTGGCAGTTTGTTTTAGAGGAGAAGATCTTGGAATTGCATACATGTATAACCCATTTGTAATTGGGTGACTACCCTTTTTCCAATTAGCAGTGTCTAAATGTGTTCTATATGGCATCTACTGAAACCTTTGTTGTTAAGACAAAGTAATTCTTTGTTAAGACAAAGAATTCTTACTCTGAACTCTAGTTGTTCTGATTTTTTTTCAAGAAAGTCTCTCATGTAAAGTGAGAACTTCATGAAGAAAAAGAAAATGTTACCTGTGTAGGAAATTCTTATTTATGTGGTTTAATTTTTAGTAATAAATGTGTGTTTTTTTTGCTGAGTGTCACATTTCACTCTGGTGTTTTCACAGTCCTCATCAACTTTCCAAATTTATTTTTATATCTTAAGGCAAGAGCTAGTTTCCTACCCAAACACAGATTGGACAGAGACATCCCTGCAGTACTCCTGATTCTTTTGGGAAGTGGTCTATTGCACATTACTGAGCACTAGGCTATTTATTCTACATCTCCACGGTAGAAACCTGTGAAGTTTCTGACCTTTTTATTTGCTTCTGCATTAATTTAAATAGATTAACATTGTAAGAGAAGGTGAAGAGTTAACTCATTGAGTCTCCTAGCATCGCTTAAAATTTGTTTTGTAATCTGTGCACAAAAGGCTTCTTAATAGAGGGGTTTTATCAGCCATAAGCATTGTACTCTCCTCTTTGGTAGGTGTTGTACAATATTATTCCAGCATGATTTGATATAAGAAATTGATTTCTCTTTTAAAGTAACTTTTCCTGTAACAAATTATTGCTATCACCTCTGTCAGTGATTGCACAAAAAGGAAGTATAAACTTCAAGTTTTTAAGTGCTCGTGTTTAAGGAAATCCTGTATTTTAGAGAAGTGTTTTATTCCCTCTCCTGTGGCCACTAGATGTCACGGTTGCACTGTGCCTGGTACTGTGCAGATGCTGAATAGCTGCCCGAAGGTGAGAGAGAAGTTTAAAACCAGTAAATGCTTCGTAAAGTCGTCAGTAATTTGAAATAAGCCAAATATGCTTTTCTTTTAAATCACTGTTTTTAACTTTCAACCCAGTTCACCTTTTAAATCAAGGTAAGTTTTGGTGGAACAAATATTTGTGTTGAATTGAGACTGTGCTTTAATTAAATCATAAGGATATGCTCTTAAAATTTTACTTTGGATCCTCAAGCAGCAAATGTTGTGCGATTGCACTCAAATAATTAAAATAGCAACTTATTATTATTATTTAACGAATAATTAAAAAAGCAACTTCCAAACTCTTTGGATTAAGTGTGGGATGGAATGTTTCAGTGGGAGTCCACACTCGGTAAAAGTGCTTCTTTTCGTGAATATTGCATTATTGTTGCCATACTTTTTGAGTTGTATATTAACATGGAACCAAACTAGGGACTTGCAAACATGTGCGAGTCCGGAGTGGGATCTGTTACACCCTGAGCAATCCTTTCAGGCCGAAGCTTAAAATCACTGCTCAACACCTGGGCGCTTTCTTTTGTTCAGAAGCGAGGAAGAAGGGCAGTCAGGCCTTTTATTGTCCCGAGTGACATTTCTGTGGGTCCTATCTGAAGCGTGAGTTTTCTGGGAGGCCGACGTCCCGGTGCAGCGTACACTATTTCCACAACACTCAGAGGGCACACTCGAGCTCCCTGAGCTGCACCTCGCTCCCTCAGTGCCGGCTGGTTCCCGGCTGGTTCCCGGCTGGTTCCCGGCTGGTTCCCGGCTGGCAGCAGGCTCCCGGGAAGGGGTAAAGGGAGCAGTTTTTCCGGTCTACTTTGGCGGCAGGGCCCGCAGAGGGCGCGATGGCCCTGCCGAGGGAGGCCGCGGTGCCGGAGCCGCGGCGCTGCTCGTCCCTGCCCGAGCTCCCTCTGCCCTGCTCCGATAATGCCTTTCCCTGCTGCAGTCCCGCTTTTCCTTTTGTCTCCAGGTTGAAAAAAGCCCCGGAAAAGTAAACTAACCCCTCCTTTGTATAAGGTGTAAAATAAATGGTGCTTCATGCAGGTATACGGATTTACCGTTATTTACAATTTAATTTCTGCAGCATCAAAGTCTCTGCAGATGACAGATGGTTACAGATTTTGGACAGGGAAACTCCATACTGTGGCTATTTATGAAGCTTAAAAAAAGCATTTAATTTTCCCTCTTGTTCTCCCTTTTCTGTTTTTGGATGAGTGGATGGATTAAGGCTGTGGAAGATTTTTGTTCTGTTTTGATTTCTCAAACACACACACACAGAATCTCAGAAATTAAAAGTGAGGAGCCCTCTCAAATCCTATGTCCCTTGAGTCAGATTACTCCCTCTCCACTTGACCAAGAACAGACTTAAAACTCTTTCTTCCCAAAGCAAATTGAACAAAACAAAACATGATATGAACTCTTTACTGAAAGCCAGCCAAAGGCGTATAGAATGTAACTATATTTGTTTTAAAGTGTGTTTGCTGCATAGTTTAATGGAAACTCTTCTCACCTTCCCACTGACTGAAGGTGAGTCAGTTATTACTAAAAATCAGTAATAAAATTGTCTTGAACTAGTCAAGTAAATATTTTAAAAATAAATTGAATCAAAATAATCTGTGAAAGAATAACAACTACTCCATAACATCCTTCTCACTTGGGTGCTTGTTACTAGCTCTTCTCATAGAAAAAATTGAATATTCTGATATTTTCAACACTGTAGCTATTTTAAGAGGGTGTGCTTGCTGGGATCAGAATTTATCTGTGATTCCATTACCTTTTTTAAGTCTCAAAATTTTGAAGATCTCTTTGTCTACCTTATACACAAATATCTAAAAAGCAGACATAAGTTAATATTAAACGAGGTTAGGGATGTGTAGCTAAAGTCTGTGATAGCATAAAATTTTCCACTAGTTCTAAGGCTGGCTCTTTTATGGTTCACTTGCTTTTTAAGGTCAGGTAGTTTTGGCAATCAAATCCATGGTAGCAGGTTCAGGACCATGAGTTAAGAGAACTGTTGTTAACAAAATAAATGTTACTATTGTCATTATGTTTTAAAGTCTGGGTCTGACATCTGGAGGCTTGATTTTCAGTGATGTGTATAATGAAGTGAGGAAGAGTTTTTTACTGTACCTGCCCTGCTTTGAGATCTTCTTAATGTCTATTTGTTTTTTAAACTCTTTCTCAGGATATGGAAGCAAAATGAGTTAATGTCAGTAAATGCACTGATGTGTCAGAATTGTGGATTTTATTCATACTTAAAGACTTGCATTGAGGTGGCTTTGTTTGATATTATGTCTTTTTTTTTCCTCTTGACAGTGTTTTAAAAAGTTATGTGCATGCATAATCATATGCAGCACTTTATTGCTTATTTTTGGCAGTGCACAAGAGCAAAAATTTAATTTGCTCCTTTCCAAAAGTGCATTGTGTTTATGTAATGGATTTGCATCAGTTGCAGTCTGTAACACAGCTAAGTGTTTTAATTGGCAGAACACCCACATCAAGACTTGTTTGTTTTTCTGATAAGGAAAATGCCAGCTAAGTTAGACCATATGTTCTGTTCAAATAAGAAGCGACATATTCACATATAATGGTCATTCTTTAAAAATAAAATTAAAATTAAAAAGTAATACAAAATTAATGCGGAAGAGGGGCAAGTTTATGCATAAGTTTGAATTTCTGTTAATTTTCATAAATATTGAGTATTTTGCTAAAGGAAGGCTGATCAGCTCACAGCTTAAGTGCTTGTGATTTATGATTGTATGTGTTGATGACCTGAGTGACATGAAAATTGAAGTGTACATTGTTTGCTGTTTTTTTCTCAGAAGGATTTACCTGGTCTTTGTGGTTTAATAATTGGCTACTTTCAGAAAGGTTGAAGTTCACATACTATATTGTAGTTTAACAATACATCCAAAATGTGTGGAATATGGTAGTAAGATGGAAAGAAAAATAGAAGTTAGAGAGCTCTGTTTAATGGAATACATCCCCTTCAGCTTCCAGTCATGGAGGAGCTTGACAGGCTTCTAGTGCTTCACAGCTGCAGAATCTATTTCTGCTTCTTCAGGGGAAATTGGAAAACTTCCACACTCTTTGCCAGCCTGAGAATCCCACATTAGGCATCTGCTGTGCTTTTGCTGCAGAAAGGGGACCCTGACATTGCCCAGCTGTCAGAGATGGCGTTTGAACTCCTGCTGGCAATATTGAGGGAGCTATTACTTATGCTCTGATCCTGCTATCTTGGTAGAGAAAAAAAAGAAAAAATAATGGACTTCAGGGGTTTGGGTTTTTTTATTATTTCTGGGTAACTTGTAGGAAATGTTCAAAGTTGTGTCCTGGCTTAGACCCAGCTTTGGGCCAAACATTCTTAATTTCTTGGAGTGCTGATTTTGCTTCAGGGTTTTTCTTTTTGCCCACAAGGGTGATGGAAGTCTTCATTGTATTAGATTTGTATTAATTTCTCACTCCTAGAACAGAGCAATACTGATTTTTAAGGACATAACTTACACAGTATATGCTAATATTGGACAAAACTAAATTTTTATTAAAATTTATGCCCACCAACATACACTGACTGTCCATCATATACATGACTGACCATCGTATTATTGAAAATCTAGTCAGGAATATTGTGTATACGTGATGACAAGTAATAGTACGTTGATGTGAGATATCAGAAATTGGATAAGACCAGCTGTTGATGTGGTTTCTGAGAAACAGAGATTGGTGTGACTTCCTTTAGCTATATAGCAATTTCTTTTTTGGCAATGACAGGACTAAGAACACTACAGAGTTTCAGCAATACACAAGGAAGCAGCTGATGGACATTAACTGCCTTTGTTCCATTGGATGTTACGTTTGATAAAAGAGGAATTACAATTTTTTAAAAAAATGTAATAATATTGCATTAGATTAATCTCGATTTTTTAGAATCAAAACCTCTGATGATTTTAGAAAGGAAAAAGGCTGATGGCCAGTATTGCCAAGAAGCAAGGAATTTAGAGAATTAATCTATACCAACTGCACATCATTTTATAAACCTTCAAAAAACGGAGGCCTTAGAATGATTCCATTAGGAAGGAAAAGGACAATCATCCAAGAGAAGGCTCAGTTTTTCATAAAAATAAATGATTTGATAATATTTTAGTTCCACATAAATTACAGTGGGTCTGTAAGTAGCAAGTGCCAAGGAGTTCATCGGTTTATTCAGCAAAGATTTCAGTATACTGCTACAGCTGACTGAAAAATTTGGTCTTGAATGTAAGGAATTCCATTTTTGGAGAAGAGGTCTAAGATGTAAATCTCACCCTTAAATACATGGGTTTTGATAGATAATTGCCAATATAGATGAACTTCATTTAAGGCTGGGAATAGTTATTATGGTGTGGTTAGTTTTCATGTTTCACATATGTTGATATATCTAACTAATTCTGACAGTCATTGAGAATATCTGTGTGGTTTTAGAAAACTTTCTATTGTTTGTTTTGGGGAGTTTTACCTTCTGACCTGCAGCACCATTGTTTTTAGGATTATTCCAGGAAAAAAATATTTTTAATACTAGTTGTAATTTAATGTCAGTCTAGATGCATTGATATAATTGTGTTACAGTGGTAACAGCAGCCTGGTGGCTTTTTCTGAGTTGATTTCAAAACACGTGAATGTCCATGAGCTTCTGAAGAATTTTTTTATTATATCATTGCCTGTGTATTTAGAATGATTATGCTGTGATCTGGTGCAGAGTCTTAAATGAAGTAACAGCTTGTCTTCTATGTTCTTGAGTCAATCTCCAATTTTTATTGGCACTTGTATATTTCACTGTTTATTTTATTAAGTGAAATCTGTTTCTCTTGTGTCCTGTGCAGAATGTGAAGGATGATGGGCAGCATGTATGGAGATTGAAACACTTCAACAAGCCTGCCTACTGTAATCTCTGTTTGAACATGCTGATCGGAGTAGGCAAGCAAGGTCTCTGCTGTTCCTGTGAGTATAAGCATTTCAGTGTCCATTTGCTTACATGTCTGTTCCTAGAAATGTTGTTCTTGCTGCAGAGCAAAGAACTAGTAGCTTCCCCTTACAAAACCATTGCCACCACAGTAGTCTCCCTCTCCTCTTCACTGCTTGAGTGCCCATGGTTCTTTTTTATAATTTTTCAAGATATTTGGCTTTAAAATGTGGTGTTTGAGGGAGTTTTCTGCTTTTGGATGGTTATCACTGTTAGTTCCCTTTGGAGTCCATTGCTCTTATTGCTTTTTTATTTTTTATTAGAGAGTGTCAGGCTTAAGTTTTAACTTTATACTTCTGTTACTCCTCTTTTGTTTTTATTAATACTTATACAATAGATGTCAACTTGATGAACATCTATGTGTTTTTTGATTCAAGTTTTGCACAGAATTGTTACTTTGTTAATTGTGAAGGTGAAAATCTCAATTTCCCAAAAATTAAGTTTCTGTTTAAGTTCTAAAGTTTTGTATAGTTACTTGTTTTGTTGTCATCTCAATCCACATGTTAACTGATTATAGATTTTAAGAAAACGAATGCAGAAAAGCTACTGCATCTAATTTGACCGTCATTAGGCAATTAGATGCTGTTACTACCTGTCAATTCCTTGAGCTGTGTCTAAATATTTCCTGATAATCTGTTAGTCTGTGTTTGACCACTTAACATGTCTCTTGAGAAACCAAGGCTTGCTGAAAGATACCTTGTCTCTATTTGAAAGTTTCCAGAAAAGGATGATCCATTTTTTTTTTTTTTTGTGGTGTGTTCCAATGAGTAATCTTTTTTTTTTTTTTTTAAGACCTATTTTCTGATTTGAATATGTCTTGTAGATGGTTCCAGTGATTGATTCATGTTATGCTCTGCTCCATTAGATTAATTAGATCTTTACTGCAAAACTGTATTCTTCTCATGATGGTACCAAGTCACCTTTTATTTTTCTTTTTGGTAAAATAATCTGTTTCTTAGTGTAACAGACTTTTCACTGTTTTTTGTATGAAAGATAGCCCCTCACAGCTGATGAGGATCTTTTCTGCCTGTACAGTTCTATTGATTTAATTTGAGATCAGTCTTACTGAATGAGGGTTTTGAATTGACCATTTCTCTCCTCTTGAGGCCACAGACCTCTCTGAAATATAATTTGGATTTAAATCCTTGTATGCATTTTCACATCATATAATTTCATTCACCATACTATGAAATGGGAAAGATATATTTATTAAAATTCAAACAAACTGAAATTACATAATTTGAGATTAATAAATGCTGATGACAGTAACTGAACTATATACATTAAATACTGATTTGATTATTAGATCTTGAAATGTTGCCTTTTTTAATCTTTTTTTAGTCAGACTGATATTGTGAAGAAATAAGACCCATATATGTTGGAGAGAGAGTTATTTGAGCAAATTGTATTGAGCAAATCCCTTGCAATCTCGATCACCTTCAGTAGTTATCAGAAATGGGTAGACCAGTTACATAAAGTGTCTCAAAAAGGCCAGCCTTGCAAGACCTGTAATTTTTTTCTGCTGCAGTGTATCTTTTGCGAATGTATTTATTATTGTATTTGGCATTTATTTTGTGAGAACAGTGGTCTCAGAGCATCTGAAGAACGTGCTTCTTTCAATTACTTCATGCAGCAAGAGGCATGAGTCTACTTGCAAAACTATTCCACTATTTCCTTATTTATCTAAGCTTTCTCTCCAGTATATTTTCAGAGCATAGCTATAGATTTCATTATTTGCATTTTAGATTGTGTGGGAGGAAAAGAAAAAAAAAGGGGGAACCACAGGGGTCCTCACCATCCCTCCATGGTCCAATCAACAATGTTACTCCCTGCAGTTCGTCTGATTAATGGCTGCGCCTCCCACTGGGTTTGTGTAATAGGTGCAAGCAAGGTGTTTAGAAGTACTTTGTGCTTAATTGCTCTCGAGGTCAAAAGCCTGAGACATATACCATGCAGGGAGAAATTCATTCTCAGTTTTTAATAGTTGACTCTGTTCAAGGCAGGCATAAGCTGTAGCATTATTTCTTCATCTTGGCACGGTTGTGTCATTGAAGTCAGGAGGGCTTTGCATTGTACTCTGCATTGTATGTTTTCCAAATGCAGCTAGCATGATCTTTACAGACCTGGTCAGCAGTAGCAGTTACCTAAAACGTGTTCAGGGCTTAGGGAAAAAAAAAGCTGCTCAGGAGTTAGTATTCCGTAAAACAAGAGTCAAAGTTATGGTGATTATGTGGAATACATGAAAACAATTGCTATTCAGAAAAGGACTAATCAGCCATTTCTGATTTTTAAATCAAATGGTAGGAACAACATAAATTCATTGGGTTTTATTTTTGCACTTGTCAGCTGCTCTCATGCCTATGGTTCGTAAAATACACATTTCTTCCTACTAGCAAATGACACAAACCATTTGGCAGTCACCAATTTATCTTTAATATTTTTGTCATTTGGGAATTATTGTGAAAAAATTTAGTAAGGTCTGATTTAATTAAGCATTTCCTGTTATGCAATGATAGTGCTTTCTTGAATTTCTCACTTGCATAACATTTCCTGTTCTAATTGGCCTTTTGTATTCCATGGAAAAAACAGTCTAGTTTGAGTTTTCATTGACTGATTGGATTGATTATTTAGAGATGACATGCTGGTAATGTTATTTGTTTCATAGAAATGTAGTGAGAAACACCATTGCCTCAACATCTAATAACGTGTGTCTTTTTTTCAGTTTGCAAGTATACAGTCCATGAACGCTGTGTCTCCAGAGCTCCTGCATCTTGCATCAAAACATATGTGAAGTCTAAAAAGAACACTGATGTAAGTTGGGGATAGCATTAACTTTGCCATGTACCTGTTAATTTAGTAACTCTATGTATATCCACATTTTTCTTTTGCAGGTAATGCACCATTTTTGGGTAGAAGGAAACTGTCCAACAAAATGTGATAAGTGTCACAAAACTATAAAGTGTTACCAAGGCTTGACTGGACTTCACTGTGTTTGGTGTCAGATTACAGTGAGTATACTATAGTGATACCTTTCACACAGGTTTGAGAGATAAAAATCATTGAATGTCTTTCTGTAGCCTGATAATCTGGCATCTCTCATTCAGTTCAGTCATCAGCAATGACTAGTGTGTTTAAGGAATGGTATATGCAGAATATTCTTGGGACTTCTTAATTGTGGCAAGCAGATATGTTTATTTCATGTCATGAAATGCTTATTTCAATATGTCACGAAGCAAATTGCTTTGTGACAATATCCACATGAAAATAATGTGTGCCACTAAAGAGCAGAATTCCCAATCTACACTACAGAAAGATTACGAAAGAGTTTTCAGTACCAGGAAAAATTAAGGTCACTGTGACACTAGGTCTAATTGGTGATGTACTGACAGGCAAGTGAATTTGAGGGCATCTGGTAGGATACAGTGATTCCAAGTGTCTGGGAATAATAGCAGAGACAAGTTGATAATACACTAATCTGTGCACCAAGTCAAATATATACAACTTTTGTGCGCTCCTTATTCAGCAGGAACCAGTAACTGGAACTAATGACATTCAGGGAACACTGCCTTTATAAGTGAGATCTTCATGCTAGAAGGAGCAATGCCAGTATTTCTGTTTCTAGCAAGGGCAGGATTTAAATCTAAATGGGGAGAGATTTCAGCCTTCTTCGCCTGTATTTGCTGGGTTTGCTGATATCATTATTATTATTGTTACGGAACAGCAGTTGTTTGTTCAGTGCTTTAAATAATAATATGAGACTGAGGCATTAGTGAATGTTTGTTTTAAACCTACAAGTTTGGATGTTCTATGACATATTTTCTTAACACAAGAATACAAATATGAAACATCGTCAAAGAAAATAGATCCAGGATGCTTTCAGTGATAAGCTGTTATGATTACTTAAAAAACAATATTTTAGAAGAAAGCAAATATGTAGTCCAGATTGCTGTCAAAATTTGGATAATTTATGTAAAGAGTAAAACACCCAATCCAAAATGTTTTTCATGTAGATAATTAATCTTAGGCAATGGCTATATGTGTTTAGCAAGAAAAATAAGGGTGTTCTGCTGTAGATACAGATGTGTTTACACCTGTGTAATATGTGTGTATCATTCAAGAAATACATATTTTGTAACATATATTGACTTCTAAAGTCAAAAGAAGATGCAAATTCTGTCTTTCCTCAGTAGAAATTATTTTCCCATCAGTTCATATAGATCTGGACCATATTTGAAGTTGTACATCAAAATTCAGAGGATTTTCATTAAGAACTGTTATTCACTGAAGAGGTACTGAGGAATTATTTATAATTTAAGTCACTCTAAAGAAAAATGCTAAATTCGTGTGAAAATATCTGGGGTGCTTGTGTGCTTCTTTAAACGCCTAAATAAGCTGTCAGAGTTCCAATTAAAAATGGGTGTGTGTTTTTTGACAGCTGAAATTTAAAATGTGGACACTAAGGTTTACAGTTTTTCATTTATTCCTATCCATAATTTGAAGGGGTTTTTTTTAAGTAATTTATATTCTCAAATAAATTTAATAATATTTTATTTGTTTTTATAGATTCATATGTGAATTAAGCACAAGTGAGGAATGAGTATTTTTAAATACTGCAAATTTCCCATTCACTTGCAATTCTCTGCATTCAATATATTCTATTGCAATAACTTCATTTTCTAATAGTAACACCTTTATTACAGAAAAAAGAGTGTTTTACATTTCTGACAGATACATGATTTTTGAATGGATATTCTGAGATTACATAATTATCACATCCTTCATATGTTTTTCAACTCCTGTACATTTACAGCTTATAATCGAAGGGGATGCTCTTTATTACAGAAATAATTCTGAGCCTCTTGCATGCATTTTAAATGTATCTGTCCCTACAACTTAATAAGGTCACTTCTGATGTCAAATAATTGACTCAAGTCCCAAAACTTGAGAGGTGCTTCTCACTATGGGATCTTGTTATACTGACTTCTCAGCCCAATCCATGATCCCTCTTCCCTGTAATTTGTAGTTATCCCCCATGGTCATGTAAAATTTTTCCCCTCATCTTCTCTCCAGCAAATACACTTCTTCCTTTGCATGTTTGTGAGAGAGTTTTGAGGAAATGTATTTAAAACCTGCTGAAATACAGGGGTTTTTGAGAGGCATGCATATTATTTTATTTCATTGTGTCAAAGTGTTATTTTCATTAAAGCTACATTTCTTCTACCTTTTCTGGTAGTTGCTATGTGCCAATTCTGTTGTCAGAGATCAGCAGAGACTAATAAGAAGATTAAGCTATATTTTCATAGATAAGTTTGCATGCCACTGAGTAGCAAAGCTGCTAATTACCACTGAATGTGTGAAGATACTTTTATTTGATGTAGCATGGCCTGGTGTGCATTAATTATGGTACAAGTAGCCTTACCACTGAGGGAGGGAATTAGCATGACAAATGATTTAGATTGCAGGGCTACCAAAATACCCTCACAATAAGGCTTTAATACTCAGAGTAAATCGAAACTCTTTAGACTTTTATTTTCTGTTGCTAAGTAACTGCCTTAAAAGGTAACTTTGCAGTATCAATTAATATGGACAAGGCTAATATTAGGTGCCATTCAGTTCAAAATTCAGAAATGTCATGTCAAAATTAACTGTACCAGATAATTTTATGAAGACCATATTACCAGTAAAGTTTATATACATCAGCAATTGGCACAATTTTATTGTATTTTTGATAGAGTTCATATGAGTTGAACCATTTAAGGGAAAATGAGTCAGTCATTGAAAAAAAATGTGATTTACAGATGCAGGCATTGAACTACAGGTTTTGTAACAGCTTTTGAACCTGTTGAACTAATGCTGTATGCTACCTGTTATACTAGATAAATCACTTGTTAATAAGATTTTTACCTCACAACTCCTGATATTTATTAGCCTGATTATTTTTTCTTTACTGTAAATATACATATCTTTTCAAAAATGTCCATCTCTGTGGGAAATGGATGCTATCTGAATAACTTAATGCACTTTATTGAATCTATACAGAGGTGAAAATAAAGAATAATTTAAGTTTGAAAAGACCTTTATGATCATCGAGACCAGAAAAGGAAACTTTCACAAAATTTTACAATACTAAGTTTATTTTATTCTGACTATCTCTAATGATATTGCAAAGTATACCAACTAAATGTGAAAACTTTGCATGATCCAAGAACACAACTGTGCCTTTGTACTGCATGGCTGAATATTTAGAGTCACTTGAATTGAGTTAAATTCTAAATTATGAACAAGAATTCTTGATTGCTAATGAAAAATATTTAATAATTTATCATTACTTGTTACCGTTTTATGTTCCTGTTATATACACATTTATCTATTCAGCCTCTGTGACAAAATGGAAGTCAGCCAATGCTCTTCCTGTCAGCAGACCTGAGGATATTCTGTTCCTGTTTTCAGAGTAGAGCTCTTGTCATTGCTTTCAAGAAAACTGAATGAATTCTGAGCATAAATTAGAAAAAAGGAGAGTCATTCCAGTTCCTCAGCAGTCAATGGAAGCCTGAAAACTGATTCAATGAAGACCAAAATTTATCCAATGGAGCTTAACATAGGATATTCCTGAGTTCTTGTCTTATATTTGAACCTGTAGTGGCTATCAGCTCTGGGAAGGAAGCAGAGTTACACCAATAGTGCCAAAAGCAGCCTTGAATTACTCACTTATTGTAGAACAGAAGTTCCTGGCTCAGTGCAAGAAGCTCCCTTCTGAAACAAAGCTTTTGGTCACTAGTAACAGTCTGCTGATGTTACTGTACTGCTGTGCAATGTTCTTATTTGATGTGCTGACCCACACATACAATTTCCAAACTGAAAAATACCTTAATCCATCATTCTTCACTTCAATATAAATCCCTTAATTTTTTCCACTGCAGTGTGTTTTGTTTTCCTTCCAGCACTTTAGTAATAATTAGGTTATTGAAATTCACCTCATTCTAGGATGCCCGTTTCTTATTCTGTAATGGCAAAAAATGTGTAAGTTACATCTTCATTTCTATCTTCATGTAGTTGCATAACAAGTGTGCTTCACATCTGAAACCTGAATGTGACTGTGGACCTTTGAAGGACCATATTTTACCACCTACATCAATCTGCCCAGTAGTATTGGTGAGTTGTCTGTATGTTAATTTCAGATGTAATCTTCTCTCAAGTACAGTGTTAAAATGCTGCTGGGACTGACTGTCAGGTATTTGCTAAATTCACAGGACTGTGTGAACCCTAAACACAGTATGAAATCCTGGCTGATGGGTTTATGGGCATAAGTGTGTTTTACCCTCTGCATATTGCGTTTTCCGTCATGTGAGAATGAACTTTCTGTAGGGTATATTATAACTGAAGCTGACTCAGGTTTTATCACTTATTCAGACTGTACTTACCAGAAACCGTATAGGCAGAACACTCCTACATTTTACATCTTTTATAGATCCAACTTCCCAGAATAATGAAGTTATTCTTATGGGCATTTTTTGCTTGGGATGCATATTGTATATCTGCAATGCTGAGGTCTGTGATCTAAGCCGGAGGTTACCTAGAATGATGACACTGGTCTTGCAGTAAGCTATGCATCAACATTATGGTATATTTTATTCTGCAGTCGTGGACAGTAAATTTCTCTGTCCACAAAAACAATAACTCAATTCAATGAAAATAAAAATGCATGCTATATGTAGGTTGTATAGAAAAGAGCTGACCATTTTATCATTAAAAAAGAGCTTGAGAATTAACTTATGTATTCACATATTAAATTGGATATTTTATGCTGATGAAAGTCATAGCATCATCGTATTCGTAAGAGAACAGATGAGTGGTCTGCTTTAAATATATCTCATAGTAAGTGTAAGGAATGCTTGAACTTAAGAAAGCGTAATTTTTTGAGAGGAGGCAAAAAAAGAAAACACACATCCTAATCTTAAACCAGTTGCTGATCATTAGGAATAATATTCGTGTCTATTGTAAATAACTTGTTTTCTAATTAATCCTTTCGGCTGTTTGTTTATAAATCTGTTAAGGTACAGATGTTAGACTTTGGCCCTCTGTGTGTGTAAAGTGGGATTATTCTGTTGCTCTCAATGAAACAATCCAATGGAAACCTGCCTTTAATGTTTATGAAATATTTTAAATATTTTTTAAGTCACAAAGGTGGCTTTGTAGTTTTTCTCTATGGTATTTTGGTATTATCTGGATAAGTTCTGATTGATCATTATAAAATATTACTTTGAGTTTGTTGGATGATTGTATTCTGTATTACCTTACATAATTTTCGGGATTCAATGTCATACTTTAAAAGTTTGCATCTGGAAATTATGATTCTGTTATAGGACTATTGTTTTCATTTTAATGTTATTTATCATTTGCCATTGATATAAACAGAATGAATCCTCAGCATGAAATTTTATCTTCAGTTATGTTGGCATAACTACATTTTCTTTTCAGGAGAGGAAGAGGAATAGAGGAATTAAGATTTTTATTGGAGTTTAGTTAAGTTGTTTAGGGGATATGTAGAACCACTCTAGAGTCAAATCACCCTTGAATAGGTTTGTTTTATCTCCAAATTTTCAAGGCATAAGTAGAAGTAAATATGTTTTCCTGTTCTGGAATCATGTTACTAGCAATGCAACACAAGACATGTATTTCGGCACAATTTATATTGTTAGGAATGGAAAGTATATTTTACCATGGTTTAATGGAGACTTTATAATTTTGTAGTGTATTTGTTCATACAGTAATTTCTTCCAAAAATGCATTAAAATTGTGAGTTTAATTACGTTACAAATACTACCTCACTGACCTGGCTAATAGTAACTTGTTCTGAAAGTGTTTGGTTATAGTGTACATATAATTTGTGTTAGTAATTTCTGATTAGTGTCTCCCATTTCCTGTTATGGGGATTCCTTTTGAGAAACATAATACTTCAGTGTATGCAAGATCAGAGTTCTCAATAATGACAGCAAAACCAGTGAATATATTCTTGTGGAAACTGTCTAACCATGCAGTAGGAAGTGTTTCTGTTAACAAAAATGATGTGTTCAGATATACAAATCTGACAGTGGAAGAAGGGTCCTTCACCCAGGTCACACATTCAGCATCAAATCAGCTAAACATTAATATTCTTGCAATGCTGTGTATATGTGGAAGGTAAATAAAAGCAGATAACCATAATGCTTGCTGTACCAGGCATATCTTTGAGTATTTTGAGGTGTCAGAGGAAAATGTATTTTCTTCTCCCAGAGAATATAGGGAAAATAGCAAGATGAAAAATCTTGTGTCTTTGATCTTCTAAAAATGCAAGCCCTCCCTTCCACCTGTAACTTTGTAAGCCCAGATTTCTTTCAGAAAACTGCAGTATTCATCTCAGAACAAGATGTCTTCACCTAAGTTTTCCTTCAAGAGTGCAGAGTAAATCTCTCCCCTGCTATTCTCTTTTGCAGAACTAGGGACATTCACATTTTTGCCATTTTCATACAGCATTTTTCACGTCTCATTTCTTCAGTTCTTGTGAAGTCCAGCCTCAACAATTTTTACACAGTTAAAGGACTTTTTCACACATTTGGTTTTATAACACTTTGTATTATACCAGTGCTACCAAAATATTCTCTCTACTTGAGTGACTCTTAGTGGCTGGAGGGAGAACCAAAATGCCTCATCATGCGAAAGTTAGGTGGGATGCTTTAAGTTAAATAAGGTCCTCCCATCTCCAAAACTGCACAAAATAGAGCTTGCCAAATGTTAAATATGATAAGGTACATTGCCATTTGAAAAAAGCCAATGGGGAAACTCACGTCATCGATACTGTGTACATCATAAAAACACCGCATATCTGTCTAGATGCAGTGTCTGATAAAGATTTTTTGTATCTCTCTGCATCGATTTTAAAATGTTTTCGTAAAATGTAGTCTGTTAACTTTAGTCCTTTTTCCTTTTCTGTTTACCCTATATAGGGGTTGTTGTATGGTGAAGTTTTTAGTTCAAGTTAAATGAGTTTTGTTATAAACTGTGTGCAGATCTCAAGTGATAGTCTTTTAATAGATGTCAGATACACTTTAATGTTACTCTCTTTTATTTCAGTAACATTTTAATTAATTCATACTGATTGAATAAATGTACATTGAGACTTGTTTCCTAATGAGGGCACATTTAGAGGAAAGGTTTTGCATCATTCTGATATCCTGTGGGTAATTATATTCTAATTATATGGTGGGGGGGAAAAAAGTCTATAACTCAGTACTGATATTGTTCATTGGACCCAATTAATTACATGCACATAATGAAAGTTCATGATAAGGTTGACTGGCAGTGAGTTTAAAAATCTTTAACTCAATTGAATCCTAGCCTACCAGGAGTACAGAATTAGATCATAACCAGGTTTAAAACTGGGTATTGGAATGAGATGAGTGAGTAGTGAAGAAAACAAGATTGGTCTCTGCTTACAAGACAGTTTCCCTTACCCTGTCCCTGTGTAAGGCAGAAGGGGAAAAATGCTAGCATACATTTTGTCTTCATTACATGCCTTCCTTTACTTTGCCCCATTTACTGACAAACATATAGGATGTTCTAATTTTTATTTATGTCTGTAGAAAAGTAATTAGATTTTCAATTTCCCACTAAAATAGATACAGCCCTGGGTAGTGACAGGCCAACCAATAGAAGTTTCCTATTTAATAAATAATAATGTGTATTTATTTTATAGTGCATGATGATTTTGAGTGGCTTATTGTATATGTGAGTTTTACAATGAATTTTTTTCACTAATTCCTAACGTTATTTTTAAAATCATAATAACATTGTTAATCGTGGAATAAAAATAAAATTAAGGAGTAAATTGTAAAACATAAGGTACCCTGCTTACATTGTGAGCATTACTATATGGCAATTATCACTGTCCCCATAGTAACCAGTTTATTTCAAAGGTGGAGGCTCTGGTATAATATTGAAGGTAAGAAATTAAAAAAATATATTAAAACTGGTTACGTGTCTTTTTGTTTTGATATCCAACTTCATTGTTTTACATGCTGTGAAAAATGGCTCATCATGATAAAATTTTGAAAAAATTCACAGTTTGTTTCTTTTCACCTGTGAATGAATTTGACTTTTGTTTTGGGTAGTGAAGATGTTATAATGTTTTAGGACAAAGTCATCTGAGCATAAATACAGTTTATGTAAATATGGAATATATATACAGAGATAAATTGATATATATAAAATATATGTGTAGAATTTTTATACATCATAGTGTACATCTGTTCATATACACTCATATAAAATACCATCATAAGTCAAATTCACTTGAACTCTTATTTTAAAATATAGACGGCTATATAGTTTGGAGGAGGAAACACATATATGATTCATTTGGCGCATTATTGTACAAAACCATAAATGTTCAAAAATCTTTTGTTTATGACTATTTAGGCATGTAGAACAATATACACAGCAGATTACACATGTTTGAGATAGGAAATGTGCCTTATTCAACTGAACAATGTGCATTGTGATCTATAGCTACAAACTTCTGTGAAAATATAGCATGTGTATTGACATTCTGGCAAAAAGTAATACAGAATTAAAGCTGAAAATACTGTTTAAGAATTTTCTTTCACTATCAATATTTAGACTAGATAGAACAGCTATTGGCTATGTTATAATTTCAACATAGGTATTTTTTCCATGTAATATGTTTTACTAATACTATTTTCCTGTGAGGTATGTTGACATTATTCACATAGGAAAGCAGAGTTGTAGAGAGAGAGAAAAGGAATTAGCAGTGCCTGGTTGAAGAATGAGCTTTCTTAATCTGCTTTCCAGTTATTAATCCTAAAATGATTCTTCTGTTTTTATAATAGTGGAGATCAGTTTGAACTCAGTTAAATCCAAGCTCAACATGGAGCACAGAAAGTCAGTGCAGTGTGTAAGCATTTTATGAGCAACTCAATCCTTTGAAGTTGAGTACTAGCCTTATCATGAGTTCCTGAACAAAGGGACCATAAAAAAAAAAGTTACTTGAATATATATGCTTGAGGGGGGGAGTTGAATTTAGATCTGGTTGAATATTAAGTAATGACATAGCAACTGAAAGAGATTTAAAATACAAAACAAACCACTTTTATTCCTTTTCAATTTTGTTTTATATTGCAGCTTCAGTTCTCTGAGAATCTAAATCAGACTTGAAATATAATGGTGTCCTTATCTACACTAAGAGGTTTTTCATTTCTTTGAAGTCAGAAGGAAATTAATAATTGCCCTGGAGGAAAATGTATCTTCCTAACTAATTAGCTGTTCGACAAACACAGTTCAATGTTAAAATAATAAGATGCTGATAAACTGAAATGGCAGCCATTCAATCATTTTAAGTTATATCTAGTTGCCTGCCCACAGCTCATCACTACTGTGTAAGTTTATTCCTTACATCCTTTCCCACTGGAGTTCAGTATGGTTTTATTTTCAAAATTCTTTTCCAGCACTCCTGTCTTTCTTGGACAATGTATATAGTCAGCTGCTATAGCCCGAATTGGAGTTGCAAATCCAGTTGTAAGTCTTGGACCGTATATTGATGCATATATTGAACGGGTACAAGATGTGAGGCAAGTTGTCTATAGAAAACTGAATGAACCACGGCCAGTATACCAAATGAGAAAGACTTGATTGTGATTTGGTGTGTAATTCTTTACCTTTTTATTTGGACAAACTAAAAAAAGGAGAACAAAGTATATTTATAAAGTTACCACATAGTAATTCCTTGTTCAGAAGAAGGTACCATCAGCAGTTTTAGAAGTTACTCTTAAGTGCATATTCTGCTTTCCAGCCTTGTCTTGTTGCATGTATTTTGGCTGCCAGTATTATGGGTGACAAAATGCTTCCTTCTCAATGGTGCGATGTGATTCTTCCTTTTTTTTTTTTTTTTTCCCTTAGCTGCAAATGCTTTTCTCAAGACAGCTCTCAAATTAATTAGAAGCCTTAACTTTCCTTTAGAGTATGGGCATGTGCAGCTCACTGGATGGTATTTTTGCTGAGAATTGCTTAATAATCTTGTCCACAGGATGACTTTCAGCTTCTGCCTAGGGATTTAGAGCTGGGTATTGTGCTACAGATCTGTGAGCTTTCGAGACAGCATGATGTGCTGTTCTAATATAGGCTCTTCTGATTAGCATATACACAGAGCTGGAAATGTGGAGAATTTATAAAATAAATTTTCAAAATATTTTAGGTCATCTGAACACAGTTACTTGGATATGGTATCTAATAGATAATACAGATAGATTGCCTGCCATGGTTTTGGTGTAGTGGTGATGTGGTTTGTTTTTTTTTTTTTTTTGTTTTCAAGATTTTTGAACCTTTAATTCTCTTTGGTTATTGTGCAATTATGGACAGAAAGTTCATGGAATGGGAGTTTTGTAAGCAGGATCTTGAATGCCATATAAGTTTACAAAATTATGGTCTAGGAGTACCTAGTACTATTAATAATCTATTATGTTTTTAAAGATTACCGTGTTATTAAACAAAATAACTGTGAGGAATCACAGAGCAAACTTCCTTCAAGTGCCTTAAAAAGAACCCCAAAGCATCAGTTTGGTATTCAAGTCACGTATTTAAATTTCCATGGCCTTCATCTTGCAAACATTTGAGGATATCTTTATATGGTATTCCATGCATTCCGTCTGATCTTCTATGAAGTTTTGAAGTTCTAGAATAAGATTTTTTTAAATGACTGTTTTAGTTTATGCATAATAATATAAAAATATATTTCTCTCGTTATGCAACCCCATGCCCAATTTTTCATCCCCTTATTTTTCATCTGAAAATATACAATAAAAGAAGTAATTATCATAGAGGAGTAATCTCAAATTTTAAGCTGTCACCTGGCAAACTGTAAAAGTATTAAAAATTTATTAATGACTTTGCAATCCTATATAATGTATAAGTAAATTGTTGTTTCATGTTATGAAATATATTGATTAAATAATCCAGAAAAAGTATATTTGCAGTTATTGATTAAAAGGCAAGGTGAGAAAAGGCAGTTGTTGCTGTATTTGCCCTGGATTCTGTGTCAACAGTAAAATTATGGAGGCAGCTCTTTAGTAAGCCTTTAGTAACTATTCGTCTGTTTTTACCCTAGAAGCTATGGTAAAAGTATGGTATTTCTAAATGTTAGTGTTTTGTGTAAAGAAAATGATTCTACCTCTATATAAAGAAAGAATATAAGCAGTTTTTGAGGATTAATGATATATAGTTTGTCAATTGTAGCAGAAAGAGTCTTTTTAAACAAGATTCCTGGATTTGCATGAGAATTCAAAGACTCGGAAGATAAAATAACTCTCTAGGTATCAAGTATCTCTTTTTGCTATTCAAAAGCACGAAGTCCCCAGGACATTGTTAGCTGGTGTTAAGATGATCCCACACATACTTTGCAGAGTGTAAATTATGTAATATGACAGCCAAAGCGTCGGGAAAGTCCGCTTGTGTAGCAGTGTAACAAAGTACCGTGTATGTTGTTGTTGAGTATGACTGTTGCAAGGTAACGTTCCTTGTGAACACTCTGTCCATTGGCTTTGCCATCCCAACTGTTTGGTGCTGCAGCCTAACATTCTCTTTTTCCAACAGACACTCCCCACTTTAGGAGGTTTGCTCCCTGAGGTGCGTAGCGGGAGGCGTCCATGAACGCTCGAGTACTAACAGTTCATGATATTGTACATTCTTTCTGCTATGAAGTGCATTTTGGGGCTGAACCAAAAATCTCAGATATGATACTCTGGGTTATTATTTGGAAAGTCCTGTCTTATTTGTCAATTGTTTCCTGATTTGGAATATGGAATAGATGCAATTGAGTAGTTCTCACCTGGTAGTGGTCTCTCTGGAGCAGTCTTGAATGATAGAAGCTCCAGCTAATGAATATTGACTTCAAAATGGGAATTCAAGGGGGAAAATAAGACATGAGAAGTGCAAAAAGGGGTGGAAAAAATTTTTATTGTGGTAAGTACTATTTTGGAAGATATGTGTGCTGGCACATACCAAAAGAACAAAAAGCTTCGTTCTTTGAGCCATCAAAATGTACAATAGCATCTGAATTGCTGTATTCAGTATCTCTGTCAATGTCATGCATGTTCACTAAACAAAATGGTTCACAGATACATTGATCATTTTGTATACTTTATTTAGCAAGATATTAAAAATAGCACAACTGTTACAGAAATACTTCTTAAATTGAAAGATAAATTTTTGCATTTTATAAAACCATTTTTTAATGCATGTCAAATTTTTCTTCACATTATTAGAATTTTTAGGCTGTTATCCATTCTTGTCTTTGTTTGTTTTTATCTACTTCAAAAACTAAATTTTTTTATTTCTTGACACGCTGATATCTTAGTAATGTTTTAGTTCCCATAACAAAGATGCTCTAGGTCAGGCACAACTGGTATTCCATATATAAAAGAGAGGATCTGCACAGTAATATTAACAAAAAAATAACATGAAGTGGTAAATCTTTTTGTGTTCTGTTAACAGATTTATTCATTTGAATTATGATACAATTCATCACATCATGTCATACAAACTATGTCAAATCCTCACTAGTGTGACACATACCTAAAAATTACAGGATATAAACTCTAGGAAATCTAGAATCTCATGTCGGCTTCTTCAGAAATGTTTTAGAGAGCACCGTTGATAGACATGGTGACATGTATTGTGATATCATACTCATGTAAGATGGGTGATATGAAATACTTCATTTGTACTTTCTTCAAAAATCATTGGTGAAGAAAGCAGAGTTTCAATGTTAATGAGGTCAGGTATCCATCTTTGATCATATTATTAACGCTCTAGACAATTCTGTATTGTGAATATTCTTTTTCCTTTATGTTACCTGAGATATATGAGCTAATCTTGTATTGTCTTTGTCAATCAAGTGATGGTTTTGCTTATGGGACAGGAAATATAAACTGGAGAAGGAATGGTAATGCAGCAGTCATAGGACTAAGGACAGTGGAGGAAATTTACTGCTATTTGTATTGTGCTGCTGTTTGTATCACCCCAATATCCAAAACTTTGCTCTGGGCAATTGTTACTGCATTTTATTTGAGTCATTAATAACAGTGAATTTGGGCATTTGTCTCAGCAGTGTTTTAATACCTTTTCCTCTAAACAGTAGCATGATATATGCAAGAAGATTTTTAGTGCCACACTTATAAGTAGGCCTCTTTGGAACAGGTTTTTTTTTTTTACCTCTTTAAATGCACAAAGTCAGTGTGCTGAGTCTGTTACTTTTTTGCTAAATTTTTCCTTGAATTATCAAAAATGTGTCCTTTAACTTGAGATTTTCCTAGATGTTTTTAATTTGCTCTTCATCTCTGATTTTTGCTAGAAATCACAATTTTTACCAGCTTTTTCTCTGCTTTACTGACATCTGATTTGATTTTTGAAGATGTTGCAGTATTCATGAGCCAGATTTGGCCACAATGTAAAATCCTGTTTAACAGGGTATACTTTCTTTTTATAAAAGGTAGTGACTTTTAAGTGTAATTATTCACAAGGTTGTTTAAAACGTCAAAGCAACTTCATAAATTTGTAATGAATGTGAAGCTTCCTTCATATGGAAGTATCTTACTTGCTGTCCTTGGGACTAACCAATGCATTGTGCAAAATGATTTGTATTAGTTGCAAAATTTTCTTCTCTTTGAGTGCCTCATCCTGGTTCTACTTTCTGAAAAAATCATCGAATAAGTAAGTGCAGAGCTGATGATTTCTTACACAGTGATACATAGTGTTTTTGTTTCTGAGGTTAAGGATGAGGTGAATAGCTCTAATTGCTTCTACTGTTTTCTCTTTAAAGTAATGATATTGCAGTCTAGAGTCTTGGACATTGTCTTGCACCAAGTTACTCAAAGTATCCAGGAGTTCTTTTAACTAACCTCTTTGGAATCTCACTGCAAACAGACAGTTCTGTAAACTCCTGTTTGGTTTTTTGTTGTTGTTGTTGTTGTTTTTTTTGTTTGTTTTGTTTTGTTTTGTTTTTTGTTTTTTGTTTTTGTTTTTGTTTTTTTTTTTCCAGTGGCATAAGTTTATACTTTTATACAAAATATGGTCAGATTGTCACAGTTCCCCCAAGCACTTGGCTACCCAAAGCAACCTAGGGTGACCTGGACCACTCTTTGCATCAGATCCAGACTGAGACCCTGTCACTCTCAGTTAAAGAAACTGAAGATGGTAACAAAAACAGTCAGGTTCTGCATTTGTGTTAGAAGGCACTGTATTAAGCTGGGAGTTATTCCTGACAGAATGTGTGTCAGTGCTTCTTACCAGTAAAAACTGCTCCTGAAAGAATTTCGTGGATTAATTGCTACTACGATCCCGAAGGCTTTATGGGTTTGGCCTGGTATGGAATGTAAATGGTAACATTTAATGAACTTGTTACTGAATGCAGTTGCAGGGGGTGCAATGATGTCCTTCATGCTCCTTTTCTAGTGCAGCAGCTTTGTGCCAGCCATTCCCTTGACTAGTTTAAAGCTTCCCTGCACTTCTGAAGTGAGGAAAGCAGCTGGGGTGCAGTTGGGATTGGGGACACTGATTCTGTTTGATAAACATCTGCTGTCTTAATTTATGGTGCATTTTTTGACAACCTAAAAAGACATACTGGCTGCAGTTTATAAATAGAATAAAAGAGATACGAGGAATGATAATACTTTTTTCCATGCAGAGTTCTCTGAAACGGACTGATAACAGTTGAAAATATGATTGCAACAATATAATTCTGAGATTTTGTCTTTCAAATAACCATCTCGTTGTGCTATGTATCAGATGTAGATACACTTAGAATCTGATGTAGATTCTGGTTTCCTTCTGATACAAACTACATGTTTTATATAAAGCTACTCAGCTAATTGATTATGGTACATTTCGACCAGATGTATTTTGCCAAAGTGGTAAAGTACTCTGAAGCATCTAACCTTTACTAGCAGTCAGGATGAAATTTTGAAAAAAATACTGATATCTTATCAATATGCTTATCAAACAATGAAGTATATTGTATGATTGGCTTTCAAGTTTCAGAATGGCATCCTGGTAATGTCAGATTATCTTTTCACATCATTGCATTAATTTGTGTTGTGACTGCACACTTTTCATCCATCTATTGCCTAGTCATTATGGAATGTCCAGGCACATTGATAGATGCTATGTGAAGTGGCCAGACATTGTGTATTAACTTTACTGAGATCTCATTTTCATTAAAGCAGAGTCTGACATTACTTGCTAGTCAAAAAAAGCAATGTTGTGGAGGTACAGTCTCAGTTACAGTTGTACAGCATTATATAATGTGTTAAAATGTTCCTTTTTCTCCTTTTCTCTTTTCAAGGAAAGGCAAGCAACAGTGAAAAAAGAAAAGAGCTGCCCCCAGCAAATGAACAAGATGGGAGAACGGAACAAAATGCAAAGAGCAAATTCTGTCACCGTAGATGGACAAGGCCTTCAGGTGTGATTATTTTTATTTTATTATTAAGCAGATAATTTTAAATATGAAGTGTGAGATATGTTTAAAGTGAAATATGCATTCACTCTTCTAAAATTTCACGTTTATGTATTTTAAAAGGCAGTAGGTAAATTCTTACATTCGTTCAGGAATCCTGTGATACACATCTACTTCTCCTGTGATTGTTAGGATTTCCTAAGACATTAAAGGGGAGAGGGGACTAGCTCTAAAACACTGTTGTCATGGGGGGAAGCTGAACTAGTTTATTTTGGTGTTTGTCATGCAGTGGTTTGTAAATTTACATTGTTAATCTAAATCTGTCCTGGTAACTGTTACCTATTCTCATTTGGACCTGCTAATTTAATAGTTGGAGTAAACTTCAAGGATGTTATGTGTCCAGGTATCTCTAAGTAGGGTATTTGGCATATCAACATTAACAGTGGTGAGAAGCAGCATGTTTTCATTACTAGCAATATCTGTAATAAAAATGAACGTTTTTCTACTTGAAAGAAAAGTTCATGTGTGTGAAGAGCTAATGTTATTTAAGGGTCGTGACAGAGGCATGCCTGAACTGCTGACTTCTTTCCCTTGAGATAGGAGTAGTTTTGAGTGAAATCAATGTCTGTATGAAGGATGCTGCTGCTTTATTTCCTCAGGAGTTAAATTATCATCGTGATAACAATGTGATAATCATTTAATATACATAGTTGTCGGTTCTCTCTTTTGATATGTTGCAATTGGGCTTCAGTAAAAAGATTCCATTACCATATATCAAGTACCTTATGCCTCATAATTATTTCATCTTGTTGTGTCAGGATGGGAAGGTTTATTGTATTGTTTTGTCTTTTAGGTTAGTCAAACATTCTTGTTATGCCAACCTAAAGAAGGGGAAAAAATCCAAACAAAACCTGAAAAACAAACCCTAAAACCTATCCAGTCACTTGGCTGCTTCACTGATGGTATAGTTGGATATTAGAGCAATCATTATCTATTGCTTTCAAGAATCTCTTCCTATACTTATCATTTTCACAGGCTTCATTGCTATCCAGATCATCTGTGACAAAACATGAAGCAAAAAGTACTAGTCTTAATTGAAAGAAAGCTCAAGTTCTGTCTAATCAGTCACGGTGTGATTAATAAGTTTGTGCTAAAGGAAACACACAGTGTTTTCTAACTTTTGGGTGATATTCACACAATCCCAGTGAGACAAAGTATTCTAGATAGAGGAGCATCTTTGGCATCTCCTTTTGATTGCAACACCATGTATAATGAATTTTGTGTTTACTCCAAGCATTAGATGACTTATGCTCATAGTTTATTTTCAGCTACTTTTTGTCTCTATTTCCCACTCATGTGATACCATGCCTAGGATGTCATCTACTCAAAACAGTAGCTTTTAGCACCACTGACTCTTCAACACAGAACTTTAAATTATTATATGTTCTGCTTTTAGGTCATAAGATTTCCCCTAAGTTTTTTACTGTGATCCAAAACTTGTGTTCTATCTTCTCTTTCCAAGGTGAATCAAAGGCTTGGGTTTCATCCTTGCTTTTCTTTAGTACTGCTAGAGATGGAGAAAAAGAGTGGGAACAAAGACGGTAGAATTATTATTGAATAGATTTGAAGTGTTTTTCGAAGTGCTTGATGTTCTGTAATGACAATTTATAATGTAGTGTGCATGACACAGTACTGGTAATCATGGTGATAACATTAGAAATAATTCTGCAGTTATGGCCCTAATTTGCTGATTATACTGTGGTCTTTGTTTTTCATAGATGGATTAAATTTGTTTTGAGTAGCAGGAATCCATCTTAGCATCAAATATTTAATTTTTGATTGGCATTAAAAATGATAGCCTGTTGCGAATGTAATTACTATGAAGGCTGAGTGGACCTTGAAGGCTATCCTACTGAAAGGATGGGATCAATGAGAATGTTAGGGCTTTTTTTCCTCATGGATCGTGTAATTTTTCAACTATTTTCACAAAGATGTAAGATGCTATAAATATAACTGGTAATTAATGTTAGTATTTTGCCCAGATATGATCTGGAGAAAACATTCTGTATCTGATCAAAGTACACTACTCTAATTCTCCCATATCTGGCATGCTACTCTGTTTCTAATACTCTGATTCTTCTGGCATGGTCTCATTTTAGCAAGATCTTCAGTAAGCAAGGGTTTTATTTCAGAAAACTTAATCAGTATGTTAATTGCATTTGTTTATGATCTAAGTTCCAAGGTGAAAAAACAAAGATCTTCATACTACTATTGTTAGAGCTCTGTTTTCAATATGGGAGAAGCTATGTATACATGATCTACTGCCTTTTTTTCTTTTTTTTTCTCTTTTTACTTTAAATCACTTGTCCTGTAACATTGCAAAGATTGCCTTTAAATCGTGCTAGATTAGGGCTTGAAAATGTTCACTAATTTAGTCTAAATCTTTAGTTGCATTTCATTATATAAAAATACCGTATGTTATCTGGAGAAGTAATTTGGAAAAGCTGTAAAAATTTAATTAAAATTTATTTTGGAACTGAGTGGGATACAGACTACTTATTAGGTTTTTTTTTTCTTTTTGGGATGATCCAAACCTTTCTATTTGAAATAATCTCATTGAGTCTTGAAATTAAAGATTTGAAATAGAAAAGTCCATTACTTAGCTTTTGTTGAGAAAAAGATCAAGCCCAAACCTTCCTTCCATCAGACAGAGTGAGCAGATAACTTAGTGGCAGTGGAGGTCTGCATGACTTAAAGACAATTAATCATAGTTAAGCACATTCATCTTGCTTCTTTCTAGCTAACCAGCATAATGATCAGGATTATTATTTCTAATTAGAGGAAGTAATAGATCATGTATAACCTTAGGATGAGTCCCATTAATTAACCTGCGTCCTAAGGGATTTCAGTAGGTATTCCATCTCTGTCACAATGAGTACCATTGGTTTACACTTAGTTCACAGGAATAAACACCATGGGAATTGGCTAAATAACTAAAATTGATTAAAACAGTAGGTAAAAATTAAATATATGACAAACTTCACTGTATTCTGTATGTTTCAACATACAGCACTTCACTGCACCAAGTGATACTGAGTTGGTTTTATGCTAAGCTTAATACCACTGAATTTGTGGACTTTTCCATTATTATTTGTATGTACTAGAACAGACTTGATTCTGGTTTTTTTGTGAAATCATGAATAGAGTTGACACACTAGTGCTTAACATTTCCTACTAAAAGAAAAGTGCTTTTAGATGGCTGTAGAATTATATGCATGTATCTATAGTATGCCTGTAAAACTCTTTAGCTATGTTTTTCAGGTTCTGTCTTAAATGATACTTTATGAAATCTTCAAATTTTGTTATTTCAGGAATTATGAATAAGGATTTTGAGCAAGGCCTTTCAGTGTATCATTTTGAAACACAGATGGTCCTTGCTTCATCTCTGAAATTATTAGTTATGACTTTGGAGATGCTGACTTTGAATTCTTAATATACTTTCAAACTTTTTGGAATTGGTATAAGTCTTAAAGTGATGCTTCTAAATATGAATAGTCTAGCTTCATGGTTTAAGGAGCTGTGTTAAAGGTCATCTGACGTAATTTTTTTATGTTCAAGTCTTTGGAGTAAAGGCAACAAACACACACATGTTGAAGTGCCTGAAAATACAGACTAACCCTATTACTTAGAATGAAGGTGTTACTTTGTGAATGTGTAAAAATTTCCACACACACACAAAAAAATTTAAAAAATAATGGTAGAAGGCATTGTTTCCTTCCTTCTCCTCAATATTCTTTTCCTCAGACTTGCCTTTCTTCCTTATGGTTTCTCCTCTACATTCTTAAGTTCTTCAGCTTTCTCAGGTGTTTAAAAGAATTCCTTAATATTATGGTTGCCACATTTTAAAGTGTATGTGATTACATATTGTATCATATATTGCAGGTATTCATTGCCATAATTCAAAAAAATCTGTTTACTTCAATGTTCCATATAGCTATAGTTGACCTTCATAGTATATAATATAGTGTCATTTCTCACTCCAAAATACAGTTTCTTTTAAGATTTTTTTCTTTTCCTTTTTTTAAAGGAAATTACTGTTAGGATAATTAATGCATTATTTGCATTTAAAGTTTTCTTCTCTACTGATGGAGATATAAATATATATACATATAAATATATACATGCACACAAATATATATCTATATATAGAGAGATAGGTTATATATGTATGTATCTCAATATTTCAGTGGCATTATTGGTTAAAATGGCAACACAGCTGTAAAACAGCATTAAAAGATAAGTCACTTGAAATTTCTGGAAAATTAATGAAGTGAGGATTATTGCAAATTATGCTTCCAGCTGGATTACATAGCATAACATAGAGTTTGCATTAAGCTTTTTGTTTTCTGTCTACTATAGGAAAAATGAATGCAACACACAGCATTAATGAGTGGCTGTGTTATTCCCTTCTTTTAGATCACTCCAGTTCCAGGCACTCATCCACTTTTAGTTTTTGTCAATCCTAAAAGTGGTGGGAAACAAGGAGAAAGGTAAGGGATTTTTTTTCTTTTTCTTTTTTTTTTCCTCTCTTTCTTGATTCTGGTCTGTAAAATGTTTAAAAACGGATTTTAAAAGTTTGTACATGAGAAAAAAAATCCAAAATTTTATATTGTTATTCCTCACAGTTGAACATCCTACATCCCTATACCTATAAATTCTCCAGTTAAAAACAAGGGTTAGTTCTATAGTACTGTTTAATTTCAAATTAAAAATAAAGTATCTATATTCTGTGCATGGGTTTGTGTGATTTGCATGGAGATGTGAGTTGCCATATCTTGTATTAAAACTTTAAAGTGCTAACAGTTTTCTTTTTAATCTATGAATGATTATACAGGCAAGCCAGTGGCCAGTAGTTTAAATTAGAAGCAGTATTCCATTTTCTAATGCATGATTTGCTTTTTGAAGACTTAGAAGTAGAGGCTCTCAAGCCTCTTCATAAGATTTCCTTCAAGTAAACTTTCTGATTTCTGTAAATAGGAAGCATTCTAAAAATCCAGTTGAATTATTAGAGTTGAACACACAAATTTAAAGACATTTTAATTTTACATGTCAGTAATTACATTGATTTAAATTAAAAATGTCTGAGTTTATTAGTTTAAGTGTCATTGTACCAGAAGCCTGATAAAATAAGGGTAAGGAGCATTCTCCTCCTACTCAGGCAGGAATGCTGAATTAGTTGCCCCCCAAACAGACTTTCCAGAGCATGTTTCAGGATTCCAAATGCTAACAATATGGCCATTTTTGATCATCCCATAAATCCCTAAATTTTGATAGCCTAGTTCACCGTGTCAGTGCTCTAACTTCAAGTCTTGAAAAAGATTATGGTCTTCTGGCCAGGATCCAGCTGAAGGGTGACACCTGTGGATACTTGTGATATGAGTAACAAGAAGTAAAAAAGAGGGATGCAGTGTGGTTCTAAAGCCTGGAACTAAGCAAGTAAACTACACAGGTTCATCTTTCCTTGCCTCCTCCACCCCGCCTCCCTTAGATCCCGTGCCCCTAAAAGTAGTCAAAGGGGACAAAATCCTGTAGAGTAGTTGTTAGGGTAATTTTTGGAGCTAAGGAAGGTTAACCAAAACTGTATTTGAAGGCCTCTGAGAGAACTGGTTATCATGTGAGAGCTGATTATGTAATCCCTGGACTGGTATACCTAGATATCAGCTAGGTGTGTCAAAGGCAGGTAATGATCTAAAAGATTAATTCTAAACAGTTTCAAGAAGATGCCTTTGCAGTTGGCACAGAGCATTGTGAGCCATCCTCACATGAGTTTCCATGTTTCAGCCACAGCAGCAGTGTGAGGCAGCTCTGGTTTGCTGTGCAGTCAGGGGTCTTGTGGAAGGAAATCTGCACTAGCACTCAGCTTGGCTTTTTGTAGTACCCACATGAAGTGAGTAGATCAGAGATCTAGTCTGCAATTATGTAGGTGAGAGGCAGGTTAGAGAGCTGCACTTACACAGTTAGTTATAGCCTAGAAACAATTTAATGAAATGCCGTTTCACAGCTTTCAGTTCCCAGCTCGTAATTGGTCTCAAGTGTTACTATCTGAATGGGCTTAATGCATTAGGGATGTCAGTTAATGGTAGATATTCTCCAGGATGAAAGCAAGTTTAAAATCTGATCCCCATCTCAAGCTCCTATTCCCCTTCATGTATTACAGTCTAACACGTCTCAGTTTATGTCAATGAAACTGTTACTGAGGCCAAACTAATCACAGGAACTATTTGAATTTTGAAAATGGATGCCCTATTCCCACTTCATTCACCAGGACCATTATCCACAAGTGTCATTACACAATTAAGTGTATAGCATGAGGGCAGGCACCAGCAGCTGAGTATAGTGAATTGTAAGAACCTCTTAAATTGGCTTTGATACCACACACACAAAAAATGTTAAATTGCATACTAATCTGTCAAGGTCACACACAATATTTCTTTTATAAGAGAAGCACATCAAAAGGTCAACTGCATAGTCATGTAAGCATATCTCAGGTCATTCACCATTAGAAGATAATATCTCAGTTAGATCTAAAGCCAGATTCAAAAAGGTTGAAAAAAAATCCACATATGGACTATTTGTTGAGAAGGGTGCTACACTCCATTTTTTAAGTGTTAATGTTTCATATCAATGCCAATAGCAAAACTGCAAAAAAGGATGTGAAGTGTGCATCTTAGTTTGAATATTCAATCTAAGTGGTGAAAACATTCTCAGGAGAAATATTATCAAACTTCCTTTAGTTTTCCTGGGTTTTATCTGTCTGCTTTACAGTCAGTAACCAGAAAGAGATTCCCATATATTCCCTACCCTCCAGTTTTGTGGCAGTTTTATGTTGTGGAAAGCAAAATCACAGGACATTTCAAGATATAAATTACTTTGCAAAATGCACAGTTATGGTGATTCACAGATTTCCTCACACTTGGAAGGGACCCACAAGGATCATCGAGTCCAACACTGCAGTAAATGGCATTCAGGTCAGGTTTTTTTATTATACTAATTTTGTAACCTGATCAGGTGCTGAGAGGGTGGGATTAGAAGGTACACTGTAACAAAAGTAAGATTTCCCTAGCAGTGAGGGGGGAAAAAAAAAGCCAAACAAGCCCACAACCTTCTGATTTTTGTAGGTCAGAATTTCATTATCTTGATTTTTTCAGATTAAGAAAATCTTTTACTGAAAACTATTCCTTAGTCTTTACTTGGGATTCTCTGTATTTGAGAGGTCATGATGAATGAAACTGAGATTTCTAATTGACTTTCATTGAACACAGAAAGGTTGTTGCAGATTCATGACTCTAGTGTTCCCACAGTTCCCCATATGAGTTTTTATGCCTTACTGTATGGTAACCTCACCCATTTCATTGCCATTACTCTTGGAAAGAGTTTATGCATCCATCTGAAAACTGGTTGAATAAATGCACACCACCAGTAATACGTGGTCATTTCCTCTTGCGTTTTGTAATTTTTTTTGAATCTCTCAAATGCAGAAGAAAAGAGCTTTGGTTCTTTAGTTTTAGTTTTTAAATGTTCAAACACAGGGGTGGTGGGAAACAAATGGATATGTAGAAAAAGTGCATTCATAGCACAAAAGTACGTTCTCTACAACCAGATCTTATCGATACATTATAAAACTTCCACTGTGTTAGAAATTCAGTTTTTGAGAATGTGTAGTGATATGTTCTTCCTGAATAAGTTTCTGCTTTAAAGACCAGTGCTACGACTTTCAAATATAATTGCAAAATAAAGAATTATGACAATAGCCCCATTATATTTTCTTCTCAATTAGGAGGTCAATAATTGCCCGTCATGTGAAGCTCAAGTATGTTTACAGTTACTTGGACTTGAATGATTTTGTTTAATAGACAATACATATGCTTATAATAGAATAAAAGTATAAGTCAATCTTTATTTAAAAGAAAGTAGAAATATACAATTAAAGTTGATGAATTTAAGGCTTTCACATACTAGAAATGGATTTTGACTGAGCATGAGACTGAATAGGAGTTCATCCAACCCAGGCAAGTGAATTCAGGCGATATCACACCATAACATTTTCAGTGGTTGTGCATGAAATGAGCAGGTGCAGTTAATTTCATTCAAAAAAAGCGCAGAACATCCATTTCATTCTAGGGCTATCGGTTTGGGATGTTTGCATTTATGATCCGACTAATCAAGGTAACAATTTTCAATAATCCGTGAATAGATGTATATATATAGTACACCATTCACAAAATTGTTTCTTTCAACAGAAAGAAAATACAACAAGCAATGAAGTGCTTCTAAAGGCTGTTGTTAAGGGTAGTGTTTCTCACATAAAAGTCCTTTTAAATCATGCTGTTGTTTTGCCATACTCATTACTTTGATTTCCACTTCCCCATTTTCCAGTTTATTTGCCTGACCAGAGGGTGAGTTTACACAATTGTTTCCTTGACAAATATGCTCTTGGATGCACTGGAGATCAGGTTCCATACACTGACGTTTCCTGCTGACTCCACATTCAGTGTCTGTGCAATACAGGTTGATGATACTTCTAACCTTTGCTGTTTTCAAATAACTTGGATTCATAGTAGCTCTTCCCTCCTCCCCTCTGACTAATCTGCCTTTTTGAGCTTTCATTTCTCACTGAGACAAAATGTAAAAGCAGTTTCAAATGATCTTTTTCAAATATTGTATGTCTGGGAGAGGAGATAACTAGCATTTTTTATTTTGGAGGGGAGTCCTTGGCTTCTTCCTTGTCTGATGTTAGGGTTAAATTAAGCCGATATTAACCACATCTTTAATAGCCCCTAGAGGACTGAAGATGCATCCCCCAGTTGTGGCAGAAGGCATTGTCATGGCCAGCTTTTTCCACAGTGTAGTCAACTTTATTCCCAGTTTTGAATTGCCAGCTAGTTTCTGGTCATTTATTTTCCCTCTTCTTCAGAAGACAGCTTAATTGAACTCAGCCCAAGGTGCACTCAAAAGTATTTTCTTCAGCAGCCGAGCTTTTTAAAGATGGTGCCAGCTCCTTTGGCATTCCTGAGATAATTTTCTGCCTCCTCAGTTATGCTAGCAGAGTATTTTGAGGTTTATATGAGATCATGGGCATGATTTAAATAAAAAGAAAAATGACAGTGAAGAAACTTCTCTGTGCATTTGCATTTTAAATTGAACCTTTTTAGTTTTCCAGATCACAGAATAACCCCAAAAGTAGTTACAGAAGCACAGTTTGTTGACAAGTGGTAATTTCATAAACTGGCTTCATTCATGAAATTGCATTTCATCACAGAAATGTCTTTTGGGGCATTTCCCACCACACCACCTCATGGCCTTTTCAGCACAAATCTCCAGTCACGAGGAAACCACATCCAATTCCTTTCTCACAAGTGGGAGCAAAGCATTGAGAGCCACATCAGTGTCACTGTTTGGTACTGTAGATGTAAAACTGGAGGGTTGAGTTACTGTCCATTTCCTTGCCTACCCAGTTCACCGTGTTAGGTCTGGGTACAGCTTACTGTGAAGGAAACATATATAAACAGTTTCTGACTTTTTTTTTTTTTTGAGAATGTATGTATAGAAATGGGTCATCGATTTATGAATTTTACACAGATTAGAATACATAAATGTGTTTAATAACTTAAAGCTTGAGGTGTCATTTGCAGTGTAAGTCATCGTGGAGTGATTAGCAGGTACTGATGGCCATGAATGGTATGCACTGAGTCAAGTACTATTCAGCGTAATCTTTTCTTTATTGCAGTTGGGCTTCTGGGTTCTGAGTAGAAAAACCTAGCCTCGTCTTTAATAAGAAGGCTTTTGTAGCATTTCACTGTTACCTTACAACAGCAGTATGAGTGTAGGTAATGGCTAGTCTGTTTTTTAGCACTAAACTTTAGGAAAATAACTCTTAGACCTTTGGGACTTAGTAAAAATACTGTTCATGAACTTCTTATGGTCAGCTACACAAATTAAATTAGCATCACCTTTGACCAGATTAAATTCTACACATCTCTGAGAAGCAAATCACACATACTAACTAGAAAACTCCTTTTACATTTGTAAAATGGGAATATGTATATTGTGTGGTAAATCCATTGTCAAAAGTCTGATTTAATCATCATCACAGCCATCAGCACTGATTTGTGCATACTTGTGAAATGAAACTAGTAATTTCATACTGACTTCTTCTGTCAGGAATGGCATCAGGAATATATTGTGTGTCTGTGCTTGAATAAAATGCTTTATGAAGCTGATTTCACTAAATAATTGAGAAGTTAAGAAAATATTCCAATTTGGCAATTTTACAGATAATTATGAATTTGTTTGTATTCAGTATTTTTACACACTTGCTCTCCAGCTACCCTGATAAATTATGCATTTCTATTAAGAAAAAAAATGAAAAAAAAATCCCTGAATGTGCACATAGATTGTGTCTAGACGGTTTTATTGTGCTGTATTTGAAAACGTGGACATTTTAACCTAGAGTTCAGCTCTTACTATGCTTCTGTTTTATTTAAGAAATTATAAAGAAAAGCAATAGATCAGTGGAAAAATAAATGCTTTCTTAAAAACATTAAAATATTAATTACCTTAAGGACAGAAACCTTAAAATTAAAACCAAGAAACATGAGTTTACAATTTAAACCACTGCCATAGATCCCAGGTGTGGATTTATTTATTCTGAGCTCCAACTCTTTTGTGTGCTTTCTTGTTTCTGTGTGAGAAAAAAAAAATCCCTACTGCATTCCAGTCAATGTAGGAAATTACATTTCTAATATTTGTAATGAAGAAACAAAATCTCTGTCATACTTCTAGGATAAGTAAACTCAAATTTCTAAGTTTACACTTTTGAAGAAGTATTTGCTGAAGGTAGGACAGCAAATGGGGTCCCATATGGGATAGGGCAATGCTTGTCATGCTGTATCAATAAATTGCTTCCTATTATTCAGATAATTTTAAAGTAACTGTAATTTCGTAAAACAATGCTTCAAATCTTGTTCATTTTCTTCCCATTCAAATGTAATTCTGAGGAAATGTAGTTGACCACAGGTTTTCTTTATCAGAATGTTTTTCAGTCTTTGCAGACATTTTTAGTGGGTGACAAAGCCAGTTAGCTCTTGCAATTAATTATTCTTGTAATCCTGTGTTTGCAATAAATTTCAGGAAGAAATCTCTCCTTTGCCATGGAGTTGCTTTAAAACAAATCAATATGCTTTCCAAAATGCCTTCTTGACTCACCTTTTCTTTTGTAATTATATCTCTTTCTCATATTTTGTTTCTGTCTGTACATAGCATTCAAATTGTAAATATCTTGTAGTACTTCTGTCTCAGCTTTATGCCCCCCAATACACTCTGTGTATGAAATATAATTGTTGTGTTCAAGTATTTGATTTTTTTAATAAATGAGACCCTGCAGTTCAAGTAATTATAGTATGTTCTGACTTTTTAAATTCTTCCTTTGAAAGGTTTTTAAAGAATTCCAAACATGTAAGTAAATATTTTCTCCTTGTCTCTTTTACCTCTTCAGAATTTATAGAAAATTTCAGTACCTTTTAAATCCTCGTCAAGTTTATAGTCTTTCTGGAAATGGACCAATGCCAGGGTAAGTCTACAGTTAATATTGTTACGAGGAACTCATTTAATAAAATACTGTATAATCAAATGAACAGACTGAAGTACATATAGCATGTTTGGAATGTATCAACACTGCAGTTCTCTGAATGGCTGCAGAAATGTATAGGTATTATTTGTTTGTCTGTACAAGTAAAGCTATGTCTCATATGTTTTGCTGAAAACCATGCATTATTCTCTAAGAACTGTGGGATAAACTTAATTCTCTTTGCAGCTTTAGCTCCCATTTCAGCAACCTGAGTTGTTGGGGGTTACTTGCACATGTCAGCAACCTCAAAGACTGACCAGCAAGACATCGGTTTCTTTTGCTTAAACACATATATGCACGTGCATAGGTGTCTGTAAAGTATTGGTGACCGTACACTTCTTATCAGTTACATAATCTTGGAAATGTAGTGGTTGGAAAATGACTATCCCGGCTGGATTGTGCTGGCAGTGACTTTTAATGTGGACCGAAGTGTTCTCTGAACCAGCTGGCATTGCAGTCCCTTGCTTAGTGTGCTTCCTCCCTGATTCTTCTTAATTTGCATTCGTGTGAAGACAGGAGAATTACAGTATATCAAACACCAACCTTTGCCTCCTTGTCTTCCTTTCAAGTAGTTGGTGCTTTGGTAGAAGAAAATTACACAGAGCAGTGCTAAATATCTGCTCTGTATGTTATTTTGTATGTACGGGGTGCTATTTACTTACATCACTGATACATGAAATTTTACATCAGTGAAAAAAGTTGCAGAAGAATATTAGGAGGTATATGTTCGCTGACATTAAGTTTACACTGTTGTTTGAATAGTTTTCTTTTTAATCTTTGCATTTCTTATTTCTTTAGACCTTTAGATGTGTGTAACATTGATGAAAGTGAAAAGCATATAGGGCTCAGCTCTTTTAGAAGTTCAGACATCGTGCACTGCAGTGTGGCTAACATTAACCTGCTGAATGGTGCAAAACCAGCCCAAAAATGGAGATAATGACATGCATGATTTCTTTCATGCCTGTAATCATCTTGTATCTGAATGCTAGTGTTATTTTTATTTCTCGATTGAAGTTTGTTGATTTTATGCTATTCTTGACACATATGGAAAATTTAAGTACTTTTAGTTCAAAGAATAAGTAGACTAGATGAATTAACTGAGACAAAACTAGTAACCAATACTGTTTAACATACTGTGTAATAGAAATGCCAAGCTAGAAATTGAGAGGATGATTTTTAAAATACCTGAAATATTTTTGTTCATGGTCATCTTATTTCTTCGAAATTTAAAAAAAAAAAAAAAATCCAGCTGCATTTTTGTCCATAAGTGACTTTGTTTTCATGAATCTTTCTGTGCGAAGGAAAATGCATTTTAATGCAGAGGCACAAGAGGGCAGTGTTAAGTTCAAGCTGAAACCCTGCACTGGAGCGATTTAAACATTAGTCTTTTGAACCAGGACAGTGTTTTTTAGAAAATGTTTTCAATTTCGCTTTCTGTTAGAAATCGAAGTAGTTTTAGTTCAGATTCACTTTGAAGAAAATTCTAATTAATTTTCAAACAGGCACAGCTTGTTTTGGTATAATTTTTTTATTCATTTCACAAAAATGAGTAATCCTAAATCTCCAGTTTGTCTCCTGCCATCACTTCTGGCCCCGGGCAATACTTTTCAAGCTGCATATAATTTGGCCCTTAAGTGAGAAGTTGAATAAACTCTGGTATTTCACTTCCCAGTACTTGTTTTGTACAAGTGCTGAGTTGCCTAACAAAATCTGCATATTCATCCATATGTCCACTCCTTCATCCATCTCTATAATGCCAGTTGTACTGGATTGTCAATCCAAAATTTATGTTTATTTAATGTTCTCATATTACATACAAAATTTCGGTCAAAATGGAGCAGATTTGAGTACTGTATTGCACAGAGAAAAGCAGAAGTATATTTCTTCATCTCAGTAAGTTATTTAGTAGAAAGGGATAAACATAATATATATTTATTTTAAAGCATTTATGATTACTGCAATACATTTTAGTTGAGCCTATTTTGAGATTTTTTTTTCTTTCAAGTACCATTTTCAGCCATGTTTACTCAACCTAGAGAATGTTTCTAGTATTAGCTAAGAATTTGCATTTTTTTGTTAGAGCCAACCTGTCTGCTTTAACCCATGGGTTAATGTTTTTAATTTTTGATGGCATTTTTCTCGTGGGCTGCTGTCATCAAGCAAGAAGATAACGTTCATGTTTCTTGTAACTTGAGTTCCATACATCTGTGCCTGACATGAATTGATATTTCCAGTTCATTTTTATCAAAAATCTAAGTATCCCCTTTTCAACTGGCAGAGAGAAGGGAAGGAGAACTAGGAGACTAAGAAAATCATAAATCTTAGCGAGGCTGAAACTGCTGGTTTGAGTTTTTTTAAATGGCCAGCAGCTCAATTGTTATGTCTATTCTATCTCTTTAGTGGGATAACAATGTTCTTGAAAAAAAAATGTGTCGGAATAAAGAACTCCAAAATAACAAAAATGCTCCAAACCAAAACAACCCCCCAAAACCACAAAAAAGCTCCACCTTTCTTTGTACCATTTATTGTGTGTTTTTCTATAACTGTGAGAATTAGCAGACATATAGCAGGACAACAGAAAAATACTTTGAGCAAGTTGACAGTGAATTTTAGTATCACGACCCCAGTGTACACTTACTGAAGTGGATTTGTTGCCTACTTTCATAATAGATGAGATGGTATATGGAGAAGTGCAGGAACAGCAGCAATGGCATTTCTTGCAGCTTCTTTGCCTCCCTGAGCTAAGGTTTTTGGAGCAGTTTTTGTCAAGACACGTGGTGTACATAGTCTGTGTAAAAATATGTACATGATGCAAATAAACTTCATGGCAGCAACTCTTGCCCTGGTTCCTTTCTAGCAAGGCCTGAAAATCAAGAAACACTAAGCCAAAGGGCAACAGCACACTTTAAACATGGGTATAATAATTAATGCTTTACACATTCTTTAATTAGCAGTAGAGGGATACGAGTGAGCTGGAAAAACCTTGTAAGCTCTGCAGCTGAACAGAGGCATAAAAGGTACTCCACAGTTACAGACCGCCAGCGTTAACACCGTGACGCGAAAATTGCTGGGCTGATGCATTGTGTAATTTGTGCCTAGCACCTGTGCTTTTTGCCATGAAAAGAGTTTCCCTGTTTGGTTGTTACATCTCTATAGGAGTCTTCTACTTCTGACAACAACTGTTATTGTGGATTTAATGATCTTGAAGAATCTGAAATTCAGTTATTGTTCAACTCACAGAGAGGTAAATAATAGCAGGGTGAATGGCAGTCGAGCCACAGAGCCGCAGGACTCTGTAGAGAGGTCAGCATTTCACAGAGTCTTTGTCCCTCTGAAAAGGCCTCTGTTCCCTTAAGTTCTGTTATTTAAAATGTCTAATTTATGGTATTTTTATACTCTATTACAGAAATTATATCCACAAAAGTTGTATTTCTTTGTAACTTCCATAAGCATTTAATTTGGAGAGCATCTACTTTTTAAATTCTAGATGCTAGTTTGCCTCAACAGGTGTTTCTAGATCTTAAATTCTGCCCACTTAAAAGATGCCCAAGACAGCAAAGATGAATCCCTACAACTTACACTGTAATTTAGCTGGGAGTGTACAGCACCTGGGCTTTTTTACCTTCACAAAGCAATAGGACTGTTTTGAAAATTACGCTATTTTCCTTAATTATTTGAATTGATTGCTAGAGCATTTCTTTGCTGTTGGACATTTGGAATACCCAGAGTTTTCTAGGAAGGTATATATACCAGGAATATTTTTAGAAGATAATAACTACATAGTTATTTTCATCTGAACAAAATATTGAATCTGGTCCATATTTTATTGGAAGAATAAATTTTTTGCCAAAGAATGGCAAAGCCAGCAGTGGTGGGTTGGTTGTACTCCAATGATAAAAATTATTTTTGTACAACACGAATCAGTAGTACTTAGAATTCACAAAGTCTTGACATATGACACTTAAATCCCGAATTTAGAGATCTATTTTAAGCAGTTGTTTAACAGTATTTTTGCCTTTATGACATCTGTGGTGTTGGTACCTGAAACCTACCCTGACATCCACTAGGGGATTATTCTCTTGGGCTGTAGACTGTCTTAAGTTTTGCTTCCACTGTGAGTGAAGAATGCTGAATGATTTCATGCATTGCTGTTATGACACCTTATGTGGCTGAGTACCTAAAGTTGTGCATAATCCACTGCTTTTGGATATAAGAGAAAAAGTCATGTGCAGGTAACTAAATGGAAAATACCACAATTTATGTTTTCATTACTGTGAGTAAAATTTCAGTTTTACTCTAATAAATGAAACTAAAATGTTAAAATAAATACTTTAGGTATTTCTCAAACCATTCTGTAAGAATGTGTATGTGTTTGCTACCTGTGCGTAAATCAATTAACTGCATGATTCAAAATCAAATATTTACATCCTCTAGCATTGGTATTTTATTCATAAATAGATCCCCTGCATTCCTATGGATTAGATGAGGTGATTATGAAAAACTGAATTAGAGTAATATAGGTAGCTGAAACAGTTGCCCTTTTTCAGGTGGAAATTACTGATTTATCAGCAGAAACTCAATAACTGCCCTTGAATTCTTGTTTCTGGCAAAATAAAATAAGATTAAGCTGTTTTCAATAACTTTCAGTGTTTAAAATTTTTCCAAGAAAATAGGATAGAATTTTCTATTCTGGTCTTTTAAATTAGGCTGAAGTTGCACAAAATCTTTACAATGACTTCCATTTTTTTTTAGTTTCACTTAAAACCACTTTTACTAAGTTATTCTCCAGCAGTTTTTCTTTAATTCTTTTCAAACCATGTGAAAAATGGTGAATAAAAAGTAACAGGTGCTATTAAAACACTAATTGAGTACAGTTTTCTTGGTAAGCAATACTGACTTTATCCCTAAAGGTCTATAAAGAAATGTCAAATTCTGTCTTTAAAATTGTAACACTTACTGAATCTGAATAAAACCTTTTAAAACAGAAAACTATGTTCCCTTCCCAACTCCTAATGTAGGCTGCACATTCTAATTCAATGAATAAGATTTATTTACATATATAATTATATAACTATATTTAATTTTATAAATTAATTTGATTTTATAAATATTTATATCTGGTATAGTATATTTATATACACTGCATTTATATATGCAAATATACACTCTAACATGCATTATTTTTATGTGTTTTGTGTGTTAGATTTTTATATAATGTATGTATAATTTTTACATTTCAATTTATAAAAAGAAAAAGTTATGTGAATTGAGCGCTGTACTTTGCTTGTAAAATCCACTGTCTGTGAATATAAAAAGCTCCAAGGAAAATGCAAATGCAGCTAATTGAAAATGTTTTTGACAATATGGTTTTGCCAGATTTTTCAGTCCCCCACTTTTTTAAAGTTACCCTTTTTTGATGAAGATAAACTCTACAGTCAAAACAAAGAGAATATTTGATATCCATATGGTGAAGAAGCTTGTTTATAAAAAGTGACAGAGGTTTAAGTCTATATTCTGCCAGTGTGGAGTAATGCTAAAATGAACCCTGTGCTTTTGGTGTTGCTTTTGGTTCATATTTTGGTTGGTTGGTTCTTTCCAGACTTTCTTTTCCATATCAGCTACATGAGGTAGAAATGCTTAAATGCTTTGAAGTCAGTACCCTGCTGTCACCTCTGGGCTGTAATTTGACTTTAAGCTGAAGTACTCTCAGTATAGGAGGCAATGTAATTACACCTGGTAGCTCTCTGCCAACACAACACAGTGGCTTGAATACTGGTGGCAGGAGGTGTTTGCCTCTATGCCAGGCCTTGGGAAGGGATGGACATGCATACCTGTGGGCCAGGGCACAGCTCAGTGCCTGCCTTGGCAGTGTCTCAGGTCACTTCCAGCACAGGATCTTCCAGCACAGACACTTATGAGATGTGTTCCCCACGTGTACCCAGTCAGATTTGGCACATGACAATTTGGGTCACAGGAGATCCTACAGCACTTCTCCTGCAGATGTGTGAAGTAGAACATAAAAGGGGTCAGAAGGGTAAGGCAGCCTTTAATACAGGATAAGTAAGCATCCTTCAGGCATTATATTTGTACTTGAAATTGCTTAATAGCTCTTCTGAGCAAAGAAAGTTACAGGGGATGGGACATGTGATGGGCTTAATTCTATGCAACTTGGCTAAAATTGAAATTCTGGTCAAAAACTAGTAGAACAAGAAGTTGTCCTTTCCTCATCTACATATTACATAACTTTTTTTGTCACTGTATTTTTATTTCCTTCTCCTATTCTTGCTTTTTTACTCTGTAATTTTTCATGTGTTCTTGATTTTATCAAGAGGTCCAAAAGAATTTTAAAACTTTCTAAGGACAGAAACTACATTCTCCCTCTAGCATTAGAATTTCATATGGGAAATGATTGGAATTAAACACCTGCAAGCTATTGTCTATATTTATTTGTATTCAAGAATTTCTGTAAAATATATTAGTTGTGCATTTATTAGGAGATTTCAAACTGGATATCAGATCTGGTCACTTCTATATTCTTACAGAATATCCAGTTAGACATCTTTAACACTAATGAATACAATATATGTGAATGAACATACACGTGCATACATAGCAGCACAACAACATTACTGAAACTTTTTTGTCTGGTGACAATTTATGTGTAAGGACTGATTTCAGCATGTGTCAAAAGTTGTCCTGAACTGATGCCTTCAAATTAAAATGTTGCACCTTAGCTTTGTTTTAATATATCCTCACTTTCCGGCATTCTGCAACATTGTTATAGAATGAAGTGGATGAGGGCGTGGTGATACTCACTTGATGGATATGGAAGCAGAAATAGCCAGGCAAACATTGCCAAAGATATTTTACTTTTAAAATTCGATTTTTAGGATGGTGGAATGAGGGCCTTCAATCTGATTCTTTCTCATTTTATATTAAACCATGATGTAAAGTTATTTTCACCAACCACAGAATGTTCAGCTTAATACTTCTACCAGAAATAAGCATTTCTCATATAGCTTTATAGAAAGAACTTCTCAAGTAAATATTATGGCTAATACATTTAGACAATGTAAGACGTTTCTGTCTTGAGAGACTACCTACCCATTTACAACTAAGTGAGCAGAGAATGTTTTATGACAATAGTTTCAAATGACACTTGAAATCAGATAAAGATTGGACTAACCATCAGGTTCAAACTTTTTCTAGTGTTAGTGTACCATCATAACCCTTGAGTTACTAATCTTGTTTGAAATTTTTCAGATGATACTGATAATGATTAATAGTAATGTTGGATTGCATTTGTCTAAAAAACTACTCTGTCAGCAGAAGTGACTTTTATTTTAAATGATCATTTGCTATTTACTGTTAAATAAAATGCCTTAATCCATGGCATGTTTACGTAATACAGAATTTTACTGATCATAATTATGTGTCTTCATTTACTCTTTTTAGGTTAAATTTTTTCCGAGATGTTGCTGAATTCAGAGTACTAGCATGTGGTGGAGATGGAACAGTAGGCTGGATTTTGGATTGCATAGGTAATCTATATCCTTTACATAGTTTTGCTTGCCTCATGGTTTTCATTTTAATGGCCTTCCTTATATACCAATGCATGCATACAGCTATTTCAAACAACAGCTTGTTCATTTAAATTTTTTAATGTGTTAGTTTGGGACATGTTTATTTTTAAGTGTTCTCAAATTGCAAAAGTTATTTAAAATCTCTAGACAAGTTCAGTGTTTCTGGATTTCCTGAAAGCAAGAAATTTGAATTAATTTTAAATTTCAGTTCAAAGTCTATTCCCCAACTGAATCAAATCTAACTTGCTCATTTCAAGACAATTAAATTTAGCTCACTTGCATTTTTTAAATTACCAAATTTTTGTTTATTATCCTATAATGAAGATAATGTATCAAGAGATCATTCAGTTTTGGAGTTCTTTCATAAGGAAGGCCCAGAAGTTAAGTCTAAGACCATAAACTTGGTCACCCAGGTGAAAAAGTAGAAGGTTCACCTCAGTGTTCATGACCGTAGCTATTACTCTTCTGTATTCACAGCTGGGAATAGCAGAGCTGAGAACTAGGGCGAAAACACCATATTCAGGCTTGGAAAATCTTGAGTATCATTGTTAATGAATGTTTGTTGTATCTATGATTTACAAAGTCTTTATGATAACAAAGTAGTCAATTAGGATTACAAAATCCTTATGATAATAAATGAGTAAATCAGGATTAAGGATGCAAGATCTAGTGCAGAAGGGGCTACAAAATGGACTGACTTGGTGAAACGCTCATTGTGGCACAGGCAGCATAATTTCGTATACAATCACTGAAACAAAACCTAACACAGTTATATAATACCATGCAATTAGATCATTCTTGTTCCTTATTTGTGTTTTTTTCCTTCTTTATTCACAGAGAAAGCAAACTTGATTAAGCATCCTCCTGTTGCTATCCTGCCTCTTGGAACTGGCAATGATTTAGCAAGGTGTCTGAGATGGGGAGGAGGTAAACACAAATGAAAATGCAATTTATTATGGAATTTTAAAAAAACCCCACCTTTTGCATCAACATCAACATTTGGATGTTTTTTTCGTAAAGAGCCCTTATCACCTTTTCTATTTTTGGAATGGTCTGTTTGTCGTTGTTGTATAGATGTGTAAGATATTAGAGGATGCAATCACACTTCATCTCTTGTTTGTAACTTCTGCTGACACCAAAAACATTCCAAGGTGTAATGAGAGTAGTGTATAGCTGTTTGGCTGGCTTTTTACCATCTGTATTGCAGTTACTGCTTGTAAAGGGAGCAGTCTTAAATGGGTTGTAATTGAGACTGTTCTGAAAGAGTTACTGAAAACATCTAATAATGGATTAGGAGTGTTTTATCTTTTTTAACCTGTAAAAATATTCAATGAAAAACATGTCTCAGCCTCGGACAAGTTCCTTTGATCCACTCCCTTTCTGTTTTCCTACAGAGGATTCCAGACAATAAGTGCTGTGGTACTATTTAGCAGAAAATGAGAAGGCAAAGGATGCTGAAAGAAGAATATTTATAAAATCAAACCTTTAATACCCTTTGCATCCTTTCCTGGGTGCATGAAGACTTGCTCTCAGCTCCTCCAAAAAACTGCATTCAGAATCTGAATTACAGGATAACTTGAAGGAGACACAAGGAAGAAAATCTTAGACAAGATTCAGTCTGTGGTGAAAGCACCTCAATTTATGGGCTCATAGCCAGATCTATTTCAGGTCTTGGTTGTTTCAGCTGAGATCTTTTGTATTTGGATCTTGGTTGTTTTATTTGGAACTTCTCAGCCTTTGCAGATTTCTTACTTCTTCTGTCTCATCAGTTTCCTTTCCAAATGTCTTCCTTGTTGCCAGATAGTCTTTAGCAAATTCTCAGTAATTTTCATGCTATAGCACTTTGCTGACCATAATGTTCTGTCAAATCATTTGAGAACCTTCTTTTTTCTCTGTCACAGCTGTTGATTGTTTACATTCTTGTAGTCTTAGGGGAAAAAAGGAAAACAAATGAGACAAAACCTATTCAAATCAGCCTTTCTTAACTTTCTGAGTTGTTCATAGAGCCATAGGATAATTGAAGGAGGTCACTAGTCCAATCTGCTGTTCTAAGCAGAGTCAGCCATGAGAACATTTAATAACATTAGCTGGGGCCTGTCCCTACCTTCATTTTTATTTATGTTCTATATCTTAAGTGATTCCATTTGGACTAAAGTAGAAAAAAACAAGAGGGAAATATTGTTTCATCAAATGATGGGTTTCATCATTCTTTACCCACTTGCTTTGTGGTAAACAATACCATAATACAGATTTTCTGGAATATCCATAGATGGGAAAGGAGACAGGGGTTCCAGAAACTAAATTGCTGGTGAGTGATTTCCACGGTGCAGAGAAATGGAATTGTGCATGCTGCTGTCATGTGGTGGTTAGCAGTAACTAGCAAAAGTGTGCTAGGCAACCATAAGCAAATATATCAGCAATGTGTTTTGAGCAGGGAGGCTTTGAGTGGCTTGCCCTGCTAAAGCTGTTAATAACACCAGCAGTACATATTGCTTGAACAGGAAATCTTGGTTTTTCTGCTTTGAAGAAGGACTGAATCCCCAGATCTTAGCTATCTAACAAAGTCATTTGTTCTGAATAATATTCAGAATGATAATGTCACTTAGTAAAACTCCCACAGTTTTTCTTCATGCACATGTGTGTATGTTGTGTTTACTCAGGAGTCCATAAACAAATTTTCTGCTCATTTTAGTGAATTACATGTGAATACTTATTTGCAACTAAGAGTAAGTTCTCTCTACAAAGCAGGATGAGGCTCATGAAGAAGTTGTTGAAATAAGCAAAAATGATACTTTTGCTGATAAAGCTATCAGCTATGGATTTGAAATTTTGGATTTGTTAGGCTAAAGTAGGTTGAAGCAATCCATGAAAATTAGTAGGTAGCTTTTAACCTTCCAGTGTCTTGTCAGGCAAAACAGTGATGTCTTTTTTCCATAAATTTTGAAATCAAAGGAAGTTAAATATTAAGATTATTTTCTCATCAAGAACATTTTGCAAAGTATAACCTTAGCTTTATAGATAATTTAGAAAATTCAAGAGATTGCAAAATTTTGAAAATCTAACTATTTTTTCATCATAAATTTGATGTCCACTGAAATCTGTAGAATTATTCTAGATTTACATGCTTAATTAGCTTTGTATTTGTATTTATTTTAATGACAAGTGATGGAAAATTGTCAATACTTGAAGCACAATCTTGCTGTTAAGGTCTTATATACATTGCTTTCATTTTTCCAGTCACAGAATCATAGAATATTTTGGGTTGGAAAGGTCTTTAAAGATTAGTTAACTTGTCCAACCCTTCCTGCAATGAGCAGGGACATCTTCAATTAGATCAGCTTGCTCAAAGCCCTGTCCAACCATCTAGAAAGAAAACGTAATGCAACTTTATTATGCTTGATTAAATAACTGGTTTTATGTTTTGCTAGGTTATGAAGGTGAGAATTTGATGAAGATCTTAAAAGACATTGAGAATAGCTCAGAGATTTTACTGGACAGATGGAAATTCGAAGTAATACCCAATGATAAAGATGAGAAAGGAGACCCAGTGCCTTACAACATCATCAATAACTACTTTTCTATTGGCGTGGTAAGACTTACGCTTATCCTTAAGTGATTTTCTGTTTTGAATAAATGTTTGCATCACATGCCTTTGAGAGAAGAACTGTTGGCTAGATATCATTTATAATGTTGTTTTGCTAGTGAAATGAATACATAGATGACTGACAGCAATTTGCATAAATTTACTTCCTTGCATTCCAACCTGAATTATTTTCCAGGACCTTCTATCTTCCTATTAATAAAGAAGATATTTGTGTTGTTCTTAATGGTTTATGAACAGCTATAGTACTAAATTTATATTGTCATTTTGAAGGTCCTATAAAAATATAAAGGAAAAACTAATTACTTAATAAGAACTCTTAAGTAATGTTTTCCATTAGCATTCATGTAGTCAAAACTGTTTAAAGGAACATTTGCATTCTTTATTTCTTCAGGGCAGTTTTAAATAATAAAACAATAATACAAAAAAGACTGCTTGTATCTTCTTGGTCCTGCCTTGTAGGGGAGTGAAGTTCACTTCAAATTCATAGTTTGAGTGAATTGAAGGGGGTTAAAGCAACTCTTCATGTCTGAGGAATTGCATCTCTGGTTTGTGCTTCTCAGTGGTTTTTTATGTACTATCTGCGCTTCTTAATATTAGCAGAATTTCTTTATTAATATTTGATTTGTGATTTGTTGTTAATTTCCAGTACTATTCTGAAGAAGCATTACTTCACACCTCATGTGGGTTTTTCCTAGGCCATTCCTCCTGCCTACATGCAGAAACCTACACTTGATTGAATGGCATTCTCTTTTAATTTTTACTCTTTCTCCAAGGCACTGTGAAAACTAATGGTGACCTACAACATACTGCACATTGCCTCATAGATTCTTGCCAAATAATGAGCACAGTCTCTAATCCAACATGAATAGAACTTACTGTATGAACTTTGTAACAGTATGGCAGCAATTGTACTTAATAACAAACGATCTAAATGTATGTTTAGAAAGGACAGGAAAGTAAAACTGAAAAAAAATGTGCTTGACGTGGGGCTCTTGATATTTTAGGAGCATAATTCAGGTTGGAAGGGATTGCAGGAAGACATTAGTTCTAAGCAGGGTCAGCTATGAGAGCAGATCACATTGCTGAGGGCATTATCCATTTAGATTTTAAAATCCCCCAAGGAATGCACAAGCTCTTTGGGCAACCCATTGTGGTGCTTGACTGTCCTTACGATTAAAGTATTTTTTCTACATCCTGTCTGAGTCTCTCATTTCAACATAAATAATCTGTCTCCCATCCTCCTGTCATATGTGCTGCTGTGAGGAGTCTGGCTTTGTGCTCTGGATACCTCCTCATAGGTACTTACAGTCTGTTCTTAGACCTCTCTGGAGCTGCTCTCTTAGCTGTGAATCACCTAATCTAGTCAGTCTTTTTAAAAAAATCTCTCCAGCAATCAAGGCCATAATATCCCAAGCTAGATACAAGAATTTTGGGGTAGCCAGTGTTCAAAACCCTGCTGAAGTTGAACATGGCATCCCTTGCTCTCTCCTAATCTACAAATTTAGTTGTTTTACCATAGGTAGCAATCAGAAAGCAATTTACCCCTTGAAAGGAAAATGATACACTAAGTTGAAAGGAATGTTGGAGACAGTAGCATATGTATGTGAAAGGTTTGGTTAGTATGTTCAAGCCAAACAAGCCTTTTTTTCCTATGGCAGTCTCAAAGCTCTGAAATGTACATAAGAACTGTACTATGTCTAAGTAAAGAGAAAAAGGTAAGAAACGAACTGAGATCTCTGTGTAACAAACTGTGAATGAATATGGGTAATGTTCAACCTGATGGAAACACAAAGCACTGAAGGACCATAAAAAGTGGACGCCAAGCTGTGTGACAGTTTCAAAGCAGGAACTAGAAAACATCTAAGAGCAATGTAGAATAAGATAAAGATTTTTCAATTGCTCACATCCATCATTCTGTCAGGATGGCAAGATACCAGGAGAGAAGTTCCATCTGCTTCCTAATAATACTGGAGTCACTGATACAAGCTAAATATCTAAGAAAAACGTGCATTAAAGTAGTCAAATAATATTTGCTTTAAAGAAACAAAGATACCACCACCCTAAGGAAAACCAAACCAAGAAACCTCTTCAAAAATATAGTAGGGTCATCTGAAAATGAAAGACACAGATTTGAGGAGCTGGACAAACATAGCTGGTAGTATTAGAGGACAAATGAGGAGTCATGACAGAGACAGCAAACATCATGCCAACTGTCCAACAGTGGCAAGTTCAATTACTGGTGTACTTTAGAGAAAATGGAAGTTTTTTTCCCCATAATCTACCAAAATAGGTTTACTAATCATACATGCATGCACTAGGATGATCATGAAAGAGTTCAGTAATGTCAGTATTGTTTTGTTATCACAGACTGTGTGCTTGGGCTTGCAATGCATTTCTGCAGTTGCTGCAGTACTGAAATTTCTGTCTTGTTCCTTCATTTAACCAACTTGCTGTTGTTATCAGAGGGAGTGTGTGTGTGTGTGTGTGTGTGTGTAGACAGAGTATTTCATTGGACATATTTGTCATGTTTAACCTTTGGATAAAACAATTTAACTTTTCTGCTTTCTTTAAGCATGCAGCTGCTTACCATTAGTGGTGGCTCAACATGTATATGTGGACAGGTGCTTTAAATAAGCCTGTGTTTGTAACACTTCTGGTTTATTTTATTCTAGCTAATTTTTTTTTGTATCTGAATCTCAAGCCTGGGAAAAAAATAAAAAACGCCAAAAAATCCCCCTCCAAGAGCTAAAACACTTCTCTAATCTAATGATATCTTAGAACTGGGAAATATTTTCACAAAGTGGGTAATAACTCTTCGGTTCAGTGCTTGAAATTACCCCCACAATAAAGCCTCAAAGCAACACCCAAGCAAACGAAATAATCCTCAGACTAAATAGCCATATACTCATGAATCTATGCATTACTCAAAGAAGAAGAGGAAAACAGTAGATAATGATTGCCTAAAAAATAGACCCCCTTATCTTTGCAAACAATTGTTCTCAAGTCTGCTCTCAGACCATGCCTGGATTGAGCCATTTTCTTCAGTGATGCAGTCATAGTAAAGTATAAATGCACATTAATAATTGTGAAATGGATGGGTCTATATTTTATTCACAATAAATGTACTCAATTCAAGTACACACAAAGCCAGATAAACATGGAAGATGGTGAAATAATCATGTGCTGATTGAGACCTGAGCAGCAGCCATGCAAGGTGAGTGACCAACAGACAGTGAGGTGAACTCTCACGTAAAACCGAAACCAAACTAGAGAACTTTGTTACCTTGAGAAGGACTTCCATGTGCACTGTCAGGAAACTCCATAATGGCATGACCAGAAATCTTACACAGTGCTAAGGTGTGAAGAAAGAGTTCTTTTAATCTTAGGGATAAGTAGCTTACTTGTCAAGCAATACTGTATTGTTGATACTAATCACAGAAAAGGGAGTGACTGTCAAGGCTGTTTATCTTTTATTGGGAAGTTTTTAAAGAATGTCAAATGTGTAGGAAAGTTATATTGCTTAGTTTTAGTGCTTCTCAAATGATTGTCTCAAAGAGAGACAAAATGGATGTTTTGATAATGGAAGGAATACCTCGTTAAATGTTCCGTTTTGATTAAACATTAGAAACCTTGGCTTCCACTAAATGCTTTTTTGAAAAGAGCGCGTGGAAGGGGGAAAAAGACATCTTACATACTTAGGGGTAGGAATGTGTGAGAGAGCACAACATCTCTGCTTTCTGTGCTTTCTCTTCGAGGTGAATATTCAAGAGAAATTATGAAATCATGCAAAAACCAGAATTCTTTTAAAAAACCCTCACAATTTTATTTGATATCTCACAATTAATAATTCTTATTCCTAATGATGAGTTTTTCAGAGGCTTCTCCTCGATTGAAGCAAATAGCTGTAGGCCAAACCAAAGGCATAGTTGTAGTCACCTGACAACCAACATTGCTGGACCTTGTTTTTTTTACATTTTTGTGTAAACTACTTGAAAACATTAAATAAAAAACAGAGTTTGGACTCACATAATGGCTTGTCTCAAAGAAGGTAACAGTTTTTAAACCAAACAACTCATCTATTTCCCATCGACTTTCCTGTTACTTACTAATAGCTCTTTTTATTGTTTTCCATTTTGTGGGTAATAATGCTGAAAGAAATTATGAATAGATGTTAGAATGCAAGTCCTAAAGTAGGTTTTCCAGAAGCAAGCATAATTTTGAATTTACTGGTCTGCCACTGAATTAGCTTAGAGTTTAGACTTTATGGAGCCAAAATTAGGTCAACATGAATCAGTACTGAAGATCTTTAACCATAAACATTTTCTTTCTGTTTTCTTTCTTTTTTTTTTTTAACCTTTTAAATAAATCATACATTCATCTGATGTTAATAGGAAATAAAATGTTATCAATGCTGTTTAACTATCACTTGAATTTTTGTAACTGCATAGAGTATTGCAGAGCATATGCTGCTAAGCCCCTTGCAGTTCTGTAGTTAGACTGTTGGAGCATCATAAACTGAACTTGCAAACATCTGCATTGTCTTTTAGTACAAGTTTGTGTAGAAAGAAATATTACTGCGCTAGATTATAAGGAAAATGATACTAGATAAACTGTGGCACAGTACAACCTTCCCTATGTTAAAATAGTGAATACCATTCTAAAATGAAAGCAGTTCTCACTGGTGTTTGGGCAGTATTCAAGGTGTAAGAATAAACCAAATTATATGGTACTTACTGGTATTTGCAGAAGGCAGTTCTAAAGATTATATTAGCAATCATTGTATATCCTTGTGTTCAACTGGAAATGTTCTGTATGAATGACTGATTATGTAACTCTGATTTTCATCCTCTTGGGCCAGATTCATTAAAATTTTGAACTCTTGTTTTTGACAGGTTATATAGCTGTTACATATGTAAAGAACATACATATTCTCTCTGTTTACACTTAAGTGATTGCCTGGTGTTCTGGCCAGGAGGACTGCAAGGGTTGCTGTCCCTTAGGAAACCAGCAGAGTCCTTTAGAGGCTTACATTCTTTGTAGATCCAGAATTGCTTCTCCCTTGTCTCCGCTGATCACCCAAATGCATGCTTTAGGATAAGCCTACTTGGGATCTTTTCTGTTGATGCTCTTTTATCTACATACCCTAAAGAGTCATTGTCAGCAGAATCAAGTTCCTTAGGAAGCTTAAAGCTACAGCTGATATTATTCAGATTATTTAGTTTGCACGAGGTACTTAGGATATGGAAAATATCTTATCTGTCTGCTTACTGATACAGGATTTGAATAAGAATCTTCCACCTTCTCTTCAGCTGAAATTTTGAATACAAGTGCAAACACATACACAGGAACATATTGGAGGGAAAAAAATGCTCTAGGACACCAATTAAGACAGTAACCTGGAAGAGAACTGGGATATCCAGATTCCTGTTCCATCTGTTGTTTTTGTCCATTTGATTAACTTGTACATGGAAATCGAGAAACTTAGTTTACTCTGTGTGACTTCTTTTCTAAAATCCGTAGGTAAAAGATTTTAATGCTGAAACAGAACTTACTGAAGTAGAACACCTCAGTCTTTCATTCAGTCCTTAGAACATGTGGTAATTGATTTCACTGCAATATGGTGATATTCTCACTTGGATGGTCTTCAACAAAAATATTTTTTGCAAGTGTTTTTAGTTAAGGCAGTAAAGATAGCTGAATGTGCCTGGAAATGTTCTGTAAGTTCTTTGAGAAACAAGTCCATATTATATGCTGGATTAATAAAAAACCAGCAGTTATCACATAGAGGGGAAATTTCATTAATACTAGTAAGTAATACCACAATCAGGATGTGTTCTCTGAAGCTTTACTATCATAACGTAGTAAAGGTCTACGACAAAGACAAGTGTACTTTTATGACACCTCATATGTTACTATCCAAATGCACTATCAAATAGGTATTTGGGGGCTCATGATTTAATATTCTTCAACCTTAACCAGTCATTAAGATTCTCTTATTCTGCCAGTAGGGAAAAATATGACTTCTTCATTCTCATAATCATAAATTTGAGCTTGTTAGGAGTCTATTTCCCTGTCACTGTATTTTAAGTCATCAACCTACACTTCCATTATACCTTTTTTTTTTTCTTTTCCTTTTTTGTTTTCTTGAGAAATGACTTTCATTAGCATCAACAGAAATTTTGACTACCAGAACTTCTAGTCTCAAATACCAGGCTTGGGTACAGGTGTTTGTCTAACTGACTGTGGGATCCCATAATCTTTTGTTTTTACATGTTATTTCATTATCTGTGTTATTTTTGAGTATATTTATTGCTACCAAAAAAAAGGTATTTATTATTGTATATAATATTTACAGCTGTGAATGAATTTAAGTTTTATGCTGGCCCCATAGTTTGAAATTTTAAAGCCTCATATAGAGTTTTGCTGTTCATGGTGGTAAGTAGGAAATTTTTCTCTGCATAGGAAAGTATCCTAAGAATATTTGCTGATTCAATGCAGAATTTAAGTGCATGCATTCTGAACACTGATGCAATGTGACATTTAAGTACGCGTTTAAACTTTCCTGATCTAATGAAGCAGTTAAATACTTGAGTAATTTTTAAACATTTTTTGCATTTTCACTAATATGACTGGACAAATACACATGTTAAATTCTGGGCATTTGGGGCAAACTGATTAATTATTCCAGTGGGGTTTTTAGGTATACATAACTAAAAATGATGTTTAGTGGTTTGCTGAACTAATATGAACATAAACACATGGCTAAGTGATTTTGTAAATCCTAATCATCAATTTGAATGTGCTAATGGAATTCTGTGATATATTGCATTATTTCTGTGCCAAGGAGGGAAGGAACTCTTCATAGTAAACAGTATTATTGCTTTGTAATCCAAAACACCTTTTTTTCCTGCAAAAAAAGGGTTTAAGAAAATGAACAATTCATCCATGTGCGAATGCAAATGTAATATTAAAAGATCCATATTGATACTGGGCTTCTCATAGTCTCAGTCATGTAGCCAGATCTGTAAAAATGGTTGCTGTATCTGTGGAGAGAACTCCGCTCTCTTTCAGAAAGAGCATGTTCAGAACACTTTAATCCCAGATTTGAAATACTGTTATATTGAGGATAGTTCAGTGTATCATCTTGTTTAATTTCCTTACATTGCTAATTTTTGCAAACTAGTTACACTTACAGGTTTTGCTACTTGCATGTTTGACTCTTCTCTACTCTTTTCAGCTATACTGCTGAAATACTGAAATTCTTCTGCAGAAATTTCTGGATATAATATATGGCAAATATGATGATGTAGGATTTTTTGTTGCAGGTGTTTTTTTTTTTCATATGGCAGTAAGCCACAAGTATATATTGCATGCCACGGGAAGCTGGATTTCTAGGATAATTCCTAAATAAGTAGAAATAGAAGGCTCTTTGCAGGTTTCCTCTCACTAATGTGCTGCAATATTTCTCTGGACACGGAGAATGCAAATTCCATAACTTAAGATATACTTAGTCTTAGAGTTTGTAATGTCTATACTGCAACACTGCTGGTGGTGTTCTCTGTTAGGTAGTTTCTTTCTGCCAGTGTGGATTTAGTTTACCTTCTCAGTCCCTCTTCCCATCATATTATCCTACCATTCGTAATGTATATTGGGGCACCCTGGCATGAGAGCTGTGCTGTACTTCATGGGATATGGAAGGTACTTTTGTGCAGAGAACTAAAGTTTTGTAGCTTACTCTACTGTGTAATGAATCTTACTACTACAAAAGAAAGATGATTTCCTGAGGTACCGTTTCTTTTATTTCTTATATGTGTAAAGGAATTCAAAGAATTTAGAATGTTCTTCCTACTTAGTTGGTAGTTTGTTTATTTTTATTTCAATGCTTAAGTGTAAATTTATGCCAGGATGTGCTCTTTCTGAAAATATTTATATATATCAAATAAGTTTATTAACACTTGTGTGTGATTTCCCTTTACAGCATTTAAGATTACCTAGGTTTGTGCTGATTGCACTGTGGGTTTTGTCAGGTTCAGTGAAAATACAGTTCTGTGGGCTATATTTAAAGTAGCAAGTAATTTTGCTCAGTAGGAATGTAGCAATTGATGCTGAGTCCCTTCTGTCTGCAAAACATGTAGTTTGGGAGTCCTAATTCAAACTGGATATAGTCTGTTCCCCTGCTATGAGCTGTCCTAAACAGGCTTGTCCTAAGGTGACCTAAATGACATGCACCAGTCTTTGCTTCGAAGAGAATCACAGGAAGTAGAAATGATTTGCTTAAAAATGTAATTGCTTCCTTACAGTTTTGCAATGAGCCTGGAAAAGTCAAATAGGTGTACAGTGTGTCTAACTTTGACTTACTGTCCTCCTCCTCTACTTTCCTATGTAGATTTTTTCCTTTGGTCATTTTAGGTATTTGAGACTTACTGAACTTTTCGTGATGTGGTGAGAATAAGGCTGAACACCTTGAACTAAGAAAGGTTCTCTTGTTTTAGATTTATGAGTATCTCATGGACTTGCTAGTTCTTACTACCTATTCCTGTAATAAAGTTATTCTTCTGGCATGCAGTCGAAGTCTAGAAAGTCACTTGTTTCCCTTCGTAAAAACCTTTTAGAAAAATCATAGGGAGAGTCTTTGGCAGTTACCTATATCCTTCTCTTTAATTTATAATGGATTTGTAAAATTTGTAAAATAGAACAATGTCAAATTTGGGAAAGCTAGGTATTAAATAAAATGCAGTGAGGCATAACCTTACTAAGTAGATACTACAAGAGGTATTTTTTTTTTTTTGAAGAAATGCAGTAAAATGAAAGTCGCAGTCCTCTGGTGTTTTGTCATTGCATACCCTAGCTTGTAGAGACTTTGAGTCTCTTTCAGGGATTTTGCTGGGGCGGGGTTTGTTGCTTTTGTTGTTTTGGGGGTGTGGTGCATTTGTTTTCATAAGGGAAGGGTCTACAGAGCAGCCTTATCAACAGCTAGAGTTACAAGTGACAGTTAAAAATGAGAGTATATTCCTAAAGACATAATTAATCTGCAGTGAGCTTGGAACAGCTCCTTAGCTAAATGCAACTAAATCAGTTACACAGTGTGTAATTAACTTACAACTATATTAGTCCTACTACAGTATTATTCATTATATATGTAAGTTATTATTTTCTCCATATGAAAGTTGTAATATACTAAGTAATGATTAAGACTTCATTACAGTATTTTGTTCATATTATCATAATATAATTGTGATCTATGTTCATTGTATTAATGCTGTTGTTTGTACTTCTTCTTAAACGAAATGGATGAGAAGAAAGAAATCCTGCCAAGAATGTCAGGAAAATGTGATGTGGGATTTTTTTTCACACACACTAAGAAGCATCTATATTCAATTGGCATCAAGACTTTAGTCCTTGTCTAGGTTTTGTAATTCTGCTTGTTAGTGATGACAGGAATGTATCAAGGAAAGGTAGAAGCCAATAAGACTTTATCTTAATGTCAGGAGTAAAGTAAATAAGCTTTAAAGTTGGTACTAAGACTAATTCAGAGCTTAAAGTAGGAGTAAGAACTAAAGAAATTGCTTGAATTAGAAAGGCAGAGTGTTTTAAGACACGTGAGGGTATCTATGGGAGTAACTTGAATCTGGGAAAGGTTTATGAGATATGCAAGCTGTACAGAACATAAGGTGGGCTGTGTGTACACTGATACCTTCACCTGGCTAAGATGCAAGACATATGTCTCTGTGTACACATGTAGAACTATGTGAAAAATAGCTCAGATTTCAATTGTAATCATTCTGTTTTCATGTGGGAGTTAATCCTGATACATGTAAACAAGTTTATGTAAATTAGTTGCTTTACCAAGTTCTCCCTGACAACATCATTTACCTTTTTGCCATGCCATTAAAGATCCTGTCTCAGAACTTTATCTTCACAGATCTGCCAGATCCCTACTGTGTCTTTTCAGACTGCCTGTGTGTAGCTGAGAGGGACCAAAGAAATCATAATCATGCTGACTCAAGTGCCCACTGAGGACATGATGTACAGTTATTTCTGAAAACACAGTATAAAACCCAGTCTATTACAGGTAACCAAGAGGGAGATTCAATTTATAGGCATTTTGCATCAAGTTAAATTTCTAGATATTTAATTATATACATTTAAGAAATAAATTCTTAAGTAACTGCTTAGAATTGTTTATTGATTAGGAAATTAGGAGTATGATGGCCACTGGAGATTTTTTTCCTCTGTCTTGTAATTCTGATTGTCTTAGTTTAAAAGAACAGTTCACCTGTTGGTTATATGCAAAATTGCTGTTAGCACTAGGAAATCTATCTGAAATACGGATCCTTTGAGTGCATAATGAATAGGATATGATGCTATTTTGGGGTGTTTTATGTGGTCATAACTGTTGTGTTCATGATGCTGTGAGGTAGATCAGTCAAAAAAGAGTAAGAAAGGCATTTTGGACGCAGACAGAGGGATAAAGAGAACAAATAATCAAACATATAAATCTTAGATTTAAGGTAGGCACCTCTACAGATTTGAAGGAAGAATTTTGTGTGTGAATTGGATATTAAATGGGCACAGGGAATTGTTGCTTTGTCATCCACCCTAAAATCATACGGTATATAATCGCAGTCAGTCTTGGGGCCAGATAGAGATTCTTTTTTAAGATACTCAACAAATGCTGTTTAGGAAGCAGTTTACAGTTTGAGGAGACTTGCATAAATACATATATATATATATATATATATATATGAGAAGATCTCATGTTCCAAAATATGTTAAAATAGCTATAGTATATCAGACATTTAAATTATTTGCACTATTGAATTTATGATATAGGTTATCCAGGGGGGAAATATATAAAAATCTCAGAGACCTAGAGTTGTCTGTCATTTACCATTATTTACATATCTAGAGAGTTGATAGCTTAATTGATATTCTTGTGGTACAAAAATATTCTTTGTCTCTCCAGATCTGCATGTTTTCAACATTTTGATGGCAAAGTCCCAAAAGAAACATGATTTAACTAAACTGAAAGTGGGTGGATTTAGCCAAGAAACACTTAGTCTTGTGTTACCATCTGAACCAGGTAGAACTAGAAGCAAATTACTGAACATAAGTTATTCCACGTCCTTACTGGAACATTTTGTACTATAGAGCCTCTACAGACCCAGCACACAAGGAAGTCTTGATTCACTATTTGTGATTTTACATTTCTTCACTTAAACTGAAACTCCGAGGGTGTAGCACAACATATTCTTTATTTTTGTGACAATCCCAAGGCTACTTAAGCTTATAAAATGCCAAAGAATGGGTCAAAATCGTTGCTCTTATGCTGTCATTTTGTGTTACTGGTGATGTCACCAAGGCTCAGTGGACTGATGTGGCACTCAGGAGTAAGAGCTTTCCAGGGCATCCTGCTAAGCAATCTCACCACAGGTGGTGATTCCCATCCAGATCCCTGGAGGGACATGGACACCACTGTGTGCTGTGGTACAGTGTGCACCCACTTGCAGCTGCACCTTACTTTAGCACCACCACACCACATGAAAACTCTTCAGTAACTGCAGAATAGATGGAGCACCTTTCCAGGGCAGCTTGTGGTGCCATCCTGCTAATGAGGTTTCTGTCTGGAGGGCTGTCCTTGGCATTGCATTATTACTGCTGCAGTGGAAAGATGGTTCATTGCAGTCCCTGCGCTGACAAAGGACGGGCTCCTCAGCTGCTGAACCATCTTGGGTGTTCACATATGCTCTACTCACTTTTCTACTCTGGCTTTTCATGTTTCCCTTTTCACTGTGCTGTGTAACTCGTGATCTTATACTTTATAAATCACATTGCACCACAGTAGGTTTAGATCAAATATTAGGAAAAGTTTCTTCACTTTGTAAAGTGAACTGTAGTCAGGCATTGGAACAGGCTGCCCAGGGAAGTGGTGGAATCACCACGCCTGGAAGTGTTAAAAAATGTGTGGTTGTGTCATTTTTAGGAACATGATTTAGGAGTGAATATGGCAGTGGATTGAACTTGATGATCTTAGAGGTCTTTTCCAACTTAGATGATTCTGTGATATCAGAGAAGCATGAGACTTAGCACCAGTCACTTCAGAGCTATTGGTGTTAGCCATTCACAGTTTCTGTCTAGAGCTGTTAAATTTTTTTTGCCATGTTTATCCCATGTTTTAAAAAACAATCTGTATTGTGCGATATTGCATTACTTCTTTCATAGAAGTATCCTTGCATTCAAACAGATCAGGTAATCCAGAATGTTAAAGGAAATTAATGGCACAAGTCTTGGTATTATCTGGAGGAGATCATTATCTGGAGAAGCAGATGTAAATTGGAATTTTCTGGACTTTTATGCAGCTAGTACTTAGGAATAGCAAGATGCACAGATTATATGGATTCAGCCTTGCCATTCTTGGCCAAATGGAGGAAAAAAAACCCAAACTCGGTAAAGCACATAGCCTGGGAATCCCATTCTGATGCATACAGGGCTTGTCTAAATTACTGCAGCATTTTGATTCCCATAGAGAATGGCAGGAAAAAGATTTGCTGCCTTGCGTTTGTAAAGTCCCATAGTTGGTGACTTCTCTTGCCGTTCTCCCCCCTTGGGGAAACTGTGTCAAAGGGGGTGATGTCAGCTGGTCACTGATGTGTCTCCTTGTACAGACAAAATACTGTCTGTAACCCAACACATGAAACTGATTTATCGCCTACCTGAGATATCCAACCACTTTTGAAATATCCACCCTTCTGCTAGGATTACAAGGAAGGAAGCATCCCTACTTTTGAAACAGCAGTGGCTGAAGAATCTTCAGGGAAGTGCATATACTCTGTCATGAGCATTGATGCTGGGGTAAAAGTTGGGTAATAATGAAAATGCTTTTGCACTCTGGGTTTCTACTTGCCTCTCTTGATTTCAGTGAGAATTTCAGTATGGTGGTGATACTTAATTTGTTCTGCACTGAGTACGGTATGAAACTGAGAGGAAGGAAGGCTATGCCAATGTCTAGAAAAAATGCTGTGTTAAGCTAGAAAGAATCACTGTGGCAGGAGGGGTTCTGTGATAGTTCTTCAGGAAGATAAATATCAGTTCAAATACTGACTATTTTCTGCTTTCTTAGCAAAATAACTCTGACAAAAAGATATGAATTAAAAAAATTAAAATGGGAGTCTAATAAGAAAAAAGTAATTTTCTGTGATCATTTTTTAACTTATTAATAAGCACAGCCTTAGTTAAATGACATTTCCCTTCTTAGGAGTGTTATTGACATTTTGATATGAGACAGAGAGACCTTTAATGAGATCTCAATCAAAGGTAATATTTATATAATGATACATGAATTCATAAATGCTAGTCAAATAAAAATGCTGTAGCCCATTTTGGCCTTCACCTTATGAAAATCTGTACAGGTCATAAGATGAAAAAGCTCTGTGAATGACGACTAATGCTCTCTCACCTGACTGTCTAATTATTTCTGGCTAATTGTCTGAGTTAATGTCTGAAGCTGAATCTTCCAATATAACTTGATCCATGCAGAGAAAATGCATGGGAAAAAAATGAAATTTTCTCTCTTGTTTAACATATGATCTCCCTAATGTTTGAGTTTATGGTGATTTCTATTCGCATATAAAAAAAGGTAACACTTAAACTGTATGTTAGCTGCCAAAGAAATGTGCAGACAAGTAGACAGATCCTTAAAATTCCTGTTTCATACCTTTGTTTTTTCTGCTGATTTTGTTAAAATGCTTTGTTTTACTAGCCAAAATCACAGTCCCTTACATTTTGTTGTAGCTTCAGAGGGCAAAAGCCTATGAAAAAATCGTTGCCCAAGGTCCACCCAACTTGACCTTGAACACTTCCAGCAATAGGGTGTTCATGGGGCATCCCATAACTTTTATTTTTGTGTTTTGAATTTGCACTATTAAGCACAGATAAAATAGTGATACTGTTCTTGTACTTTTGTTCATCTGTAAGTAATCTGTTCTGTGGCTTATCCATTACCTGGGTAAAGATATACATTGTGCTGCCTGGGCATGAGCCCAGGATCAGAGCAGCCTTCTTCATGTAGTTCTGTTGAGTGTGTCCAGACCAGACCAGGTCAGAGACAGCTTGGGATGCTCACCTACGGCAGCAATCTTTTTCTCTTCATTGCACCTTATTATTATTTATTTCTGTGTTTATAGCTTAACTGACATAATGCTTAATATGGTTCTTTCTTCAGTTATGCCAAGTCCAGATATTCGAAAGTGCCTCATAATTACAAATTTTGACCAAAAGCTTGTTACTTTGTTACATAATGTACAGCTGTATAATCCTCCTACTCTCACGTCTTCACAACCTGAAGAAAGTAAATTCCTGAAATTATTTCTTGATGAGTAAAGAAGGAATATTATGTTTGGCATTTCTAACTTTCTAGAAAGTGTAAAGATTTAAAGCTTTTGGACGTGAAATGAAGAGGCAGTAAATGAGTTGTGTTTGTATTTTTAAAACACTGTTTTCAGTCTCCTTGTTACTCAGTCTAGGTTTATCTGTTTGATTGAGAGAGACTGCCAGTGTCTCAAGAGGAAATTTTTATTTTCAGGAATTCTGAAAAGCTCTGGGCCACTTCTGTCTGGTCAGATTTATCTATCTAATTTTAATATTTAATTCTACATATTTCTAATTTCATTATACTGCAGCCAAATTGTTTTCGTGTTATTGTGCATCATTATCTTTTGTTTTCTTAGGGTTTGTGTTCATTTTTTTGTTTGTGGGTTTTTTTCTGGTTGGGTTTTTTTTCGTGGGTTTGTGGTGGTGGTTTTTTTTTGGTTTTTTTGTTGTTTTTTTTTGTTTTGTTTTGTTTTTGTTTTTTGTTTTTTTTGGTTTTTTGGGTTTTTTTGTGTTTTTTTTTTTTTTTTGTGTGGTGTTTTGGGTTTGGGGTTGTTGTTGTTGTTGATTTGTTTTGGGTTTTTTGTTCTTTTATTTTCCAGAATTTTAAGAGAAAAAATATGTCCATGCCAGAAAATCACATAAACAGCCAATAATCATGAAGACCAATATTTCTGAATTGTCAGCTCAGATATAAAATGAAGCTTACAGTGTAAAGCAGCACTTAATCTTTGTGTGCTCAATATTTGATACCAGATTTGTCTATATGGCACCAACATGTGTTTATGCAAACAAAATGTTAGAAAGTCATAGGGCTAATGAAATTGCATTCTTGTACCTTTTTGTTGCCACATTATACCTGCATTTCATAACAAATTGTCAAAAATTTAAGTAACTACCTCACCTCATTTCATTTTGTAACGCCAGAAATAAGTACACTTGTTATCACTTGATTTGCAACTACATTCATGTTACTAGTTATCCCTTAAAAATGGCTCTCATGAATAATGAAAATAAATCCCCTTTCTACTCCCATAGCAAGAGGTTTTAAGTGCTACCACCTGGCATCTTAGCAAAAGATCATAATAACCATGTTTTCTTACAATAGTTCATTGAGAGGGTACATGGCAAGAATGAACAAATTTCCACTCTTAGAGGCAAATAAGAAGCTCAATCTCTACTCTGGCAAAAATCAATAGTAGCTTTGCCAGACATAGGTGGCTGTTCTTAGAACTATGGTTTATAAAATCTTTATTTTGTCTTAACTATTTCTGTTCTTGTTTGTTCTCTAGGAAGTTTGAAGTCAAACTGCTTTTCTATCCCAGTGTGTGTTTGGCCTTCTTTTCTACTTCTTCCATATATCTGTTTACACATATCTTCATTTGTATTCAGCCCTTCACTCTTTATCCCTCTTTAAGGTTGATTCGTTTATCCTGTAATGCCCATTTATTACAACCTCATCTTCACCACTCTCTCTTCTTAACTCTGTTACTTATCTGTGTGATAGGAATTGTTCCTGCTTAACAAAATCAGTTTCTAATTCCATTTAGCTAAGTAGGTTCAACTGCTTTGTGTGGACATTGAAGCAGTTTAAAAGTGGCTAAAACAGTTTTAGCTTAACCCAATTAAACTAAATCAATTTTGACCACTCTTTAACCACTTTAAAAGCAACCACACAAATGAGTGCATCAATTTTGTCTAAATTAATTTAGATAAATCAGCAGATTTCACATCTGTAATCCCTTAGTATCTCTTTCCAAATTCTTTCTCACCAGATCGTAGGGTCCCACGCGTTTCCTTTTTGATCCAGTACTCTTAATTTCCAGACCAAACTGATTCTGGAATACCTCTGAAAATTGTTTCAGATTAACAGACTGGAAAATACAAAATTTTAGAACAGAAATAATGGTTTCAGACAAACCCTGTTTCATTTCACAATACTGTGATAACTTAATACTACGGTACAGAATATATTCTTGGCGATCAAATTCCCCGTCATTGATTAGTGTACATTTCAGCCTGGCAGATAGGTTAGCAGGGCTTCTCAGATACCAAATATTGAAAATAGCAAGGGTAAATCTCAGGAAAAAATTATTTAACGAGCATGTTATCTGGATCAACTGCAGTCTTTCCTTTCTTCTCATTTCTAGGTGATAATAACTAATCTGACTAATCAGTCTTAAGGAGTTTCTATTTTAACCCTTTCAGCTAGCTAGGAATGAAGCACAGGACTTTCAGGTAGAAGATTGCATGCCACAGAGCACCAACACAGAAGCACCAATTTTCCATGTTTAGTTATCGCTTAAATATAAGTTCTTGCTAGAAGGGCAAATATAATCATTGAATTTTTTCTGAGGGGAAGACTGAGTAAACATAACATGCTTTGGATGCAGTCTTGGTAAATTTGTGCAGCTGTGACATCCATATTTCAAAAAGGCTGTTGAAAGATTCAAGGAAGTTCAGAAAAGTGTGACAAGAGTGGTTCAGAAGGTTTAAGAGCTTTATTGCAAAAGACAGTGAGGAGACAACTTGATCAGTCTAAATGTACCTTAATGGGAAGAAAATACATGGTAGTCAGCAATCTGTTAAGATAGTGAAGTTCCTCAAGATACAAGCTGAAACTAGACAAATCAAGGTTGGACATGAGCCACTGAAACTTAAAACCAAAGGAAATTAGTCAGGGGCTAATTTAATCTGCTTTCATCACTTGAATTTTCAGTTCAGGATGGTACCATTTCTGGGAAAAAAAATATATAGCTCGGGAAGACATAGTGTTTATTTAGGCACTGTTCAATGTTATTTCCTATTTAGACAAGAATCGTAATAAACTCTATGTAAGCAGGCAATCCTTGGTCAGTGGGTCCTTTCCCACATACTGCAATTATACCAGAAATTCAAACTCCAAAGCAAAGGAGGAGAGGAAGTAGCAGCACACAGGGAAGCTGTTGCTGGGATTGCTGGAGGAGTTGGTCCTTCTCATTCCAGCCTGCCAGAGCTCCTCTTGACTTCTTGCTTCCTCTGCCTATCTACAGTCATTTGATGCTTTAATGTACATGCTCCAGTGCTGCAATGTAGAGCAAAAGAAATTTCTAATGACAGAGTAAATATATAAATGAAAATAAGCATCATTTTTTGAAAGCAACAGAGTAACGAAGTAATGCAAAGAGCATAATAAGATTTAAGGGTATCACAGTATAAAATAGATACAATAATATGATTGTAGTGTCTCAATGACCACAGTACTTATTAAGCAAGCTTTTATTTGATATGTAATACTGTGGACTTCTTATCTGCCTGTTATCATGAGAAATAATTTTTTATGTAAAGGAAAATGTGTGGAAAAGTAGTGGGCAAATTTCCCATTTCTTGCAAAGCTAAAATAGATAGCAGTTTGATGTTTAACAAGCTGGCCTGCTTGATTTGAACCATATTACATATTTCTTCATAGAATGGTTCATAATGTTCCCAAAGTATTGTCAATGCAAATACTTCACTTAAAAAACATTCTGCTCTTGAAATGTCTTCCTTCATCACATCATCTCAGTCAATCTCCTCAGCCTTGACTCCCTCTTCTGTTTAAAATCTCAAAAAGTGATTGCAGTTGATATGTGCCATATGAAGCTTCACTGAAGCTATTTAAAGGCTACTGAATTTAAAAGACTCAATTGATTCATATGACAATTTAGAAGTAGAGTTAATGGCAAGAGTAATTTTGTAGTTCACAGATAAAAAATAATTGAAAATGGTGCAGAAAAAAAGCATGTGCATATGTGAAATACAGTTGAAAAGCAGCAGAGAATGATTATAAGGTCTTCCTAACCCTTGACTCATTGCTTAAACTGTGTGATCTATATAGTTTTGTGTACCATTTCTTCTTAACTATATTTGAAGTTAAACAGAATGTATGGTGTCTTTTTTCTGTCAAAGAGAGTGACAGCTTCTATAATTCACTTGTTTTACAGAGTATAAATATTCCAATGAGTGTTTTGATGGCTACAGTCATTGAGTTTTAACGTGTATATTTATTGGTTGCCTTGTTCTGATAATTTATGGTCAGCTGCCAAGAAAACTAAGCCTTGCAGTTAAAGATGTTTTTTCAAGTTAGACTAAAAAAATAAGGTTTCTAAATCTAAAATATGTAAAATAACATTAAATTCTTGTATTTGGGTGATAGAAGAAAACTGGGAAATTAATACTTAATTTCCCAAGAGGTGACTTTCTGAAGCCCCTGCCTGCCATTAATTTGCATAAAATTTCACATGCAGGCTGTGAACAGTTATGAAAGTGCTGCTGAGGAATCTCTAGCTCCAGAATGTGTTACATAGCTTTGCTGGTCAGGTCAAGCTAGAAGATTCCATACTGGGCCTTATTCTTCTTCTTGAAAATACAGACATTTGCTCTTGGTGGGTGGAAGATAAACTCCCTCTAGGTGGCTTCAAAAATCTGTGTTTTCTGGTGACTTGGGTATATGAAAACATATGTATTGAACAGCTAACGAGTTACAAAAACCAAGTGGATATAGGAGTCATATCTTTCCATTCTTGATTTAGCTCTCAGCAGCAGAAGCAAAAATTGGTATTGTTAGTTGAAGTACTTAACAGCTACAAGACTCCAAGGTCAACAGGCAGCTAGTGTCTCAAATGGATGCAGAATGCATGGTAATTGCAATGAAAAAATAAAAGCAGACTACAGTTTACTTGCAATGAGGCTCTTTGTAATTCAGTCACTATATAAAGATGTCTCATGTAGTGCATATTTAGTGAAATGGTTAATGGGGTTAATGGTTAATAGCCCTTTTATTCCCAGTGCTTTGCCCAAAGCAATACATATCTTAACCCCTCTGGTATTCAGAAAAATTAATATCACAAACATTTGGCTATGAAGGCACAGTGTAAAAGCCGATGGTGAAGTTGTACCTTAGTTTGTCGTGGTTTAGAACAGGAATGGAAGTTTATCTTCTCTTAGATAAATACATAGCATCATTATCACATATGCCAAGAATAACATCATTATGCAGTATTATTTAAACCATATGCAGGCTAAAGGACTGGAATGTCTTCAGCTTATGGCCCCATCAAAGAGAGTCAATGCGTTCCTCTCCAGATTGCTTTTCTAGCCAGTTGGTTGAAGCCTTATGTTCTGCTATGTGCACTCATTACCATTCTTTAAAGTGAGTGGCCTAAAAGTGGGATAGAATTGAGCACCAAGGTGTGTTCTCTAAGTATGGGTCAAACTCCAGCCCCTCTGGAAACCAGCATTTTTATGCCACAAGGAGTAAAATAGTTTATAATTTCATCATGAAATTTGCCGGTGGATTTGCACTGTTGAACTCTTTATAAGCTACTGCTTGCAAACACATTCCTTTGAGGGTCATACAGAACTTCCTTTGGTTTGTAAGGGTTTTTCACAATACTTTGTTTGAGCCAGATTGCACATATTTTGTTAAAGGGGAAAACAAACTCAAGACCCGTGTTAGCACAGTTCTGCTTTCTATGGTGTACCTATATTTAGCTCTTGCAAAGCCCAGCCAGATGAAGTCAATATTTCCTAGAAAAGTCAGGGGAACTTTTTTTCCACCCAGACTTTCTGATGAACTAAAGGCTTGTCCCTTTACCTGGCCAAAATTCTTTTAACTGTACTTTTAAATTTGCAGTGACATAAGACATCTTATATACTGACTGGATTAAAGAGGCTTTTAGTGCAAGTAAAACTATACTTTTTTTTTTTTTTCATTACCATTACTATTGGCAAGTACTTGGCAATAAGAATTATGGCATTAACTAATTAGCAGTCACTACCAAGGCATAAATCACTACCATAGTCCTCAGTCAGTGGTTTTTTTCTCAATACAGGGATTTGCTTGTGAAATTTTTAGACTCATGATCAAGGTCTTACTGATTTCGTAGGTCTGATAAAAACACACAGTCCCGTAGAATCCTTGAAGAATTACGTATTTAAATTTCTCTTGTTCTGGTCATCAGTCTCTACTGAGTAAACTCCTGCAGGTAAATCTAGCTGTTTTTGCTATTTTAACATTAATTTGTGGGTTTTCCATATTGCATTACAAAATAAACCCACCAAAATTCTGAGGCTGTTTTATTCTTGCACTGGATCAAGTTTTAAATAATATTTTGGCACGCATCTAAGTACAGTACAAAGTACTTGAACCTGAACAAAGTACATCCAAGTATGAAAGGGTCCTAGCCAGCACTGTCAGAATGCCATCTAGACATTAATTTCCCACATAAAGGGTTTACTAGCACTTTGCATGTAAGTTGTATAACTTGTGACCAGCTGCTTCCGTGTGCGGTGCGTAACTGATGGGAACATATGGCTTTAATTAAGTAGCCTATTCTAGCTGATTTTTAGGCATCTCTCCACATGGCATACAATATTTGTTGAATCCAAATCAAGTTTCACAGCTGTCTCTCGAGATAAACTGATTGACTGACATGAGCTGCTTTTAAATATTGTCAGGTTAGTTCCCATAACCTCAGGAGATTCAAATAATGGGGGGGAAAAAAAGGCTCAGCCACATGCATGAAAGCTCATATGGCTAGACTTTATATGTATATATATATGTATTAAAAAATATGTGTATGTTTAACACCTCAGGCTAACCTTAATGGACTTCTGTAGCTACTAATGGTGGAATACAACAACTCAGGGGCCAACTGATCAAGAAATCTCCACGTTTTTCTGATTTGGCTGTATCATGTACAATGGTTTGACACCAACTTGAACTTTAGTGCCAAGGACATGCATAGCAATTGAGAAGTAGAAAAGGATAATTATCAAAGTGCAGAGCTGGTGCCTCACTGGTTCACGTCAATGTAGAACTGGCCAATATTTGCTTGTATTAGGAAGAAAAGTAAAAAAGCTACTAAATGCAACACAAGCCTTGTTGTGTTACATAAGCATGTTTTTATTTATTAAGTGCACTGAACATCACCTGAGTGAATTTGCATTTGACTAATTGTGGTCATAGAATGTATTTGTTGATGTAAAGGGAGGAATATAGAAATTAAGGTTGTGAAATATAAAGAAATATTCATCCATCTTATGAAATTGAAAGTGTATTCTCTGTAATTTTTTGAACAATTCATGTTGAAAGAGATAATGGATAATTGCAGCTGATCTCATGTGATATACTGCCCATATGTTTTCCTAAAGGTTTCATGTATAAAATTAGAAGTTTTGTATTTCTTTGGCACGACTGGGTAATACCTTATGTACCTGAGCTACATCTCTAGGTTTGTTTCAAAAGGTTGTGTTTTATTACACAAGAAATAGAAAGGAAAACATGGGCTGAAAAGGATTATGAAAATAATTTTAGAGGCCATGAAATTCTTCTTGGGTAAATTAGGTACTTGGAAAACTGATTGAATCATATAATGAATCCTGATTTACTGATTTTCTATAGTATAGTGCTGATGGCAAGATCCCAAAACTGACAAGTGCTGTGAGGGAAGGGTGAGAGCACTCTAAATGCCAAGTTTGGAACTCTGTAATTAATAAGCTGTCTCTGGTCTCTGTGAAGATAAACTAAATATTGTGAATTTGAGAAGATGTATTAGCAATGATAACTTTTTACAGTCCATGATTTATACATCTGTGGTAGACCAGTGATCTGTGACTTGTAATGCTCCTGAAAATATTGTAGTGAGCTGGAATGTTATTTAAACCAGAAGGAATAGGCAAAGGATGCAAGTGAAATATACTTTCTTGACATATCTACACTGAATAGTAATATAAGCCAGACTGAGAGGAAAATGGGTATGTGACTCTTAAAGGAATAACGAAGGTAAATGTAACCAGTAGACCCCTCAAGGCTTCTTGATTCATGGGAATTAAGGGTGGAATAGTTTCTTTAGCCAGGCAAGATAGTATGGCAGTTGGGAAAGATCTTTATTACTAAAAGTAGTCTTGAAATGTGTTTTATTGTTATTTATTATGTTATATTTTGTACTTGAATGACTTCTAAATTTTTAAATCAAGAACTTAGTCCTTTTTTGCTGGAATACTCTTTCATATTTAAGCTTACATTGTATTTAGTGTGAACTATGATGTAAACAAATATCAAATGCCAGATTTAATCAGAGCTGATAAATCCAAAGGAAGTGATGTTTTAGATAAAGCTTTTCATGCCTCCAAGACACTTAGGAAAAAAACTGACCTTTTATTTTGTATTTGTATAGCTCTTCTTTGCCCTTGGGATCATGACAACAATTCTTAAATGCTGTGTTAATACAAATAATAAATAACAGTGGCCTGGCACAGGGCAACAGGAAGAATTTTTGGGAGGCAATCACAGTATTTTTGGCTGCTGAAGGCAGAATTTTTGTAGGGCAAGTAATACTGCCTTCTCTGTTCACACCAACATTTCTAACCAAACACAACTAATCTTTTAGAATTAATCTCTACACAGTGAGGTTCAGGAGCCTGGGGACTCTAGAGTGTCCATGTCAAAGTGCTTTGCTCAGGGTTTTGCATTTTGGACAACAAACATGTACCTGCAAAATTTATGGTTCTGTCATTTAGCAACTAAACCATTGCTGTTTGGAAACTCTGGCAGCAAGATGTAACAATGTCCATGAGAAAATGTTTCTGTAAGAGGCTGACACTAGTAGTGGCTTGTAAACTGAAGACAGTTGTTTTAAAAAGAACTGTTTAATGTTGAAATCTGAATATTGGAAGTTGTGATCTGTGATCAGGAGTGCTGAACTTGACTTGTGTAATTGTGTGTTGGTAACTGAGCACTGGCTAGTTTCAAACAGAAAACATCAGTGTTTCAGAAGATCAAATTAAAAAATCAGTGTGATGATAGGAGAAAGAATTTATTGTTTTAGTCTAAACCTGACCTACAAGTATCAGCAATGAATTTTAGTGCTGACTTCCTCTACATAGCAGAGAAGAAAGTGAAGAGTAACAACACAAAACTGATTTTAAACTTGCCTTTCCCTCCAAGTTTCTTCTACATGGTCAAATACTGAGAAACATCTCTTCTACCTTTCTTGGTTTGGCTGTGCTCTCTCTCTCCACTTCCAGTTTTCCCCAGCTCAAGAAGTAGGAGTTTTCTGTTTCACTGAAGAAATGGGTGTTACCTGCCAGTGTGTGATAGAAAGGTTTGGGGCTTGGTTTGGTGTTGGTTTTTTGTTTGTTTTGGTTTTGGTTTTTTTTGGTTTTAATTTTTTTTTGTTGTTGTCGTTTTTTGGTTTTGTTTTGTTTTTTGTTGTTGTTTTTTTTTTATAAATCCAGTTAAGGTACCTTGATGGTTTGTTTGGTTTATGAAACTGTGTCTTCCATCTCCCAGAGGACAAAAAGAAAATACTGTCCTGTTGCCTTCTGAAATTCACAAACATTAGTGTTAAATAGTCCTATTCCAGTATTTTGGAATATTTGGTGATAGGAGGATGCTAAAATACAAACAGTCAGGTTGGGTAAGTAGAGGTGAAGCTAAGCAAAATGTAGCAGAGTGATGAATTAGAAAAAAAAAAAAACACTAGGAAGATTTAGGATACTTCTCAGTGTACCAAGTCCCTCTGTGAGACAAGGAGTCTAATACTTACTAAATGCTATAATGCACTTCAGCCCTATTAAAGTCAACGAGAGTGTTCCTGTGGACTTCAATAAGAGTCCACACAGAGCCTTTGAGATTTTAGGTAAAAGGATTGGGCAAGGAATCCATTAGTGCTCCCATTACCATTAGTATTGTTTTATTAAAAATAAAAGTTAAAAAAATCAAACAGAAACAATAAACACCATTTAGTAGACACATCTGAAGTAATATTTTGACTACTTACAGACTCATTTATATTTCTGGTGGTTTCCTGTGGCAGTGAAATTCTGATAGAGGAGGCAGAGGGGAAAACTAAATAGCATAAAGATTTAAAGGAAACAGCAATGACAAATTTTATCAGTATTTCAGGAGATTCTATATCTCTTTTTAGCAATAATGCACATTTTACAGTCTTAATTATTTGTTTGCATGTACAAAATCACTTTGCTGAATTCTTACTATTAAACATTTTAATTTAAGGCTATCTAGACCATAATGTGTTTGTTAATTCAGTGCAGTCTCAGGATTAAACCTTTATTTTCTAATGATGAGTTCAAAAACATTTATTTCAAGTATATTTACGAAAAAAAGATTGGGAATGTATGATAAGAGATGTGTACCTTATTCATGTCAAAAGCAGAATTTCACTAAAATGAAGATTCATTTTTTGTTACAACTGTAGAGATAAAAGTACTGTTCACTTAATGCGTAGCGGGATTTTTATCATTAATTCCACCAGTATTAAATGCTGTATATTCAAGAAACCAAATATAGAGAGCAGAGTAGCTTCAAAACAGCTACAGCAAATTCATTAGAAAATGCTTTTGGGAGATTTATTAAATATTACAACATTACTGTTTTGGCTTGATTGGGATTTTTTGTTTGTTTTGGGCTTCTTTTGTTTGGCTGTTTTTTTTTCTTTTTGTTTGGTTTACTTTTTTTTTTTTTTTTTTAATTAAAGATTGACTGTATTTATTTTGGAGTACAAGAATTCTTCTGGAAATACATATCAGACACATACCTAAACTGCATAAAGATTTTTTTCACTACAGTAGTTTCACAATTGCTTTATATTAACTAAAATGTATGGATACTTTTGTTCAGAGTACCTTTATCATTGTGAAAGCTTTTACAATCTATGGTTTTGCTTCAGAAGTCAAAGAATTGTCTCATTGAAGTTGTTTCCATGATAAACTAAACTGCAAAGTATTGGTATCTTTTGTTGCAATCACAGTCTAGTGTAATTGAAAACACCTAAGTAGAGGAAATTTTGTAAAGATCAGAAATATTGATCAAGTTATCAATTGGATATGAGTATTTTAGTAACAGCAGCACCTTCTCAACATCACCTTCCACCATACTACTGATGATAGCCTAAAGTAGAAAAGTGAACAGCTTTTCTTCAGGAAGGGTGAGGAAAGCATTGCAGTAAGATAATTACTGAAATGATAGCCGCTCTGAATTTGTTACTCAGATATTTTTAGGACAGTCTTCATTATAAAAAGAATGCAGATAAACAATAATTTATGTTTGTAACAACTTCTTCAATCAATAGCCCTATACCTATTTTATTTTAAGTCACACAGGTTGAAGTTGCAGAACTGGATGTTTGTTTTTATCTTCTAGATAAGGTAGCCATCTATTTGTTGATAGCTTAGAGGGCAAACCTGTAATATGCAGAGCTAAAGTTAATTTTATTCTTGTCAGCTCTTACAGTACTTTTTCAGTGACGCATAAAGATGCTTCCTCTATATTTTGTGTCACGTTTCTTCCCTTTGCCTGAAAGCACTCTACTAAACCTAATCAAAAGTTTTTAAAATTTCTTCATTCATTATATCCTACAATGCATTAATTGGCAAAAAAGCAAGCTGCCAAAATGCTGTATATGTAGTTGTCCTGAGCTGGATGTTACAAATTCAGTTTTGCCTGGTCATTATTTCTTTTTGTTACAGCTTCATTCCCTGATGTATTCATCAGAAAAGAGACTCCATTGATAATATTTGTATCATCTGCTGATGTAAGCCTTCATAAGAGAAAGAGCCTTTTTCTGGAGAGGCTTTCAGGAAAATACATGAATTCTGGACTCATTAGCACTGTTGAACTTGGGGAATGTTCTTCTGTGTGCTCTGTCTCCGAGCATGGCTGCTCAAGAAAGAAATGATGCTTTGTCCCTATTTACTTATTTTCAAAAAATTCAATATGGAGCCCTCTCTCATGCAGCTGAAGGATCTGGTGGGAAAGGGAGTAAAGGAGTGAAATAAATTGCAGAGAAATGCAGTTTCCTTGTAACTGAGGTAAATTTTGAAACCTTGTTCTGCTATGAGTCAGTGACTGAATTACTAGAGCAGGAAGTCTAAATTAATGTTTCTCTCTGCCTTGCTGGCTGAGGGGGTTTTTTAGCAGGTTAATCATCCTTTTTCAATCTTCAAATTTTGTTTTACTTGTATTATTTATCCTAGTGCTTTTAAATATATTTAAATTTATTAAGAGGCTAAATTGGCAATACTAATCTAGTAGGTTAGAGTGCAAACACATATGCTGAGTGTAGAAAAGTCTTTAGTAGCTTTTAAGATTGATTAGTTAAAATAAATAACTATTCTGTGATGTCCAGTTGCCAGAAAAGGTTTAACTACACAGCATTTTACTGTGGATAATTCATATGATTTAGCATTTAATAAATTGAACTTTTAGTCATGTTTAAAAGAGAAGCGAGAGTAATTTGTATGCATTGGCTACTGATTGTAAATTATAAATCTGTGGGATTGAGTTCAAATTTGTAATTGGTGGAAAAAAAATCAGTAATTAACTGGGAGTACAGAAACGATTTTCTATCAAAGCTGTCTTCCACAGAGAATTCTTCTAAAGCTGTTCATGATTATAAGGGTTATGATACATGGAAACACTATAATTTGTAAATAAATGTCAACATGGTATAATCTGGTTATAAAATGCTTTTGGAAATGAGAATGTTCTGATTGGGTAAAATAGTTGAATGCATAGCTGTCTGCTTAGAGCTGCATAAATGAGGTTCCACCAGGCAAGGATGCCTTGAGAACCAGGGTAGATGTGAGTTATAGACAGTAGGACCCATGCACTTTCATTCTCTGTAGTTGCAGTCCGAAGGATGACTACAGAAGCATAAACTTCATAGTGCTGTGATGCCCATGTGCCTGCAGTTCTTTGGTTTTGTGGGACAATTAAACTTAGTATCATTAAACATGATTTTTCAGTTGAAATTTGTGTTTGTCTGTTTACTCATCTGTTCTAAATATTTTGTGAAGTGTTTAGGACTTAGGAAAAATGTGTGTAGAGCTATATTGGGTTTCTTGGGTTTTTTAATAAATTGTTACAATTCACATTCCTTTTCAGCAGATGACATAGGAATTAAACCTTTACTTTTGTAAATCAGCTGCTTAAAAAGTTAGGAGATTAAAAATACAAGAGGGCAAATATGCAGCTGTGTCCACTTCCTTATTTCACTCATGCCTTCATTTCCTACAGTGGGCAAATAAAGTGGCATCTAAATTAAAAGCTATACAATTACATATAAATTTCCTTGTAGAGTCTCCTCACATTGGTGGCAGGCAGTCATTTGGTGGGTGGGTGATTTTTTGTTTGGTTTTGGTTTTGTTTTTTCTTTACTTTGGGAGACTGGGTAGATGGTGGAAAGATTGGTGATCCAGCTCAGGTAGAAAGTCTATATCAATATTTGATTCTTCACAGGTCTGCTAGAAGAGTTTAGCCATGTATAGAGACATAGTGTTGAAATAAAAGTAATCTGTGTCCCTCGGGCTATCTGGGTACTGCTTTCTATCAAGTATTACTATTCTAACCCTATTGATCTGGATTTTTTCATCTGCTTCAGATTTTAAAGTATAAAGGAAACTCTGTGGTAGAAAACAAACCTTTTCTTGTATTACCAAGCTCTTAAGGAATTGCTTCTCCTCTTTGAAGTCCATATTTCTGTCCTCATTACTGTGAATTTCATAGAAATACCATTACAGACAGAGAGGCATGTAATTACTGAAAATGTAGGAGTGTTGACAGGATATGTTTTAGTTGTATTGGTTTGCATGAGGTCAGGTATTAGAATCTGGTTGGTCTGTTGTGGGCAAATGAAAAAAACAACATTAAACTGTAAGGAAAATTATGACTTTAGCAACTGGCTTCTTTATGAAAACAGGAATGTAGGAGCATTCAATTTCTTTATATTCCTATGTTGTGCTGCATTAAAATTTCAACTGGAGATTAATTGCTAGTGGATCTGTGAAATAATAACTCACATATCTACATATTCCAAGGACTGTAAGAACTTCAACTCATCTTCATTTCTTTTCCTTTTGCTTGAAAAGTGTAAAATGTAGCCTCGCTGAAACTCTGTGTGCAAATCTATTAGTATTATGGTGAATTTATTTTTACAGAAAAAATGCTAAGAATGAGCATCTTCATGAAGATGCCATGTTTATTTGAACAGCAGATGAAGAACCAAATTATTAATATAAGTCAGTAGCAATTTATTTTAAATTCAGTAATACTACTCAGCTAGGCAAGGTGACTTTCAACAAAGGTTCATAATCTCTGTTCAGCCATGTGTATGTAATTTGACTCAGTGCTAGAAACAGACCTACAAAATCAAAAATATCATGAATGGTGGAAAGCAAACGAACTTTGCCTCAGTTTTCTTGCTTTCTTGGTTCTTCTCCATAATTTTTCACTCCTGTATTTCTTCAGTGTTCCTAAAGCTGAATTGACTGCCTTGCCTGTCTCATCACTCTGAGAAACCCGAGTGCAGGGGGAGAGCTTGAGCAGGAACAAATGAGTAGTTGGGAGCAGAGAGTGTCAGAGAAGCAAAAGAAGGTTTCTTTAAAACAAAATACAAAAACGAAAATGCAGCCATAGGCTGTCACAATACCTAGGAAAGACATCTTACTTAAACCTCAAAAATAGCAAGTGGTAAGTTGCAGATACATTTCAGATTAAAATTACGCACATACCTGGCAAGGATTTGTAGCTTGTTTTTTTCCTTACCTGAATCTATCCATGCTGCATCACCTTCAACTACACAGACCAGAGGACTACAAACCATTTAAATCAGTCTTTGGACCACTTTGAATTTCATAAACTAATTTATCCCTCTTTTCACATTCTTATACAGGAGATAAACATATGGGCTTTTATTCCTGAAGCCTCCAAACATATTTTTTGAAGCAGAGTTGCAATCTAGTGTGGGCAAGTATTCACTGAATAAATGGGATTTACACTGTTGTTTATTTATAGACTTTTATATGACTCTCTTTGCAGTAGAAATGGTTGCAAATTAATATAATTTCACAGTGAGGTTTAATATAAGAAAATTGTATTCCCATTTTATAGTACCCAGTGCCTGAGAACAAGAATTTAAAAGTACCTAAATCTCCAGGAAATCATGTTCTATAGTGAACTTTTTTAAGATACACAGGTAAAATTAGGTGATGGTCTAGACAAACTTACTTTATTTTTTCAGTTGTTATGTTGGCTTTCTACAGAAGTACTTTCTAGTTAAGGTTATCTATCTAATTGTGCTGTCTCTAGAAAGTACTGTTCTACTAAGGACTTACAGAAATACAAAAAGCAGATGTAGCAATCTGTGTCAGTCTTCCTCAGTTCAAAGAGTGACTTGAAACCAAATTGTTTTCTCACTGCTTTTATTTGAGTTTTTAGCAAGACTATTGTATGAACATGACAAGATGGGATTAGAAGGAGAAATGATTTACAATTTATTAAGATTGTCCCTTTTGCAGCTTTGCTACTGTCAGTTTCGTTGGGCACGAAATTCATGGACAAAATATTTAGCTCCAGATATATTTTTGGAGTGGTTTGTGTTTTGGGTTTTTTTGTTTTGTTTTCTTTTATTGAAGGGATGAAATGTATCTTCTATGATTTTTCAAAGCAGCTGAAAGAAAGAGTTACAGGATGAAAAGTCTTAGTAATTTTAGGATGGCCACATCCACTGGAAAATGTATGTATCACCTGTGAACTTTTGCAAATCTAGTTCTTTCTATAGCAGCATTGTGGGGGGAAAAAAAAGCCCTCCTTTAAAATAAATATATTAAGCAATGTTCAGTCAATTAATATGATATTTTACATTTTTGTAGACAAAACAAAGAACTCAAAGTTGTATTAATTCCCACTGTAACCAATCAATTAAAGAAAGAAAGAAAGTAATTTTAGGAAACCCAGCATAATAATAAGTAATAACTCTTACACCTGAAGTGAATGAGAAAAATTAACTTTTACTTTTAATTAAATATCATGCCAAGAGGTATTCAAGCCATTCTGACATATGTAGAAGATAGAATAATAAAGTACAGACCCAGTCTTAATCACTCTGCATTATTAAACATTCATATACTGTCATTAACAGTACCTGTTATAATCCATGTCATTTTGTGCCTTGCAAGTGAAGCACTCATCTCCTTTCAAATACTAATCACAAAAGCAGATGCTTAAGGTACTTGAATAACCCTTTTATTGCCATGCTTTGTACATGTGTTTTCAAAGTGAATCTGAGCAGTGGCACTGGAGAAGATTATAAAAACCATATTATGCCTGGCTGTGGTGTGGAGGAACATCTCCATTTATATTTTGGGCTGGTTCAAATACCAGATTCCAATTTGGAGCCGTCTCACAAAAGCGTATTTTACCTAATATTTGCCAAGGTCCCTAGAAAGGTGTGATTTACAGGTCCTGCAAGATATCCTTTTTTTTTTTTTTTTTGAATATTATTATTTTTTTAATCACTTGAAAGTTGAGGTTGCAATATACTGTCACATTTTCCAACAGTGAACTTTGCTTTCTTGGTGTGAACCAAACAGTAAATGTAAAATTTCCCGGTTGGCATAAATATAATAAGTCACTTTGTAATAGAGTTGAGATGATGTCCTGCTCTTCAGACTACATAAACCTTATTGTCTGTATGTAGGGGTTCTAACAGAATAGTATTTTTTCTTATCTTTCCCTCTGTGATGTTAAATCATTTAACATTGTCTTATTATACCTCTTTGAGGTATGTAATTGTCCCCTTGTTAGATTTAGTTAGATTCAGAACAGAAAGAGTGTGCAGTTAAATCCAAATCTGGGCAATTTGAAATACTGATGTTAATGTGGTCTCAATCATTATGCCTCTACTTAAATCTCCTACTGTAATTTTTAAGGATTGTAGAAGATAAATGGTTTTCATTTTTTTATGTATTTATTCATTTTACTATCCTCCATTGCTGTCTTAACACACTCATGCTTAAGAACAGAAATTACGTGTGTAAATACTAAGACACATAAAAAGACTTCAGAAGTTCACTACGTTAGCAAAATGGAAAATGGAGATCATTATTTTTCATTTATGTCGTAATGGTAGTAGATTTATGCATACTAATACCAGACAAATCGTAATAACAGGAGCTAAGTCATTTTGAGGCAGAAGTGTATGAATTACTTTTTTAGTTGATAGTTTCCCTGTGACTTGAGCAAGGTCACAGAGACACAGTAGTACTTTCTAACTCCTAGAATGTGCTAAATGACCGTAAAACACCCTGCTCTTCACTGTGAGCGTGTCTTAGATTTCAGCACAGAAATTTATGATCCACTTCTTGTAGAAGATACTGCTTTAGTTTTAAGACTTGGTATGAATGTGGTTTTGCCCAGTGCCATAGTGAAATGTGAAGATTAGAAAGGTTCCTTATTATTAGAAGAAGACTGGATTTTTTTTTTTCTTGGGTTTTTATTTCCAATTCCTTCTATTTTTATCCATATTTAGATTCACCATTGGAAAAGAGTAGTGCCATACGTTAATTTTCTGCCTGTAGATAAGCTCGAGAGATACTCGGAGAAACAACTGAAATTCTTCCTTTTTTTATGTCCTCAGCCTTCTTTGCAGCTTCATTAATTTTGGACATGATCCCAATGAAACAAAATGTACCGTGTGCATATTGTAGATCTATGTCAGCATCAGGCTGATTCCTAGGAGGAGGGAAAGACGTGAAATTCCCCATAATTTACAAAAGTTGGTAGCTGGTGTAGGAAAGAGGTTGCTTCTGAAAGAAAAGCAAACAGAATTCAGCTGTAAGTCTAATCCATAGCAATAATGCATTAACTATCATGCATTTAGTTTTGAAAGCGAGAAGATTGCACAGTTTCTTGTTCATCAAAGTTGTCTCGGGAGTTAGAGATACCTACGTATCGTGGGCTGATTTGTAAACATAACAGACAGACATATTGATAAAAAAAGAGTCGTTGTGAGTTCTGCTGCTTGAAAAACAATTTCTTAATATTCAATCATCCACACCATTTTTAATCTCTTTTGTTGAGTACTTCATTAGCATAATAATCTCTGATAAGCAGTGCTTTTGATTTTTATTTTAGTGTGTTCAACCTTCCAGCTCTTGCCATCTTGGGCAATGGCTGTTTAAGTTCTTTCTCGACATCTTCATAGTTCCTATTCTTCACCACTTGGTCTCCAAAATGTCTATGTCTTTTTGAATAGTCCTAGCATTTTGCCCCAAATTTTTGGTCTTTTCTTTGGGTCATTTGGAGGTTTCTTGTGGATCCTCATTCTGAATTTTTTTTTCTTTCCGATTTTAATCAGTGCTATTGTTTGCAGCTCTTTATTGGTTAGCCTGAAAAGATGGATGTCATTCATGAATCTGTTTTTTTTCAATATCCTCCTACAAAGGATAAACATTCCATTTCATATCATAATGTCAAATCCTTCATGGCTTCCATGTCTAAATAGGGCAAGCTTAGGAGAAATGGGCCTTCTTTTGGATTCCTGAACCATTTACACTATCTGCTGTTGTTACAGCTGCCCTAGACAAATAGGAAATGTGAAAGGCTTTTACTTGCCCAGCTATGGTAAGTATTATAGAGGGTGGATGGATGCCATCACCAAATATTTATCCCTCTGTTTAACATGCAACATCCCTGTCATCTGCATGTATATGTAATTTATTCTCGTTTGAGTGCCTGATCAGTTTAACAATGCAGGCAATATTTGTGGTTTTGATGCCACTTACTGAGCCAAACTTTTTTTTCAAGATAATAGTGTGGAGAAGAGGTTAAACAAACCATATATCACTTACTGAAAACTACTTGAAACTTTCAGCTCCTAGGGCAAAAATATGTTTTGCTCAAGTAAACTTCATCTCTGCTAGCCTATTTTACATATAGTTGTACTGCTAGTTCCTTCTAAGATTTGACAGGTTCTCTCTGTAAGGTTGAAATGTTCAATATGTTCAAGACATACTGCAAAAGCAAAGAGCTAAAGCAAAGAGCTATTTTAGCAGGTCCTTGACAATCACAGCTTTGTTTCAGATTACATGCTCCTTTTTTTCCCCTGAATTTTGTTTTCCCTTTTAAGCAAACTGCTCTCTTTGGTCAGTTCCTTGTACAAGTCTAACAATAAGCAACTGCTAAAGGTAACACAGCTTTTCCACCTCAAATACTCCTGCGATTCTCTGTGATTCCTTATATATAAGTCTTGATAATCTGGAATCTCTTAATATGTTTATAGTCCATTTCCTGAAGCCTTTGAAATCTGTAGTAGGCCTTTTGTTGTTGTTCTTTATTTTGTTTCAAAGGCACCAAATTTGTCTTCTTACCTGCCAGATTATTTGGCATATGCAAAAGGCATCCATCAAGACATGTCTTTTGTGCATTCTGTTGAGCACTGGTAGGTAAAATATTGAATAGGCCCAAGTTATCTGCAGAGAATCCACTTTTCTATACCAGTGGGTTTGTAAGGATGGATCAGTTAGTAAAACTCACTAAATTGCAGCTGGCACCATTTTCTCTAAGTATTGATACTATTGCATGGTAGGTAAGCAAAAAAATCTCGGACAATTGGATTGATGCTAATCAAATATTGTTTGAAAATAACATGTAGTATGTATCATAGGATTAAAGTTTATTATGTATCATATTCTAAAAAATAAGCAAGCATGTTTTATTTTTTTTCAGGTGATCAGTACTGCTTAAGAACTTAGTCTGTCTCTTGTGGGTTTGTTCACACCAACATTTAGAAAAATGAAAATGCTAAATAAAATAGCAAGGTAAAGTTTATGTTGCATGGAGGTACACTTACTAGCAGGGAGCATTTTTAAGAAAAGAAGAATTTTTTTCTCAGAATTTTAATTTGGAACTCGAAATTGTAGTTGTTTGTATCAAAATCTTGATTGTAGAATTTAATTTCATCCTGACAGAGGACAAAGACATTGTCAGTTGTAACCTTTGTGTACAAATGACACACTGCGCTGTATGCTTAACATACGTAATGAAAATCTGTGTGGATTCAAGGATGAGAGCCAATCACTGAAATGACATGTAAAATCATTTCAAGTAACTAATAATCACAAAGATAACATAATCTTTCTTGGGCAGTTTGTAAGGAGAAAATTAATTAATTCTGTAGGATAAAAATAGCTGGTTAATAATTATTAGCTGCACTAAAGGACTGAAGAATTTAAGTGAAATTTACTTTGGCAAAATCATAGCTTTGGATCTTCAAACATAGCTGAGGTACACTGTTTTTAAAACTTCCAGGCAAAGTTGAATTAGGGCTGTTTTGTAGTTCCATGACTATGGAAAGGTAAGGTTTGTAAAGCTCCAGGTACAGTTGGCTGTTCCTAGCCATGGGGGTGTTCATAATGCCTTCTGTAAGTCCTGTGAAGCTCCACAGCAGAAAAACATTTTGTTCTTTTATTTTTTTTGGGAGCAGTTATATAATCTGGGAACAGCAAAAAAGAGGAGGCTGTTGATACAATCCATGTGCATTTTCAGCACAGGCATAACCTTACCCAAACTCCCTTACTCAAAGCTAATTCTCTGTTCCTCAGCTCAAGATCTTTGCTGCACACTGTTACCACAGCAGCAAGCAACAAGTAAAAAAGGGTCTGGGAAACTGGAGCCTGTTTTCATCACTGTGCTTTTCTTTTTTTTTTCTTTTTTTTTCTTTTTTTTTTTTTTAATTTTTTAAGGTTGTTAAATGAAGCAACCAAGAAATGAACAGAGGAGTTCTCCTGAAACTCAACTTTCTGTCATTTTCATCTCCAAGAACATTTTATATTTCAAGGATAATTTAGTGCAAAGCTGGATTATTGATGACAATTCTCTATAAACACGAGCTTTTAAGATCAGGATGGACAACTGTTTAGACCTTCATGGCTGGGAATCATGCCATTACTACCCACAGCCAATGCACATACATGGCTATTTGGCTGTGTACCTCGTGCCATCTGTTCAGATGGCATTTTGCCTGCTCACAAATTGGTTAGACCTGTGCCAAGAGCAATTGCTCTAGATGGTTACACTGCAAAACACTGCAAGTAGTTCCTCTTTTGTATGAAGCCTCTCTTTTGGACACCACTTTAGCACTTTGTTATATCCTGTGGGCATACCTGTGTACTGCAGTGATTAGAGACAGAAAGTGATTATATGCTCATCTTAACTCTTTTTACTGCTAAAGCTGCCTTTTCTAAACCCTCAGAAGGGGAAACAAAGTACATGTCAATTGAGTTGAATGTTTCTTTTTGTTTTCTATCTGAAAAATATTCATTCATTACAAGTTGGCAAGAGCTAATCAAAAGCTCACAGAAGTTAATAGGAATATTTGCACTGATATAAGTATAGAGTTGTAAATTATATTTAAGTTTGCTTGCTAGTGAACTAAGGCAAGTTGTCTGACAGTGGCTTCTCATGGTCAGTTGGTTGATCTGTGGAATAAGTTTCTGAGAAGAGTAACAGGTTAAAGGATTAAATTCAGCTGAGATATACAGTAACTAAAAGTTACCACCAAGTGACATTTATACAACCTATAGAATAATTCTGCTGAGTCCTCTCTATTGAATAAATATCCATGTTATACAATTGGCACATTTGTTGACAGCCTCAACTGTGAACCATGGAAGTGAACTTACTGCTTGCCAGCAGAAGCAGCTCCTGTAGGTAAAAGCCAAAGGATATTGGCAAGGAAGCCTAAGCTCAGTGGATAAATATAGGACTTTATGTAAAAAATACTGTCATCCTGCCAGTTTTCATAGCCGTTAAAATAATTTTAAAATCAAAACTAAATTAATATTTTTGTTTCTAACAAGACATACAATGTAGGATTCAGAGTATATGCAAGTGTAAAGCAATCATTTGCCTGTTTGTCTTTGAGTATAATTAACTGTAGGAGTACTGTTTTTTTCCTTCTGTGGACTTCTCCCTGTGCATGAATGTCACTGCTCAGTTTGAGCATGCTTAGTTGAATCAAGATGATATCATTTATGTGGGTGAGTTTCCATATATTGGTTAGTGGGAGATATGATATTTTGCTGATTATAATCTGGAAATGTTGCCAAAGCTCTTCATCTTAATTTCACATAAGTAATACTGACTAGGTTTTGATTCCTGGAGAAAACCCAGTGGGAAAGAGCTGGGTAGACCTCAGAAAGGAAACCAAAGAGATCAAAAGTCAGAACTGTTTGGAGTGCAGGATGTAGTTTGCTTGTAATTTGGGTGGGAATTTTCTTGTTTGCACAAAGCACTATAAAGATAAGATCAAAATAAGATAAAGTACTTATTTAGAAGAAATTACAAGGTACTTTTAAATTTATTACAAATTTTATATTGT
>VZSR01001283.1:23327817-23377855 GCA_013398615.1 Brachypodius melanocephalos | reverse complement strand
TAACCACCTGAATATCTGTAAAAAAAATTCTTTTCTCATTAATTTAAAAGAGCTATTGTTTGACTGCTGTTATTTCTCCCTGAAATTTTCACTTACAGAGCAGTTGATATTTGTTAGCACGATTCAAACCATTTGGTTCCATTACTCATAACAGCTGAAATGTTGTCTAAGGACTGTATCAGTTTTGAAGAATGTAGAGAACGCTTTAGAAGGTCTGTTACTGGGCATTCACACTACACTGACACAACCTTTTATGCCAGTTTAGTATGTCAAGCAAGCAGCGTTGCATGTTCCATGTTCTAATAAAGGTTAATAATTTAAATTTTGTTCAGTAAAAACAGATGACAAAAACTGTAGAGCTGAAAAAGTTACCAGTAATGATTTTGTAAGGTGACACATTTGGTACTTTCCTATTTATCTGTAGGAAAGATGGTTAATACTGAAATCTGTTGTATTCACATTGAAACTTTGTGGGGGTACAACTTTCCCCCTGCACTGGCTGCACAGAATAAGCTACAGAACTGGCAGGACATACCTGTACACTGCAGCAGTGCCATTAGGCTGGAAAGCAAGATTTTACATCTACTTGTTTTTTCGTAATAGAAAATTGTCTTCTGGGAATGGTGGAATTTCACTTTTTTGTGTGGCATAAATATGCTAGCAATTTGATGGGCAAAGTAAAAGCTGATAAATTCTCACAGGTCTGGTGTGCACTGCATTCTCAGTTGAAAACTGGACATAGCTGAATGCTGAGTGACCCTTTAGCTGAGGCATTCTGAAGTAATTTGAATAGCAGTATTCTTCAAAAATCCCTGAAACATTGGGAACTGATTTGTTTTACTTCCATGCAAATGAATGGGAATTTTCCTTTCACTTCACTGGGAGTAGGGTTGAACATTTCTTGAGTTGACCAGCACAAAGTAACATTTATAAGCAGAAAAAGGAGACTTTTTTTTTTCAGGTCCAACAAGTTCATTTTTAAAAGCCACTTTGCTGTAACCATGTAAACCTGCGTAACCCTACAGTTTGTTAACACTGAACTTTAATGAGTCCTGATAAGAAGCCAGTCAGTGGATATCCATTTAGCTACTGATCTGAACTCCAGCTGATTGTCCTAGCAGCTGTGTGACTTCATTACCATTAGAAAGGCATACAGCCAAGCCAGCTGGAATCCAAAGAGGCTACTCAATTCACATAGCACGTCAGTTTTTTTTGGTTTACGTATCAGAATTACTAATGACCGAAAAAACCCACTGAACAGCAACAAAAAACCTACAAAAAAGATTCTTTATGAACATACAGTGTAAGTTAAAGTTTGAAAGCATTATTATAGCAAGTGGAGGCTATTTTGTCATACAGATGTTGGGGGTTTTTCATGCCATGTTATAGCTGTTAATATCTCTTTAATGAAAAATAGAACATTTGCACTTTTGGCTATAAACACAAATCTGTCCTATAATTCCTCACTTCTTAGATAAGAAAACAGCATTTTGTTGTCTTTTGTACTAATGTTTTGAAAACACAATATTAGTGTTTTCTCTTACTGTTAGCAGCAAATAAAGGCTGCTGCTCTTGCACAATACAGGTTTGTGAAAAACACCCCAAACCTGTTGTAAGTAATAGTATGTAGCTGCTAGAGACAGTATCGCTGAGGAATGGTTCTACTGCTGGCCGTGGTTATTTTTTTTTTAAAGCATAGAATGGTACAAAACCCTTAACATATTGTGTGCTTGTACATAGAGCACACAATAAGCTTCTGGTAAAAAAAGAAAAAAAGCAAAAGATACAAGGGAAGCAAAATGTACTTTGCAAGAAGGGAATGAAGGAAAAACCTATGAAACTACACAACTGCTTTTAGATAGGTGCAGACTCACTTGAGTTCTGTGTGCAGGTTTGGGCCCCACAGTTTAAGAAGATTGGGTGCTTTCATGCATCCAGAGAAGGATAGCAAAGCTGGTGCAAGGGCTGGAAGGCATGTACTGTGAAGACCAGCTAAGGACACTGCCTCTGTCTAGGACTGCAAAAAAAGAGACCTAGGAGTGACCTCATTCCTCTCTATTGCTTCTCAATGGAGGGGAGTGGACAGAGAGGTGCTCATCTCTTCTCCCTGGTATCCCATGATAGGAATGCATGGAGTGGTGAAAAATGAGTCACAGGAGTGTTAAACTGAACATGAGGAAACATTTGTGTAAGGAAAGAGCAGTCAAACCCTGAAACAGGCTTCCTAGAGAGAGAGATGGTTGTATCCCTGTGTTTGTCAGTGTTTTAAGAGGAATTTGGACAAGGCCCATAGTAACATGCTTTAACTTTTGGTCAGACCTGAAGGGTTCAGGCAGTTGGTTTAGGAGACCATTGTAGGTGCCTTCTAACTGTTTAGTTCTACTATTCTAAATGGTCTCAGGAACTATTTTCCTAAGCTAGTGTCTAAAGAAAACTTTTATTAATGAATCTGTTATACTCGAGCAAGTGAAGAGGAAATAATTACGTGCTTGAAATTTAGTGAAATATCCCTGTGGAACCAGAATGGGTAAAGACTCATCTTGTTACTCAAGCAATGTTATTCCTGCTTCATCTTTAAATTCTGTTTCCATGTAGTGTGAAAGTAATCCATGCAAAATGGACCAGGACTTTCTGAATTAATCCTTTATTGTTAGTCACCACATCAGTCTGCTCTGTTCCTTGCATACTTCCATCAGCAGAGTTACATAGGCTAAATTCCATTGGTATAGAAAATAGGTGATGGGGTCTATGTAATCATGAGTTAGAAGGAGAGGGTTGGTGGTCAATTCATGTTTGCTGTTTCTTCCAATATAAAAACTGACAGGCACCAAACGAAGCTACTAGATTCCAGTTTCAAGACAAACAAAGGAAAGTATTTCTCTGTACAGCATGTAATTAAACTGCAGTACTCTAAAGATGCTTGCAGTTCATTGGAAAAAGAGACAATGAAGTTCATGGAAGGGGCGTCTGGTAAGAACTATTCAGCAGAGACCTCTGACTGTCAGAGAATATTTCAGTTTAGAAGGATCCTCTGGAGATCCTTAGACAAACATCCTACTTGTAGCAATTCTGATCAGATCACTTTCCTTAGAGACTTCTCTATTTGAAGCTTGAACACCTCCAAGAATGGAGATCCCACAACCTGTCTGGGAAGTGTTTGACTTGTTTCTTTTTGCCTTTCATCCTATCCTGTGCACGTCATACAGCAGTCCATCTATCTTTTCTGCATCAGGTAGCTATAGACAGCTGTAAAGTTTCCTGTCACCAGCTTTTTGTGAGGCTGCACAAGTTGCTTCAGATTCTGCTCAAGTGGTGTGTGCTTCAGCCCCTGAGCAGCCTGCTGTCCTTCTGTTAAATATATTATGGCATCACAGAATCCCAGGATTGGTCAGATTGGAAGGGACAATAGTGGGTCATCTGGTCCAACCCAGAGCACATGGCACAAGATTGTGTCCAGACAGCTTTGAGTATCTCCAGTGAGGGAGACTCCACACCCTCCCTGCCCTGTCTGTTCCAGTGCAAGGTCACAGTAAAGAAGTTTACCTTCATGGTAAAGAAGATCTTCTTCATATTCAGGTGGAACTTCCTGTGCATCAGTTTCTGCCCACTGCCTCTTGTCCTATTGCTTGGCACCAAGACCAAAGAGTGCTCCAGGTGTGGTGTCCCAAGTGGTGAAGAGAGAGGAAGTGTCAGTGCCATGTGCGTGGATGGTGGATACAGTCTTTCTGATGGAGCACAGGATGCTGTTCTCTTTCTTTGTTGTAGGGCACACTGGTGATTCATGTTCACATTATAGTCCACAAGGACCACTGTGTCCTTTCTGCAGATCTGCTTGACACTCAGCATCAGCTTGTATGATAGCCTTATTCCACCCAGATGGAAGTCTTTGCATTTGCCTTTGTTGAAATTTAGGAGTTTTCTATCAGCCCAGTTTTTTAGCAGAAGGAGATTTAGGGACCCTGAGAGAGTGTACGGGGTAAGTACCACTTGATGCTTACCTTTTGAAATCTTGCATTTTAAGCCCAACAGAAAACAGGACACTGGACTAGGTGGAGTTACTGTATAAGCTCTGCTAAGGTTTCTTAAAGAATAGGTGCAATACCTCCTTGGAGGTCTCTGACTGCCAAGTCAGTGCAGGAACTTTCCTGAATGCTCCGGTAAAGAGGACATAGTGGTATAGCCAGATACAATTGAATCATAAAACCTGGGATTTTGAGTCAAGTTTTGAAGTAACTGATTATATAAAAGATTGGGTATAGATTTGAGGTTTGGGTTCTACTCTATGTCTAAGACTCTGAAAGCTAGGTATTGTGGATTCTTTATATTATTTAAGTGCCTCAAAGAAAACAATATTTCACAGATCTTTAAAGCAGAAAACTTAATAATGCCTGCATAGACTTTTAAACTTGTAGTCAGTTTGTCAACAGCTTCACTTTGAGCTCTGAACTGTATCCTTGGATAGTCTGTGCTTTTTAGATAATCTTATCATTTCCTTTGGAGTTTGAGAAATTTTGATATTTTCAAATTTGTTTCCTTGAGATAGATAGATATAAATATATAGATACATGGTTTGTTTGTCTGTTTGTTTGTATTTTTTGTTTGTTTGTTTAATATAACTACAGGAGTAGTTGAGGAGTAGAAGAAAGGTGTCTAGTGCCTGAAATAAATGTCTTCTCCTGTCATACAAGAAACAACATGACCAACCAACCAAAACCCCAAACAAAACAACAAGAAGAAATAACCCTACCCAAACCCCCAAAAATATAAAAGAGTATAATAGTTCAGCTGTGCAGTTCAACCTAAACTACATTTATAGGAGACTTCATTTCCAAAAGGCTTTTATTAATGGGATACATTTAAACATATGATTCAGTCCAATCATCGTCAAAACCATAATTTGAGCATTAGCTGTGAATGTATTTAAATAATTAAATTATTATTTTGTTAATAGCAGTGTTTGTAAATTCATGGAAATTTGCTGTCTTCAAGAAAAATTTGAAAGCCAGAGTTTTGGTCAAAGCAAGAAGAAAAGCACTTTTCAAAATACTATTGGTATGACAAAAGTATCCCCCCCCAGTAACTTGTATTTATTTTGTGCTAATACATTGATCATCACAGGAATTAAATTATCTTTATCATTAAAGGGTTAAGTTTTAGTTGTATGTCTGCATCCACAAAAGGAGGACATCCAGGAAACTCTTAAAATCATACTTTTGCCAAACAGAATGATTGCATACTTGTTCAGAAGTTTGTAAAGTATATATGCTTAAAGTTACTTATTGTTTCATCCATGCTGGTTGTAATTAAAAAGAAGACTTTCATATAAATACTCTAAATAAACAAACATAATTACTTTTGTATTCTATTTTTTTTTCCTGCATATTATGCCTTCCAAGTTGATTGATATTAGACTTTGCAAAAAATTTGTTTATTGTAGACTGCTGTTCTTAAAGGTGAAATTTGAAAAATGCTGTTTCAAAAGGAAAAAAAAAAAGAGAAGGTATTAGGTTAAATATTAATTTGAATGTCTGCAATAATGGGTACATATGCTATTTAAGGAAGTCATTATTCCACTGTGCAGTCAACAAGAGTATTGATTAGAATTAATTCACTACAAAAAGTCTCCAATCACTTTTAACATAAGTTTTTCCTCTTTAACAGTACCCTGAAGCTTGTCTTTTTCGTGGTCAATTTAGCAACAAATTTGCAATTAATCATTTGTTGATTGCAATGAATGGTCTGTCGATAATATGCAGCTTACATTGCTAAAAGGCTTATACAGAGCTTTATTGTTTTCCTTTTGTCTTGGGAACACTTTGTCTAGCTGTGTTTCCTAGAATGGATTTTGAATAGATATTTTAAAGTAACTCATGCCAATTTTAAAGAGACACCATGGACTGCTCTGAGAGTATTAATCAAGATATGCCCTAACTTTTCCCTGGCATTACAATATTTGGACATCTGTTCTGACTCCTTACATGTGAAGTAGGACACATTGGCATAAATGAAGGGTTTCATTATCTTAAATGTCATAACATTTGTTTGAATTATTTTGTGTAGGTTTTAAATGCTGAAATTGTAATCTTGGTTTTTTAATAGATTCCTTTGTCCTTTCAAAAGACTATAAAAATTGAAGCCTTTTAAAATTCTGTCCGTAATTCTGAAAGAATAATTTACAATTTGTGCAATAACGTTGAAATTGATGTAGATAATAGTTTAATAATTTTGAACTAAGTATTTTTACTAAAAGAAATCTAAAGAAAAAATGCTTTTTATTCCAGAAACAGAATTGTTGTCACAGATAATATATACATAAAGGCCATTATGAAATGCCTCTTTGAGGCGCATTGACATGGATTAATTTATTTGGAAAGTAATGGCAGTTTGAATGGCAATTTTCATTTTATCAGAAGGAAACTGGGATTAGCTCCGTTGCTTAGAGCATGGTGCTAATAATGCCAGGGTTGTTGGTTCTATTCCTGTATGGGTCATTCACTTAAAAGCTGAACTTGATCATCCTTGTGGGTCCCTTCCAATTCAGAATAGCCTGTGATTGTGATTCTGAAATGTGTGTTGCATCCCTTGTCCTTAGAACAGTGTCTCAATAGTATATTTCTTCTGGCTAGGAAGTGGCTTTGAATACAATGTACGTAATTGAAACTAAAAGAAAGATTCATTCTGGTTCCAGGCTTTTGCAAATGTTTGGAAACATTTTGTTTGCACTGATCTTTAAATTGCATATGTTTTTAATAGGTTTTGATTGTTCATTAGCAAAAAAAATGCCCAGTAGTAAAAATAGGATTTAACTGATTTACATTGCCCTTATTAATACTGTTATTATACAAAATAGTTGCAAACGTTAAGATAATCTTACTCTGAGATAATATCTGCTGTCATATGGATGTGGTATTTATGCTTGAGTAAAAGTTAATATTAACAACATTTGTCTTGGCTAACATTATAAGGATTACTTATTACAAACATCAGCAAGACAAGTGTCTGCTTACTGTGCAGCAAATTTGGGAATTCTGGCTTGTCATTTAGTATTGATTACATTATTTAAGTAGTTGAGCAAAGCAGCACTTTACAAACAGGTGCTCTTTGATTTGCAAATTTATAAAAATCTAGGAGCAGCTTTCAGCCTACTGCATTGTTGTTTTTTAAGGTAGAAAATTGAAAGGTGATTTGACTATGCTTTCATTGAGACCAAAGATTTTTTTTTACATCTTCTTTCTCATGAAGCAGATTGATTTATTGTCAAAAAACGATGTGGTTCTCCATCTGTAAAATATATTTATAATATATTTATAGCATAACTGTCTGGCCTAGAATTTAGAGAAACTGTCCCGTTCATGTTGTGAAAATTTGAGGACCTAGCTTTAGGCTGTGTCCTGAACTTAGTCTGCTCATCCTGCCTCAGCACTTCAGGGATCTGCAGCCTTAGTTTGATCACTTGGGGAGTAACTTTGTACAGTGTATCATTAATTTGGGGAATTGTACCCTAGCATTTAGTGTAAACAACTTAGCCTTCTAGAAGACCTCACATGTGTTGGAGATCCTGAGTAAATGGGTCTTATGCAAAGGGTTTTTATGCAGATATAGAATCCTCCCAAACAATCTGAGGCTGAGAATAGGATACTGGTATAATATATTCAAAGCTACCATGAAAGCCCCAAGTTGCTAAACAACCATGACGCACTGAGTCTGTCCAGATGGTTAGGCAAAAAGCATTATGCAAGTGCACTCTTGGGAGGGGGAATTTTTTTTTTCCTAGAAAATTTAGGGAATTTCTCGGTTTCACTACACTACTCTCAACTTTTTCACTAGTCTTCTGCAAATTTAGATCCTTGGGATGTGAAAAGGTAGAAAAAGCATGAAAGCATGTCTTTGACACTCTGTGAAGGATTCATTCAGCACTTTGAAAGCAATTTGAACATTTTTATTTCTTGGGTTCAAATTTCTGTACATGTTAAATCATAACAAAGGGCTTTAATGCAGTTTCCTGGGTTTCTGACCACATCAAGAACGGTATTTTTTATTTTGCTGTGGGATTGCTTAATAGTGAAACAGTTTCACATAAACCAAGAGTGAAATACATAACTGGTAGTTTCTAAAGTTGCTGGGTATTTTTCCCTTTTCAGTGGTAAACCATTTTAAACTCTGCGTTGATTTTGTTAAAAAAAAGTTTGCAATTCTCAATTATTAGTGTCTTTAGTACAATAAATAACAAGTTTTTTGTTGTCTCTAAGTATCAATACTCTGATAATAACCTATAACTTATTCCCTTTACTGTACATAATAGAGCCTCTCTATGCAGTAAATAAATTCATTTAACCTCAAAGCCTTTTAATGTCCAGAGTCTGCAAAAATAGTTGCTGCATAAACTTTGTATGTTGTGCTCTGGGTAGATCATCCCTGTAAAATATTTTGCATATCTAAATTATTTATTCAAAGCAGCTATAGAAAAAGCTTGATTTGTTTTGGAAGGAAAATATATGTGAATTAATTTTCTAAAATTTGAATTCATCTTCTACACACACATGTTCATATTTGGACATATTTTAACACTTTTCCATATATCCAAATATTAAGTCCAGAAAAGGCTTTTCGTTCATTAAACCGTAGCATGATTAGGTTGTTTTTTAATGCAGGTTCCTATTATTTGTAGAGAAATATTTTTTTGAGTCCCTAAATGCTCAGTAAAATGACATTTTTTAGTTCCATTTTTCAGTCTATTTCATGTTTTAGATAGCTGTTACTGCAAAGTCTGGGCTTTATTTAGCTTGAGAACTGCTGATATCAAACACTGTTCATACGAACTAATTATATGAAGTCACTGGGTTGACATATTTCAGAGAATATTAGCCCCTTTTTTCATGAAAATATTGGTCATTGACATGTAACGTGATTGGGTTTTTTACTTCAGAAAAGAATCTGACCACTTACACTGTGTATGAAAATAAGTACACATTCACTTTTTAAGTTAAAAATCTGATTATGGTAGCAGTAGAACCAGTATGTGATCAAGATGGTCTCCTCTTCCATCTTGTATTGTTGTGAACAGTTTAATTTATCTCTGCAGTACCTGTTCAGAGGAACCACTCTGGTGGGAGTAAACTTGGCATGAGTAGCTCATATGAATCTGGCTCTTTCTTGGAGGCTTCTCAGTTGGCCAGTTATTTTCAGACTTTCTGTTAAATAGGTCTGTCTCAGTTGGATGCATAACTCTTCTGCCATTTTGGTATTGTTGCCTTCCCACAGCTGCCTCACACTTTGACAGGTCTTTAGGGTGTGAACTGAGTCTCTGGTGCTCACTGATACAAGGGGGTGGCTGATGTTGGTAGAGGAGAAAGGAAGGGAGTAAGCTTGAAGGAACATCCACAAAGGTGGGAATTAGAAAACTTATGCACCTTAGGAAGAAAATAAAGGAGAAGGATTCAGAAAACATTTTGATTGATGCAACACAAGAGCAAATGCAGATATTAAACAAAAGTTAAGAACGTTGCTTCTGGACCTTTGAGACAGAACAAACAGGCTGTATGAAAGATGTAAGGGAGAGGATCTTAAAAAGTTTGTCGTAAATCAGCAGAGAGAGAGAGAGTGAATGTCTCTAGATAAATAATCCAACATCTAGCCCTAATTTATGAGTATGTTAGGGTTTTTTTATAAATTAATATTTGTTTGTCCAATAGGAAAGATAATAAATAATATTGTAATGCAAAAATTTAAATTTCAAATAGAAAATATAATGAATGGGGAAAACAGTGACCTTTTTCAATTAAGAGAAAAATATTCTTTCAGAGTGTAAATCAATGAGAGATGTTTTAGTGGTTTGCATATTTCTTATAAAAATAAATACCTGCTATGGAAACAAATGAATAGCATAAATATGTATTAAAATTATAAGACTCTGTTGCCAAGGCTTTGACTAACAAGTTATGGGAAGTTGCTAGGGAGAAGTCAGGTGAACATTTATTATTTGATCCCTATCAAGCAAATGAGTGTATGAAATGGGTGCTGATACAAGATTTGGCTTGAACCCCATCGAGGATTTCAGAGAACTGCTCAAACTGTTGCATTTCAGGCATACCTTCATAAACGTGAGAAGCTAGGTGTGCTCACTTTCTTGTATGATTAATAACGAAAGATCTTGAAATGACAATTCAGAACAGAAACATGTCGGCCTGCCTTTTGGGAGAGTTTCCAGAGAGCTTTCTTCTAACTCTTCAGCATACTGGGAGGATGGGGAAGTCACTGTGACCATTTAGGCACCTAAATAAGGGGCCTACATTCAGCCCCTGAAAATGCTACTCTAATGCAAATTTAATCGGTTCAGAATAAAAATGTTCAAAGAGTCTTATGTTTGCTTGGGGGATGGTGGGTGAGCTTTTGGGGGGTGTTTCGGGGTTTTTATTATGAGAACGTTTGAAAAATCATATTAGAGTATAATTTTTCAAGGCACTACACAAACAGTTATTCTTTGTTCCAAATTTCCTTTTTTCTCTTAAATTTTAATATGATGATGCCAATTAGTATTTCATCAAAGAAATGCTAGTAATTGAGCAAATCACTCACTTTTCTCTCCTAAGAACTGCAGAAGTGCTGGGCATGAAAGTCTATGCATCTGTTTCAAGCTAGACGAGCTTTTAATGTAAACTTTGTTTCTGTTTTATTGAAGACACCTGTGAGCCATTTCTGTGTTTCTCTGAAGAATATCTAAAACAAGGACCAGTTGCATTGGATAGCGTTGCCTATATTGACTTTTAGCCTGTGTCCTTGATTGTGTTCTTCTCAAACTCACTTGCAGGATAATTTGGGGGTATTTCAACATAGTTCTCGATCAGCAGTTATCAGAAATGCTACTAAAGGTTTACCACAGAGATCTTTTTAATATACAAGATATTTAATACACTCTCTATATGGCTATGTTGGCTAATTGCCATGTGATCACTTTTCTCCTCTTTTTAGTGACCACATAAACACTTAGCATGGACCTAGAAGAACCCTTCTCTAGTTACAGTAAATTTAGGATGACCAAATATAAAGAAGGGAAGATGTAGCACAGTGTATCCTCAGCAGAAATCATTTTACAGGGTACATGTCCTCTGCATTGCATTGAGTCATGGGGCACATGACACATCTGGTCTGGTAATAGCTTGTCTTACCTCCCAGTCTTTCACTTGATTAATGACTCAAAAATATAGGTACATAGGAATGTATTGTCAGTTTCTAAACCCCAAAATAGCTCCTCAATGAAAGTCCTTGAGATACTGGTACAAAGGCTTGTCTTGTAAGAGTGGTCCCTACACAGCTGGAACATGTGGTCACCCTGTGTAAACTGATGGATAGTAAACACCACAGAGTCAATGGCTCTATGTACCCACAATTTATAGGGTTAGACACAGGCAGAACATAGGGCCCTGTGGCTGAGATGTTTTCCACAGACCCATTTTTTTCTGCAAAATGGATTCTATTTTGTGTCTCTATAGAACCATTAGAAACTCAACAGAGTTCTGACTTCAAATAAAAAGGGAGATGAAATATGCTCACCTTTGAAGGCCTGTTTCAATTTTTTTGTTATCATTTCCAGATATACCATCCTCTGGTCTTTTGTCTATCATTTGTAAATACTGTGACTCTGATGTTCTATCCTGGGTTTTGAGATATTGCCTGTTTAAATGAGTATTTAAAGTATGAACTGTCACTTGACTTATTTACTGACTTAGTACAACACATGTACTGCTGAAAGGTATTTAAACTTGACTATCAGAGTATATCACAGGCAAAATACATAGCATTATCTTCACAGTTCCTGTGTTCTTCTTGAAAACCCAGGAACACAAATTGCTCAGATTGTCGTTCTCAGATTTTTTTTTAAGAAAGTGAATTATTGGTATCTTTCAGTAAAGCTGTTTTAAGAAGTGCTTATAATCTCTTCTTGCTCTGACATTTTCAAACTACTGTCTTTCTCGTCTATACAGGCCCAAAATATCAGTAGAAACTAATACAATTATAGTAACTAATGTTTCACCAAAACCTAATGTATTAATAAATATTTTTTTAAAATCCCTTTCCCTCTCAGATTAATTAATGTAATTTAATCAAAAAACTGGAAGTCAAATGTGAACTGGCAGTTTGATTCAAACAAGGTGGAACCTTAAGCTTCTTGACTGCCTTTTTCTAAACTTGAATGGTCTAGGTCATTCAATGGTTCAATATGATTTGTTTATCTGAGATTGTTGTTATGGGGTGGGAAATACTAAAATAAAGGGTGTACCTCTGTTTTTTGTATTTTTATGTATATGTACAAAAAGTAGAATGGAGAATTGTGACGGTGTTTGTTTATCTAGAAAATAATTTCTACAAAACAATTATCTAGAAATTAATTTTAAGCCACCACAGCAAACTTTCTTCATCTGTTTTCAAGGATATTTTTTGTACATCGGCACTATACCACATTAATAACTGATGTGAGCTAACTGGTTGTTCAGGTTAGATTTGCATTCTGATCCAAAGATTACAGGTTGCTGAATTATCCCTTAAGCTTCCTAGCCTTGTGGATCCATTAAGCCTTAATTAAAGAAGCATCTTAGGAAAAAAAATAATCAGACCATTTGTATCCAAAGAAGATGTACACTGGTCATTTGTTTGTTCACCAGCATAAAAATTATTGTTTAATGGAAATTTTAATCACAGCAAACTTATAGACAGACATATATTAAATGCATTAATCTTTCTATAAGGTTATTCACAATGTATAAGGTTACTCCTCTGAAAAGACTGCTTCAGATTGCTTTCCGGTAATGCTAATACCCATTAAAAAGATGAATATATATGTGTGTAAGTCAATCATAAGGTATTAAAGAGGTGTAGCAACTTAAGCTTCTTTTCTTCTTGGCAGGTCACTTTGAGAAATGTCCTAGTTCAATTAAAATATTTTTTCCATTTCCTAGGAGTAGATTCAGATATGCTCTGTCTGTTCTCTATCTTATCTTCACTGTCAGGATTTTAAACAAACCTGAGTGAGGTATAAGGATAGCCCAGCTGCTGAACAGCAGGTTCAAATATAGGGGTGCATATATGTGTATATGTCAGCATATTTATCACATACATGTCCTGAATACTTGTGTGATGTAAAGGTACATTTTTTAAGAGTCTGTACAATTTTGTAGAATTTAAACTGGGATAAACTGCATTTTCTGTTCTTCAAATACCCATTCTTTCATCTCTTGTTCCTAAATGCTACAGAAGTGAATGGAAACCATCTAAACAAGAAAGGTATAAAGAAGAGCACGCAGTGTGGCAGTTTCTTTCAGATTAGATTGGTACTATGAATTTAGTTAAGAAAAATTATCATGTAGGCTATTGTCATAGACATGTGAATGACTAAAAATATTGTATATCTTAGAAAAGAAATGCAGAATTTTAGAATAGTACCATACAACTCAATTATTCATATAATAGTCTCAGAAATACAAAATTGCCTAATTGGCTGCTTAGTTCTGCCGTAGATGCTCTGTATTCACCATTACTTTGTGCCCAATGTTGATTCTGATGCAAAGCTCCTCCTGGAAAAAAATCTTAATTCTTGGATGGTTTTGGTGAAATGTGTTACAATTAGAGGTATAAAATGAGTTCTGTGACTGAAATGTGGATGAAGGGAAAGGTGATAGTTTCATATTAGAGTGATGCCATAAGACCTTCCTCCCCCTTTCATCTTGTAACAGGCTTAATAAAATTGTTTCTCCTCAGATTATTATTATTATTAATAATAAAATCTTCACCATTTTAAGGTATGTTTGCATTTGCTTATGATGGGTTACATGTAAAACTGGAAAATATTTCTATTCAAATATTTTTGAATATAATGGAAAATTGTGTTTCAAGCCAGAGTGCAAATCAGTTTACTAACAAATATTAATATATGAATCCCAGAGATTATATTTATCGTAGACCAGTATCTGACTGTTGAATGACTGTTATTTAAAAATCCTGTTCTCTTTGCTGGGTAATACCATGAAGCATGCGAGTTTGCTTTACTGAATCCTGGGTTTTCTCCTTCACATGAGTTCTACAGTAAAATACAAAAATAATTTCTCGTCTTTTCTTGGCCATTGACAATATCAAGTACCAGGAAAGATCAGCATATTTTGCAAACTATATTTGGTTTACCATACCATTACTCTCTTTCTATACAGTTAATTAGGTGATTTTAGTGTAGCTTTTGACACAAAAAATAATTAATTTCTCTATTGCTCCAGCAATAGTTGTATGTCTAAAGAAGTTGGGCTAGATGCCCCTGACTTGAAGTAGCTGAATGAAGTCTGCTAAATCAATGGTCGTACGAATGTAGCCAAAAATCTCACCATGGAGGACTCTTCTGTCTCCTCAGCCAGGAAACTTCTAATGGCTGTTCCTCAGGATTCAGGGATGGCATCTGGTAATTCCAGCAGCTCTTAGGAGACAGTACTTACATTCCTAGTCATTGTCAAGTTCCTGTTACTTTCAGTTCTTCCCGTTGCTTTTAATTTACTTATACCGGTCTATATGCTGCTGTCTTAACAAGTACAAGAATACAGACACTGGAAAAACAGAAAATTTGGTGTAGTTTCTTAGGTGGGTTTTTTTTGTTGTTGGGGTTTTTTGTTGTTGTTGTTGTTGTTGTTGTTGTTGTTGTTGTTTGTTTTTTGTGGGTTTTTTGGTTTTGGGGTTTTTTTTGTTTTTGTTTTTTGTTTTTTTGTTTTGTTTTTTTTTTTGCTTGGTTGGTTTTTGGTTTTTTCCTCTCTTAGGTTTTTTCCTTAAAGCAGAGGATTGTTGTCCTAATGCACAGCAAGCATGGGCTGGTTTCAGGGTTTTTTCCAGTGGGGAGTTATGAGAAGAGAAGAGGTCCCTGTGCTGGGGAACCTGAGAACTCCACTTTGGATTCGATTGGGGGTTCGAAAGAACAGTTGGAAAGCATAAGCTGAAGGAAGCCTTAGCAGCTCCCCTACTTTTGAGCTTATCTTTGTGTAGTTATGTTTCTGGTTTACAGTTTCCATCAATAAAAGCAGCTCTTCAGAATTTTATTAGTGAAATTGACCTGGCATGTGCCTGTCTTGTGCTGTGCCTGTCAAAATTAGCTGGGTGTATTACTTTTTTTACCTCTCCGTTCATTAAGTCAGTTGATTCATTTTGGAGTCAGAAAATGTTCAGGGAGGGGAAAAATTTGATCAAATCAACCTTGCATGGAAACAACTGCCTGTTTGCCATCTGCAGTGGGCATTGATCCCCAGCTTGTTTGTGCCTTGCATTAGTTATGCATGAGTAAGCACATTAGCCTTTTCATTTCATTCATTAGACAGTTAGTCCTTGATTAGTGTTTCCTAGTTTCTGTCAAAAATGCTACTACTCTTTTATTCCTTTGGTCTTGGGTCTGTCTTATGCTTCAGTGTGTAGAAAACGAACAGTTAACTACAACAATAGTCCTTTCATTTCTTTTTCGTATGAAACTGGCTAACAAATACACTTCTCTAATGCTGGTGCATCTAATGTGGGATAAAATATGAATGATGGGTGTTTCTAAAGTTAACAGAGTTATTGTTTTAGTTCAGCTAGCAGGCATTGTTTAGAGGTGTGGTGTCTCAGGGTTTACTGCCAGCTTTATTTCATCTGTCTCCAAGAACTGTGGGATCACCTAGATACTTGTGAATATTTGCCTTATAAAATTGCACATAAAAATAAACTTAAATTAAAAATGAGTGCAGTTTGAGAATACAGCACTGAAAGTTTCAGATGACAGTTTGGATGACAGGATAGCACAGTAAGGCATTTTTTGACTAGTACCATTAACTTGGGAATTTTGCTATCATTTCCGTGCAGAACAGTGAAATTGTTGAATCACAGTTCCATTCTTAAATATAATAGAAAAATACATGAATAATTGTGTGATGTGCATAAAGCAGCAAACTATGTGCATCTTTGGAAACTACATAACAAGATCATTAAAAAATTGAGTACCTTGACAGAGTCAATACATTTAATGTTGCTACTATCTTATTTAATTTGATCAGTGATCACAAGTTTTGCCTAAAAATTCTCTACTGTGTTATATCCTTATTTAGATAGTGTGTATAAAATTGTATGAATTATGTACTGCTTTTTATTCATAATTGTTAAAGTTTATTTAAATGTTATCAATCTATCTGAACAATTTTACCTTTGAATTTAATGGTATTAAAGTTCAACATTTATCTTTTCAAGGCACTCTTAAGTTAGTAAACCAAACTTTGAAGGTTGAACCAATCAATTCTCTGGTGCCCTGCTTAAGATTCTACTAAATAAAAAACTTTTTAAATCCAGAGTATTGGAGCCATGGTTTATATTAGTGCTTAGCTTTATATCTGCATTAAATGCTTGCTTATTTTTGATTTAGATTAACAGTGATTGGTTTAAATAAAAATTATTTTGAACAAAATTTTTAGTCATGTTTGGAGCCATTGATAAATGATTTAAGTATTTAATTTGGGGGCTTTTCCTCCAAATTCAAATTCCCATTGTTTGAAAATGATTTAAAATGTTGCTAGATGTAGGCTTATGCTGAATTTAATAGTTCTCTCAAATATTTTGGCTTTATAGTTCCATGATCTTTTAAGTTGGTAAATAATAGGTGGGGAAGTTCATATATATATGATAGGTGGTTATAGTGACAGTTTTATTTGTAGTTTTTCTCAAATGCTATTTGCATGGAATTCGTTTAAATTTATTACTAACTGAACTAATTATTCTTATATTTATATTAACACATATCCAGAATATTAAGACATAATTAGAAAGACACGGTCCAAATGGATTTCTCTGTGTTTCCTGTCTGCTGCAGGACTCAAGAGTTGGTAGATTTCATACTCTGACAATTCATTTAATACATACGTTGAAAAATGAAAGATTAATTCCCAGCTTGTAAAGTTTTAACGATTAGTATGAGAAATAAAAATTACATGATTTGGATTGAGGAAAAAATGCTCTTCCTACCTTCAAAGGAGGTACAAAAAAATGCTTTGAAAACTGATTCTAGGATGTCAGTCTCAAATATTCTATTTTGAACAACTCCCACCGGCACAATGGGTTAATTCTTTTCTAAATGTTATACACTTACAAATATTTGATACAGCTATTTCATTTCACATACATGTTACTTGATTATATTATTAACATAATTTACTCGATTTTAAAATATTGATAAAATTTGTTTAATTTTAAAATATATATTTTAATATTAATTTTTCCATGATTTCACATCCTGACATACAGTAAATTCTAGCAATTATTTCTATTTTCTAGCCAGTTTTAGAGAAAGCTATTGAATGAAAATATCAACTTGTATGCTTCTAAAGTAACTTTGCTGTATCTGTCACTCACTTTTACTAAAGAAATGGATTTTAAATAGTTTATTTGGTGTTTCTACAAGACAGAACTGTATCATTAGTCTTACAGTAAATCTTCACCACATCTGGATATTATTCACTGTAGGAAATTCAAAGACACTTTCACTACACAAAACTATCATGTCTAATTTGTAAAAAGGAAGAAATGGAGACTGCAACAAGAATAATAAATTATTAAGTTCAGATACATCCCATTCTGGGAACAATGTACCTGTAAGCTTTCTAAGTGATAAGAGTATTTCTCTTGTTGAAAATGACAGTTCACAAAACACCCTACAAACAGTACACATTGTTTACAGGTTGGGTCTTCTGTTTTGCAGTTTTCCTGTCACAATAGATTTATGGTGCTTTTTTTTTTGTCCTGTTAGGATGCTTCAATTGCCCACAGATTCCATATCATGAGAGAAAAACATCCAGAGAAGTTCAACAGTAGGTAAGAATCTAAAAATATGTGCATATAAAAATATTTTTCCATGTTCTTAAGATATGTTCTGTGAAGGGTTAAGTTCCGCACATCCTTTAAAATATTGATTCTTATAAAGGAGAGGAAATTGGTTCATTTTGTATTAAGCATATGCTTCCAGACTGCTTGTAGTATAACTTCTTGATATCTGGTATTTCAACTGAAATGAATAGCATTATAAATGAACTCTTCTCACAGGTGAAATGTTTGCCTTGTAAGGCTAGCATGGACGAGATGATGCACTGTGTTTGTGAGGATCCCTGAATTGACACTTTGCCATTAGGCAGTGAAGAACCCTTCTTAGACACCTGCAGATGGTGATCCTTATGTTTCATTCCCACACTCACACTGCTGCACTGACAGGGGGCTCTTCCATATACACTCTTAGTAAGGGCAAGTGAATGCCATTTTACACAGAACTGCTTTTATCATTAAACAACTTTGTTTCTATAAAAAAGTCAGGAATGAGACTTTGCATCTGTTTCTTGTGTTGCTTTCTGAATCCTTAGTGCTGCTGCAAAGCTTTTCTGGAGATTAAAAATGCATTACATTTACTGTAAATTCAATATCTGGTTTGTTGAGTAGATAACATTCATAACGCAATGTTTATGTTTGTTTCTTCTTATTTAGGTAATTTAGCAAGTAAGTTGTGGTGGGTAAGAGCAACATTTCAGAAACTTTAATTAACATTTAAGGACACATGGGGAGAGAAAAGTAAGATACAACCTAATTTGGAATAAATGGAGAATGTCTAGAAGTAATTATTAACACAAATGGTTTGTCACTGTGAACTTAACCATAGACTGTTTAGTTTTCCAGGAGGGTGACCTGGAAAGTCTTCTGTAGATGCAAATCTTCATAGACCTCAGGATAATAAAATATGCTGTGTTCTCATCTAAGAGCTGTACAGAATTATGTTTACATATGTTTGAATATTATCTTCCTTACTGCTTTTTTGTTAGAAGTATATATTTTATAGCTAATAGTCAGAATGGGGGCCTTTTTTTCTCAAATGCTCTATATACCTAGCATCTGTACAATGACATACTGTGAACCCAAGTGTATATTTCTTTTTAAGTGGCATAGTACATATTTGTTTTCTGTGACCTCCTTTTCCTAGCTCTGATGCTTTTCATTCTGGAAGAATTGTACTATGATAAGATCTGAACTCCAGCCTGATCTGTGCATCCCAATTTGCTGTACCCTACCAGCAGGACTAGAGATACCAGACTTTTTAGCAGATGATTATATTCTAGGCCCTGAAGATGAAGCTGGTTTATCAGTGGTCTTTCTGCATATTTTCAGCGGTTGGCAATTATAATTTATAAAAAGCTCAGCTAATAACATGAGTCTCAGATCAGATTTCATGTCACAATAAATCATACGCCATTAATAACATCTGCTAGCAGACTCACCTTGAAATTCATCTATATTTTAAGGAACCTGATATTTCTAACATTATCTTAAGGAAATTAGTTACAAAAATATATAGTCCTAGTCCCTACGTACTTTGGTACTGTGATACTGAAAGAACTTGGAAAAAGCAATGATTCTCTAGATGTATAAAGATTATTCAGAAAGGTTATGCCTTTCAAAAAAACAGTGTAAAGACTTGAGCAAAGTGTAATAGAAACTGATATTTTAAAATGTGTTTTCTTTTGTGTAGTGAGAAAAAAAAAAGGGGTTTTCATTCTTTGTTCAATAGAATTTTCCAGATACTTTTATCATTACCACTTATATGTGTGTTGAAATAAGTCCATAACATGTTGCAGCAGCACTTTCTTGGAAGGTATGAAAAGAAACCCCTTTTTTTAATTGTCTGCTAAGCCCCAAATCTTAATTCACCACAATGTAGAATTTTCTATGCAATCTAAATTATTTAGGCTCAGGAAGTCCAACTCAAGTCTGATTCATAGTGGGCTCAGTAGTTAACAGCACCTGCTCCTTTGAAAACCCTACATTACTCACTTGAAAATTCTACACTCTCATATGGGCATATCTCTTGTAATTTTAAAAAAATATAATTCTTTTTTGCTTTTATGTTAGTTTCCTCTTGCCTAATTTTCCAACATTTTAACTTTTACAGCTATCATTTAGAGCAGGTCCTTGCACTGAGGTTCTACTCTGAAAAATGAGCATGCAAAAATTTTCCTTACTGAAGAGAAACTTTAAGTTTATATTGTGTGCAGAGGTCTTTTGAAATACACAGGTGTTGTATTTGTTTCAGTGAAGTAAGTTAGGAGAAGTTTGGAGTTACAGAATCTTTTTACATTAAATCCTGGTAATGATCCTCAAATTTCTGAGGTTATTCCTTGACACTCTGCTCCCAAGGTTCATATGTAGATAGTGTACTAATAGGAAAACTCCTGACACATTCTACTTGTGTAGAAACAAAATCTTCTTGTACTTGTTTGTCTCTTCAAAGTGAAGATAAGAGAATATTGCAAGACTTAGAAGGGCATTTTTAAAATGACTTACTAGCCAATGTGGCATTCTGTGGAACTAGGGCACTAGGTCTTGGGAGCTGTGTCATATTTTGGAATTCCGCAGTATTCAGAGATTTTAGACACAAACACTTAGCATTACTGACTTACTAAAATTAAAAAGAAATAAATTCAGATTCAGATTTCTAAATTGTCTAAAAGTGGTTAGGCATATGTCTTTGGAAAATCTAAGTTTAAGTATGTATAAATATTCATGCACTAGAAATCCACATTATCAATTGTTTCCCTTGCAATGGAGCACCTGGTTATTTGAGTTTCTTAAGAAATCGAAATTAAGTTCCTTTGTGAAAAGGGTCTTCTGTGTTCAGAAGCTTAATTTTCAATGAAAAAATACCTTATATTAACATATATAACATATATGTTAATATATATGTTATATATGTTAATATGTTAATATATGTTAATTAACATATATTAACATATATCACATGCCTTAATATCTTGAAAGTGTTATGCTTGTAAGCTGTAATATGGAATGGTTCCATATCATTTTCCAAATAAGGCTCAGCATAAATGCCTACCAGTGGTTTTAAAATACACATTAATTGTTCCTAAACTCAAATCTGGAAGAGAAGAATCCTGGTGATGGTCAAATAGTAAAGAATGGAAGAGAGAACACAGTAGTAGCATCCTGAGCTCTGTCAAAAGAATGAATCTTAATATGCCATTTAAATTATATCTTTTGATCATTAGCACACTGTATCAGAAACCAAGACTGACACTGCATTGAGATTTATATGTGTTCATAAACACCAAAATCTCACCTGTCACATTACCCACTTTATAGGTCTGAGGTGCTCACAACCATGTGCTGGAGAAATCAGTTTCCTTCCCAGCATCCTGTGCTTAACAGTAGGGTCAGATTTTCCAAAGTGTGGAAGGGCTGAGTTAGTGCCAGTGGGGATAAAACTTGCAAAAGGCAGTATTTCAAGTAAAAGTATCATTAAACTAGGCCATTCTGTTGAAATAATGATTCAGTTAGGCCAAAATGCCCTACAGGGAGATCTGTGTAAACATCATAGGCTGGATGCTGGGAATAACAAACAGATGTATGAGTTATGTGACTGGAATATACACAAGGAAACAAAGAATATTTTCAACAAAAAAAAATTCAAGTTGATGTTAGCTTTTCTAAAATCATACTCAGTTCAATTAGGTGTACTAATTTGACTCTTCAGCATCCTGTGGCATAAAAGATATTTTCTAGTCTCAGTAAACTAAAATAGGGTTTATAAATTACAATTACAGTCTTAAGTACACTGTCTTTGAAGTTTCCAAACATCCATCTATTTCCATCTTTTATGAAGAAAATCTAAAGCAGAAAAAGTTCCTAGTAACTTCATTTATGTCATATTCCTGACAATATACTTTTGAGATTCCCTCTCAACTCATTAAATCATAGTTTTATTTTGTGCTGATACATTTGATACATTTAATCTCTAAGAAAGTCTTAAAGTAATAGAAAGTACTGATTTACCTTGTGCAGGTGTTCTTCAGGAGAATAAGGAAAGGCCACAGTCAGAAATGGCACGTCAATGCATCTTTAGCGAGTTCTTCTGAGTATCCCAACTTGGATACTGCACTATGCAATGTAGCTATAACAACATATCTTTAGTAACATCAAAAAGAAAAGGAGAAAAAATACTGTCATGCATACACTGTTAGTGTATTCAGAAGCTTTATTGTAAGGGATGTCTAGTCCTGCCTGACAGAAAAAAAAAAAAAAAAAAAAAAAAAAAAAAAAAAAAAAAAAAAAAAAAAAAAAAAAAAGGCAACCCCCCCAAACAAAACAAACAAACAAACAAAAGACCCAAAAAACAAACAAACAAACAAACAAAACCAAACCAGAACAGAGTTATTCCACTTGAATACTGGAGTTGAAGGCAAGTTCAACTTTTGTGACTGAAAGAGAAAAAAATTAGTTTAAGAGCAAAATCAGTTATGATGGGGTGAATTCAGTGGTCTACTCTAAGATGTACTCAGCCTTTTTAAAAAAAGTTAACTTATTTTAGCTTAGAATCAAACAGTCAAAGTGTTTCATTTTGGATAGAACAAAACTATTTTGATATTTTCATTCTTACAGTTTTTCAGTTTGGGTGATGGAGTCTCTTGGATTGAATCACAGCCATATCTTTTCAGTGAATATACTAAGTATCAACACAAAATTCCTAACATTAATTGCAGACATTTCAGCCTCTCCATCAACCTCTCCTCCTTTCCTGCTTGTGACTGATATGAAAATGTTTAGAAAGCAGTCACTGGCCCCACAGAGAGACCAGATTGCAGACATCTGTTACCTGTCCCATTGAACCCCCAGGTTCCTTTTCAAAAAAGGATAAGGCTCCAGGGAACAGTACCTCTGAACTCAGGCAGCGTTACTGCAACTGTAGTCATCAGAAGAAGCAAAGCAAGGTGAAAATATTTGCAATAGAGCACAAAATATTTTCCCACAGGCAAGAGATGGCTCGTAGTTAGAAAATGTACTCTGTCTAGCTCTTGTTTATAATGTTTATAAGAGGGAAAGAAATAGAAAAACAACTAGCATGTTCTTTTGTCAGACTCCAAACATGTAGTAACCCATCTTTAGAAATAATACCCAAAGTACATAATGTATGCTTGAGTTGGGACAAAGAAAGACAGTTGGAGCATAAAGCTGGTTTAGGCTGTCTGTGTCTGCTGTCTACAGAGCAAAATCACAGCAGTTTGCATCTACAGTATCTGCACCTCTCTCTGATGCAAGATTTCATGTTTTTATCAGTTCTCTAGAAAGTGCTAATAGGCTAAGGCCCTCTGCTTGAGAGCCTTCTTACTCTCTTTAATATTTTTCTACAGCAGCTGTCTGGGAGGTTGGTGTGGTTGGGGAACCTTAGGTTCAGACTCATGAAGACTTGGAGGCAGTGTGATGTATAAAATGTATGTTAAGCAGGAATCCCTATGTCCTGGGCATCCCCTGGGATTTCAAAGTACATCTCTGAAAGCAGTGTGCTGTATCAGACCATAAGCAAAGCATCAAATTTATATTTGTATTCTCAGGGTCTGCAGCTATCAAATTCACTACTGCAGGACTAAACTGGATTCAGGCTTTGTCGGGCACTTCCATTTGAGGGGATCGCCCTTCTGCACCTCTAAAAACAAATGTTTAGCATTTATACTCTTACTTTGACAAGAAATGGGAATGTTGTCTTTTTTTTCTTTAAAGAAAGTTACACGTTTGTAAGATACATAGTGATACCCAGCTTTAAAAAAAATAGTTTCTTTAGAAATTAAGTAAAGTGTATTGGCGTTAATGTTAAAGGGTTAAAATCATTGCATTTCTAGGAGACAGGACTTTTCGTGGTGCAGAGTCATACAGAGGGATTGGCCCAGCATGTATCGTGGAAGTAACAAACTGTTGATTCACAAAAAGTCTATCCATATGCTCCAGCCCAAGGTCAATAAAATCTAATTTTCTTCAACTTGCATCAGGCTGGTGAAGAAATTTGAAATAACATTGAGTAACACAATGATAGGAAAAGATTTCTAACTTCTTTAAATCATTGTAAATTCAGATGTGAGAGGAGTCTATAGTAAATATGAAAAAACTGTAACAAAACTGCTAAACTACTGCTTGCTATTTGTTCTCGGTTGATGGAGTATGGTCAAGTATTTCTATACCAATCAGTAAGGTTATTTTCCTTGTTTTTGCATGAACACGCTAAATAAAGCAATTTGTAATAAAACTGGGTTTTAACAGATACTGCTCTTTTGTTTTTGAGAGGGCTTATAATCAGAACTAATGAACACTAACATGAATTTGCAGCTTCAAGCGTCATTTTGAATGAATTAATTTTCAAGTCTCAGAAGTAAATGACAAATCTTTACATAAGTTTGATGTGGCTATAATTCATGTTTACAACAGATGCTGGGTTTTATAAACAGTTAAGCAGCAGCCCTTTCTAATATATGTCACAAACCCAGCAAAACCTTCTTTCAAAATCCAGTCAAGATTGCTAAGTGGCCACAACGCACTTATATATAATATGATTGACAATATCCAATCCATTAAAAGCAATGAAATGAATTGTTAAGGGGTAATTTTTACACTTCCTATTTATTAGACATAAACACATTACTCTTTAGTACAAAGAAATTAAAATTTAATCAGACCAATGAAAACCTTTACTCTGAACTGTGGGTACTTCATGGTGCTTTTTTAAAATTCTTTAATTCCTGTAATTAGGCCTCTACAACAGTTCCCACAGATAATGAGGAGAACCCAAATACTCCTTTAGTACAGTACAGACTGATACAATATACAGGATGTGCTTTTACTTCTCTTGTTCTTTAAATCACAATAAATTAGGTGCTAGATTTGCTTCAGATCCTGAATCTTGTGACTAATATACTACAGGTTTTAACTCTGCACTCTGTAATAGGCAATTGGTTTATATCATATTAGACAAACTAAGGTAATTGCAAAGAAAATTTTGAAGAATTTAGCTCCTGACCCTATCTTAGTACTACTGTTCAAAATTCATTTTTTATTGGATTACCTGAAAAGTAGTGCTTTCAATGAATGTGTCAGTTCCTGACTAAGTAACCAAAACTCTTATCTTTGTTAATTGTGTAACTGAAGCGATTTTAAGTACATAATGTCTCAAATAAAGAACCTGTGTCAACATCTCCATCATTTCAGATAACATTTTCCATTTGCCTCTTTACCCCATTTGAATGTAGTTTACCTGGTTCATGTCTGTGTATTTTCATTTCAGTAATCTGACTGTTTTCTGATTTGGTTCTGTGTGCCTTATTTTTAATTGCAGAAGGTTGCATAGCCCTTTCTAAGAAATGTGCGAAGATAGGGGTATTTCCAAATTTATAGTATGAAGTACAGTATAATTTGTGAATCTCGGAAAATAAGATCAATCAAGCAGCTCTCTCTCAGTTAAAGTTCTTATTGTCTTCCAATTTATGTCTTCATTTTATTAACATAGGATACATTTTTCCAAAGAAAATATTTTGAAAATATTTGTTTTAAATATCATAGAGCAATTAATGTAATGCATTTCTATGAAAATTGAATGATAGATGCTGCTGTACAATAATGCCTTTGTTAGAAGTTCATTGTTGCTAACATGGCCTTCAGAATCATGTTGGAGTTTGGTTTGAGTTGTAAAATAATACTGACAACTACTTCTTTTTATTTCACCTGATAATGACACAAGTATATAATCAAAATTGAGAGGTCTTAGGATTGAAGGTATCTTTAGAATTCATATAACCAAACTTCTGTTTTCTATTCTTTCATATTTATGTTTTCTTTTTTTTTGTGTTATGTTATTAGAGCCAAAATATTAATTTTTTTCAGTATCTTTGTCTGTATGTGTGTGTTTGTGAAACAAATTTTTAAATACATTTTTTAGAAAAAATCACAAAACAAAAAACATCACCAGAGAAATGTATTGGCCGACTTGGTGATTTAACAGGAATGGCTGTTGCTTTTTCTGATTTTTTGACGCTACTGCTATTGAAGCAAATATATCTAAGAGATAAAAATGGTTTTAAGTTCTATTGTCTGTCTTTCCCTCATGACATTTCATAGTCTGCCTAACAGAAGTTCTGATGTGTTTTGGGAATACTGTTTTGGTCATTTATGCCTTTGAGACTAAGTCATATAGTTTCTTCTGTTCTTGCCATTCCTAAGGCATGCTTACTCATTTAAGAATATTTTTGTGTGCTGTCATGGCACTGAAGAAATTCCTCTCTGGCTTCTCTTACAATTCTATTGCTGAACAATTGGCAACTATTGATCTACATCTGCTTCTGAAGCAGAGGATGAATGGATGGACATTTTCTCTCTTACCATTAGATCTTATCTCTCATCACTGGGATCCTGCTCTCAACCATTCCCTTTGCCACACAGAGAAATTGTGGGAATTTAAAAAATATTGCCAGATTGCTAAAAAAATAGTTTTTGTTCGATTAGCCCTCTAATTGCCTTTCAGGAAATGCACATTGTATCTATATTATCTGTCTTGAGTGCTGTCTAACGTTCAGCTCTGGTTTGGGTAAAAGGGTTCAGATCAACAAGGCATGTGGCAGATTGTTGGCTAAGGGATCACTCTACCCCTGCCTCCTTCCAGCTGCAAATATCCAGGAGTACTTTATGGGGAAACTGCCAAGACAGGATACAAGATGAGCAAAGAAACATGTAAGGAACAGTGTCATTTTGGTATGGTTTCTCAAAGTTTTAAAGACCAGGAGTTAGAGAATTCTGAATTCATTACTCGTCAAGGCTTGTGGGAATGAGCTGGATGTTTCTGCTGTGTTCAGATACCATGGCATAAAATGGACCACAATAGGAAAAGGAGAAAATCATTGGACATAAAAACTGCTACCTAGTAGTTACTTGGAATTTATTAACATTGGAAAGTTTTCAGTTAAATCTGGTTTCAATCCCCAGTCAGCTAAGTTATGGCAAAAATTAATGCTGTTCTTTAGGTTAATGTTAATTAATATTAATTAAAAAATAATATTGAACTTAGGCTATTTTTTTTTCCAAAAAATGATGAGCCAAAATTCAGGACCAGAGTATCATTTGAAACCATGTGACATAGGTAGATGTGATAAAAGCTACCTAGGATTTTAATTTAATAGTAAGAGGAAGAAGTTGTTAGTTTTGCCATTTTTTTTTTCTTTTGTTCAAATTAAACTTAGGGAACAGCTGCAAGTAATATGGTTTCCTGATACTTGAGAACCTTTCAGTTATACTGTTTTTAATAAGATTTGTCCATATGAGGGACAGCAAGGTCTGTTAACCTTTCTTGCAGCATGCTATTTCTGAGCCAATTATGAAGATGTCTAAAGGCATCGAATGCTCTTTGGAGCAGTGACTTGTGATTTGGGAGTATAATGGCCAACTGGAGAATATTCTCTTGTGGTTAGCATATCTGTGCTCACAATATATAAAAAACAAGGGCAGAATTGATTTTTTTTATGAGCTAAAATTCTTCTTGGATTTTTTCTTTTAGTTATGGTGATATATTAATAACTATAGTAACAGCAGAAGTAGCAAAAGCTTCCTAAGTGTTTTGGATTTTGATAGTAGAGCCTTGAAAGCTGTGTTAAGTTGTCAATCTAGGGTTTTTATCAAGATTTTGTTGATGTTCTAAGAAAGGAAAAAGTGTTAATCAAAGAAATATGTTCTTCTTGCTGATATGAGGCAGCTGACTATTCACACTGAATGAAATCTTCAATATGTTTAGCTGCTTTGATTTCTTAGAGAATTGTAGTGTAAATCTTCACTGAAAGTGATTTGAGAACATAAATTTAATTGGTAAGTTGTTCTGGGCTTTTCAAATGAAACCTGAATGAATTTACCTTGCAGCAGGAGAGCTGCACAGCAGCCAGGACACTGCAGCCATGGGGCTGTTTCTACACTTGGCATCATAGTGAGGGCAGTCAGCAGGCAGAGGGAGTTTGGGTTCAAATCCCCCTTCTGAAAAGGAATAATCAGATACACTCTCCTACTCAGAAAGTGTTTCAGTGACTAAGCAACAAAACTGGAGCAGGATTACAAGGCAAATTCAAATGCCATAGTTCACAACTACAGCAGAAACATAGAAAACAAGTAAACAGGTGGGAATTTGACTATCACGAGGTTGCCAGATGAAGAAGCAGTTTTGTATTATTTAAAGTCTGGTGAAATTCTGAGTTTTTACTATATTGCTTAAATTACTAAAAATATTTATCTCCTATTTTAGTTACACAAACAAAATAAGTGTCATGGAACCTGGGCACCTCTGCTGCAAAGGTGATGGTTTATGTGTTGTATACTTGTATCTGCATGCCAGAATAAGAGATTTCTAACTGCTCTTCTTAAATCTAGAATAGGAGAGCAGCAGCAGGAGACAGTAAGCTGTTAACTTCCAACCCTATGTATAACAAAGATATGAATACCTGTTGTGCTAGCTGGGTGAGTGGACACTGGGAACCACAGCAGTAGGCAGAGATTCAGGAAGAAGAGATTTGCATGTGCTTGGACTGTGAGGGGTATAAAAGCCCAGGGGTCCTTTCCTGGGGGTCCCTCCTCAGAGGAACCAGCTTGAGGTGTCTCTCTGTTACTGCACTACGAATAAACTGCATTATAGAATGAGATGTCTGAGTCTCTGCTGTGGGAAACCCAGAGCTGAACTGGTGAGGAAACCTGGTCTGACCAGATGTGTGTGGGGTGTGGAGAGAAGTAGGCACCTGTCAGCTTACTGGATCTGCCCTCTCTGAAGGGGCTTCAGACCCAGCAGTGACAGTATCTGATGCTGGGAACCTGACTGCCAGAGAGTCTCACGAATGGTCAGACTGGGTGGTTTGCTTAACAACCTGCAATGCCCTATGACACTAAAACTGTAGGATGAGGGAACGTAGGCATGTGCAGAACAGCCCCTGTCAGAGGGGCATACCACACAGAGCAAACACTGCCAAAGACACAACTGCTTAGAGGTACAAAAAGAAGATGCCTGTCAGGGCTACTCTGAACCTTCACTAATTCTGAGAGTTTCTTCAAATGATTCATGGACAGAGACAGCTGACCTGTGTAATAGCCTGCTTCTAAGCTGGATGGCACTGCAAGGTCTGCACAAAATGCAAGACCACATGTTCTTCTGATGTTTAGGGTAGATTTAAACTACTAAAGGACAAGGCAATACCACTATGGCTGTTTTGCTTGTCCTTCCAGAGCCATCTGAGTTGACAGTAGCCCTGCCGTTCTGGAAGTGTGCTCCAATACAAAATGGAGATGTGGCAGAAGAATTGGATAAAATGTACGCACTGGTTGAGTACACTGGATCACAAGCTAGCATTCCCTAGTCTCCTATATTATACCAGCTTCTTAGTCCTTACAAAATGTATTTTAGCTGTCTCAAGTGAAGGAAGTCTTTGAGATTAAGTTTTAACTTAGAAATTGTTCTTACTATAAGGCACACTCATCTTTTCCTTCCTGTGGTGTCTTAGGACTTCTCTTGTTTCTCTTTCTGATTTGACTCCTTTTTACCTTGCCTTTCTTGACTTAACTTTGTTCCTTCACCTTATAAAATAATCAAGGGTACAGATTTGAACAAAACTATACTCTTGGTTAAGAAGGATTTCAATTTTTATTATAAAGCTAAATTAAGAGCTGCTTAATGCTCATGGTTTAGTATTTTAATAAAAAGGGAAAGGGAGAAGCTGATAGAGCAAGAGGAAAGTGCTTTTCAGCCATGTCTCTTACTTGAATGCTTAAATGTTGCTTTGTTTTGTGTATTTATTAGGTTTTTTCTGAGACCTGTATAGTATAATGTCTATCTTCTTCATAACATTTTCATTCTATGTGAAACAAGGTGTAAGGCTGCATGTGGTGTACACTTCTACCAGAAAACTCCTTGACAGTGTAAATTTAAGTAATAAAACCATAAGTATGACCATTTAATGCTCTGAACTAGTAGCACACTAAAACCTGCAACTTGCAAAAGGATATATTCAATTTCTGTGCCAAGATTTTGATGCACAGTGAGAAGTCTGTGAGAGCTTCTGGAGGTGCAATCCCTTTTGAAAGCATGTAAAGAAGTGATTTTTGTCATGGAAGTCTGTTCAGAAGCATGAAGCAAAGTATCAATGCCACTGCAGACTGACTCCTATCCAGTTTTTCTAGAATTAATTACTTTCATGGGGGTTTTTTTGAAAGCACTCTGACATACCTAACTCTGAATATTATCTTGTTCTGCTGTCCAAGAATTTAGATTTGAAAATAAGCACAGACCTGTTGCCTGGCAATGTCAGACTGTATCACTGAAATCCTGATCTATCTGAGCTTTTATATTTTTCACCTTTTGTCACAAGACACGCTTTTGATCTTCACAGTTATAAGCAAAAATGCAGAGAGATAGAGTTTACTATAGAAATAATTACTTCAGAGCTTGTTTCATTAACTGAGGTACTGTCTTGTACATTAAAATTAAGCAACTTCCAATATTTCAGACTGATTGTCTTATTTTACAGACTACTAATAATGTCTCATGTATAATATCTCAGAATATTGAACAGTTTTTATGGCTGGATATATCTTACCCACAAGCCACAGGAGGTGAACTTCTAAACTGTATCAGATAATACTTAAGGAAAATCAGTATCTTTACAGTTCTTAACCTTATGAAATCTAAATTGCCCGTGAGAACAAAGTATCCTGCTTTCTGGAAGGAGTAAAAAGTGTGTAACTAGTAAAGCTTCCTCGGGGATGATGCTGGGCAGGAAGTACTTTTCCTGATGTGAAAAAAAATCAGAACCTTCCTTTATGACAGAAAGGGAACTTTGCCTCTCGTGCGGTTGCTGCTACACTGAGAGCTACAGTGCTTGCTTGAAATAAGACAGTCCCAGCTTTAACTCCCTGATTAGGGCTCATCTTCTCCCTCTGTGCTGCCTAAGTACAGGTTTCCTTGTGCCAGGCAGCTTGGGGTTTTATTTCTCCGTTTGTTAAATGGTGACTGTTATGTAAAGGAAGCAGAGCACCTGAACAGTGTAGGCTCACCCGAGGGCCTTGGAGGATGGTTATGCTGTCCTGCTACCAGGGTGACAACTCCAGCAGGTAACAATGGAAACTGTGGCTAGAATTGCACAAGTAAGAGCAGTTGCCTGAGATGTTGGTTGTTAATTTATGCCCTTTAATGCAAATACACAAACTGTGTCTCCTAAGTCCCAGGTGATGCACGTTTACTCACCACAGAGAGTTAATAAAGGGTAGCTAAGTATGCTTTTATGTGTAGCTTTAAGCTGATATTCCATCTGTTAGCTAACAACTCTTTCTAGATGAAAATTCCATTAAAATTGGCTTCATTATGTGTAGGATTTTTTTTTTTTGTTTCACTGCATAATACAGCCTTATCAAAGATAGCTAAAAATAATCCAGGTTAGCTCTACATGGAAGCCCTAATATGTATCCTGAGATGGGAAAAACCCCAAAGGTAACAACTTGCACTAGAGCACTATATTTTTTTACTGAAATGACCAGTGAAATACAGCCTTTAGTTACTGCTGAGCCCAATAGGATTTCTTCATATGGGGCAGACAATATGACCCTGTATTGGTTTACAAGATGGATTCCTGTACGTATTTACAAGCTGTGACATTCTGCAACTACTTTACAGAAATTCTTCGAAGATATGGAGATCAAATTTGAGTCTTAGGTGGAATGATATTTTAAATAATGATGTATTAAGTATTTCTGTCAAGATTTCTGCTTTTTTTTGCATAGGTCGATCTAAAGATTTATTCCAGGGGCATCTTTGGTAGCACTTCAGATTATGTTTGGCTTGGTTTTGTCTTCTAGGTTTCAATATAGAATATTAATTTTCAGTTTTACAGAAAAAGAGGTAGACATAGATGTTAATTTTGTCCCACAGCTTGATCTTATGATGAAGATCAAAAAGAGGAAAAATAAATTGCATTGTCTACTTTGGGTTTAATGTGCACTTTCTATGTTGGAAACTAGTGAAAATAGTTTAAATGTTTTTTAAGATATAGCTCACCTTAATAAAAAATGCACATAGAATATTTTTGTTTCTTACCATTTTAGAAACAGTTGATACCCTCATTTGTACTTCATAATCCACCACAGTGAAGGCTTAATAGACCATTAAAGAAACGGTGGGAAGTTAATTTTAATATGTAATGGTGTGAGGGGTTTATTTTTTCCTTAATACAATGAAGCTTCTAACAATTTTATTTGCGAAGAAGATGATTATTTAATAAAGTGACAAACTGTCCCACTGATAGGATACATTAATTTTCTTCTAAAGCTGTTCCTTGTACTCCATAAGAAGGTGATAATTAGGTTTGCAGATTAGAATAACATAATCAGACCACTTGTGTGGATGCTTGTTAAAATATATTTTCCTCTTCATATAAGCCTCATAATAATTAAAAACTGTTTAAAAAGAGAACCATTCTTTTTCAGTATGGACTTTTTAAATGAGTCCTAATAATAATATATCAAGTTATTCTTAAGCTAATTCAACTTTTTAAAAGGTTAATATTTGAAAAAGAGTATGGGAAGTGATTAACTGGTGAGTTTAAGTATTAGCATTAGGTTTTGCAGGAACACCTACAGTATAAAACAGCGCTCATTCATATCCTGATTTAATTTCTTCCACTGTCACTCCTGATTGTTCCATTTAATCTTTCTTAAGTCACATAAAATTATCTTGTATGTGTAAATTAACAATCATTTTCTAATTTCACTGCAAACTTTAAGCACTGTCAGAGAAAAAAAATATACTGGCAGTGATTAATTCTCTATTTTAAGCAAAACTAAATGCAGTTGCTACTGAGGTAGAGTGCACACAGTGATTTTTTTGGTGATTCTAGACTCCAATAAAAGCAGTGGAGAAATAGCAATGAATGTGAAATGAGTGGCTCACATCTAAACAATCAGATCTTGTGTCTATCACATTAAATCAGTGTAATATTCACTGACCTTACAATTTAAAACATTGAAGCCAATTTCCTTTGCTTAGAATTCATGTAGTATTCAGTACTTCTTAAAACTAACTTCCTGGCCTAAGCCCAAGGTGGAAAGTGTGCAGCCTAAGATCATTTAAATTGTCTTTAAATGTTCCAATTCCTTCACTTTTAATAAGATTAAGATTTTTTTTCCTATAGTTCAATGAAGTCTTATTCTAGGGAAGAGGGTATTTTGATGTAGTTTTTGGTATTTTGGTTTTGTTTGTTACAACCTTGAAATTAGTCTAACACTAAAGAATTAAAACTTTTCTCAGTGTTTCATCAGTGTGTTCAAACTTTCAAGGTCCAGGATGTTTCATTACAGCAGATGTGATCAGTGCATTGATAAAGGAGGGCTGACTTAAACACTAAAAACCCAGCATGTTCTGGCTAGAAATCACTTCAATTTCAAACAACTGAATGCAGAAAAAAGTGTTACATTAACAAGAGTTCTCTGAGTTATTAAATATTACAATCATCTAATTTGTACATACATTCCAGTAAGCCTTACTTTGTGTGCACAGTTCCATATGTATATTTGATGTACTGGCCTAATCAACTTCAGGTTGTTGTGGGGACATGTTTTATGAACAAGTAAAAAGTAATCAGTTTTTTTTTATTACCACTATGAAAGAATATTTTTGTAGTGTGCTAAATATACATACAGAAAAGGAAAAATACTCAGTCATTTTCAAGAATGGGTGCAATACTGACTGATTTAACAGCAGTAGGTTAATGATAGATATGCAGTCATTAAAGGATTTATAAAATATATTTTTAATATTATTAGGTGTCTCTTTTTTATCATTGTTGGATATTAACAAAATTTTCTTATCGTGTAAAGTAAATCATATGACAAAGATTAACCAGTGCTCTTACCCAGAAGTTAATTAACAATGACTCTGTAAGCCTATAGGCCAACAATTTAAAGACAATTGACCCTACTTCTCCCTTTCTAAATGGGAGTTTCACAACAGTCATGGTAAATAGCTACTTTAAATGACATTTTACATAACAATTCTAGATATTTTTATTGGAGGAAGACATGTTCATAAGGCATCCAGGAAAAAATTGAATTTTTAAAAATGTCTCGGAACTACATAAGTTTCCAAGGTAGCAGTTATTAGGTATAGTTTCTTTGTTTTACATTGTGGGAAAAGGTGATGTAGGTGGGGTCTTCTGAGGATTTGTTTTCATCCTTGGTTTCCAGAATCAATAGCCTGGTGAGGCGAATGGCAAACTTTTCTCTTAGGATTTTTGCCTTTTAGAGGTAAGCAAATTGCCTAAAGATGGCAGGATTATCATGTCAAATCCTCTCCAATGGATTCTTCACACCAGGCCACCTGTAAAATGCCACAAGGGGAATGTTGGTGAAGAAGCATGACGGTCTCTCATCAGTTTGCAGGCTGAAAGCCTTTCTGTATATGGCAAGTTTTTCAGTTTCAAAGGACCTATAGTTGCAAGTAAGTGTAGAAATCCTGTTACAGCTCTGTGTACTGGCCTTCCTTACGTAGGAAATACTGCCATGTGGAAAGTAGATGGTTTATAGAGACCCACCTTCAATTGCAAATTAAAAGAGGAAATGCTTATAGATCCATGATGTCCTGCCTGATCTCTAGTTTTAATGTTATCTTAAGAGGCCTGGCTTTGTCTTTAAAACAATAATTTGTGCTTCAACACCCTAGAAATCATTGGAAAATTAAGGAAGAGGATTGAAATTTATATTTACATCATTAGCTCTGTATGTGTTTATGATTGCTCTCTCAGAGTCCGTGAATATATAAGAGCTCAGGTGAAGCCTTCAAGGATAGTGAAACAGGTATGTAAAGATATATAAAGGTTTTCCAGGGAGCCTCGGACCAAACTGATACTCCCTGGAATTCAGCTCAAGGCACTGACTGTCAAAGGATATGTCATCCTTTTTATGTATGCTAGAAACACATGCAATAGTGAGAAATGTGATTTAATTTAAGGAAAGATTTTTTTGAAGTAGAAATATGTAGTGAGCTTTGTCCCTTTCCCCCTTTGCAAGAAACTTACTAATCTTACTAATGATTGCAGTGTTTATTGATTACATTAGCAACCCAAGTCTTCATACTGGCACAAGGGGCAGGCAGACTGGGCTTTCCTAAATGGAAAAATATTGAACATTAGCAAAATTATTGTGGGACATTAAATGCTAAAAATGTCTTTGAGAGTAATAAAGGTTAAAAAGTTTAGCAGGTCATCACACTCTTTTTCTTATTACTCAGATTTTTAAAGCATTCAAGTGTTAACCTTTTGAAAAGGAAAGAGGAGGAAAAAAGGAGAGGACAGATGATTGGGAGATACTTAATTATCTATTGCTTTAAAGAGGGTGTAGTCAGGTCCAACCTCATTCAGCTGCCAACACTTGCATAAAGCTGCTGGAGAGAGCTCCTGTGAATACCCAGTTGCAAGACTCTAATTTGAGGTAAAATAATGCATCTAACTATACTGTTATCAATAATTGATAGGCACTTACAAATGTAATTCATTGAAATCTCACCTCTGGCCCAACCTCTGCCACTCCAGGAATAAAGAGACATAGCAGTTTTCCTTCTGGTTTTATCCAAGTCATTGTGTGAGCTTTATAGGAGATTCAAGCAGTAAATTGTACACAATAAACATATAGAAGAAGCCTGGCATGAAGTAGAGCCTTTTAATAACAGTATCTGCTTTTTTTTTTTTTTTTGCTTCCTTTTACCCCTCTTTAAAAATATATATTAAAAAAACCCACTTTGTTTGGTTCCCCACTAAGAGTAAGCTTTTCTTTGAATGTCATCCATTTTCTAGAATTTTTAAAAATTGAAAAGCTTTGCCCTTTTGACCTGCTAATACATCTCAGTCACAGTTCACTGAGAAGCTGTGACAACATGCACAGGGATAACAAGGCAGGCTGTTACATCCCCATTTTTTTTAATCTTGGCTATATCAGCATTACTGTGACACAACTCATCAGGTTTGGAATAATGTAATTAATTTATGAGATTCCACATAACTAAACTAGTCACCTGTGAATATATCCAAAGGGATCTTTCAATGCTGTTAATCTGGGTATTTAATTCCATTTTTGTAAATAACAGATTATTTAATCTGCTTATTATTGGATGAGTGCCTACTCAAGATTATTTCTAGTTTAAGCATGTCTCCTCTCTCTTTTGTGAAGGCCAACAAATGAGGTGCTATGCCAGTATTACTCCCTATACCTCATTCTTCTCTGTCCTGTAGAGTCTAGAAACCCAAAAAGGAGAGGAAGTGTTGTGGTTCTCTTACACAGAAGCATATGTATGAACAAGACAGAAGAAGAGATCGTAACACACAATGTGATGTTTGCTTTTTTCATGGGTGCATGAAGCTCAGGGGCAACAGGATTGTGGATAGTGGGTTAGGTAGCTGCAGTCACTATTTAGAAGTCTTTTAGAGTTGCTGTCACCCTAGGACAGTTGCATAGGTTCAAAGGCCACTTAAATTTATCTGTTTATTCTATTTTCTAGTAATACAAAGTTATATGATCTAAAATTGGAATTTTGCTGATGAAAAATCAGTCTGCCTTGATGTAATATGTCCTAATTTGAAAAAGAAAAAAAAAAAAAATTAACTGCACTTCCATTGAAACAAAGGAAGCCTTTATGTAGTGGCTTGCAAAAAAAAAAAAAAAAAAAAACCCTCCTAGAAAAAAATGCAACTAATATAGGCTTGGTCGCTAGTTTGAGTAAAAGGGTACAAAATCACCTGTGAGTAAAATCAAGGCAAGGGCTCTGTAATGCATTGTTAAATTTTCTATTGAGCAGCCACTGCTTGATCAGCTGTTAACTAGGACACTTTATCTGTTGTTATCTCTAGAATAAGGGAAAAGGTTCTGTCTCTTATCACATCCTGTTTGTTCACATCTTGTTTTTAAGAATTCCCTGACAAAAATAATTCATTTTTATATTTATTTCAATGAAAATCTATTTTATATCAAATTTTTAAATTGCATTATGGTAAGAAAATTTGAACATTTTGGTTTTTCTCTTTCCCTAGTCAATACTAAATATTGAAGGTAATTATTAAAACTCTGTGTGTGAATTTCATTTGATTCAGTTGGAATAACCTTGATAAAATGCTTCGTTTTGCAAAGGTGCCCTTTCAAGATGCAAATTAACACAATTATGTTAGTTGAAAACATATTTTGGAGATATGCAATCAAAATAATAAACTAGTTAAATAAAGCTTGCATGTGCAATCACATTTGGTAAATAAAAATACATTTCGTAATAACAAATTTGACAAGTTTTGCTTAGTGCAATTTTTAATTCAGGTTGTACATAGTTTCAATTTTATGCTGTTGTAAAAGTGAGTGCTTCTTTGGTTGTCACAGAAAAGTAGGACATAAGCAGACAGCAGTTCCAGAAATGGTGTAAGCTACCTATCTGGAGAGGAAAACCAGCAGTGTGTAATACCAGGTCTTTCTCCTTACTCACACTCCACAAAATGATTATGTGGGACAGCAGGATGGGGAGGAATTGAGTGAGCACTCAGCAGATGCTTGGGCTCAACTTCATCCTTCATGATCCCCAGTGTGAAATGCAGAGTAAATGTTTCTTAGAGGGGGAGAAAGTACATATTTATTGCAATTAATCCCACAGCAGTTCAGCTTCAGATGATGCTAAAGCACGCAAAGACTCTTCCTAGTGGCTCCCAGGCAGCCACAGGGCCAAGAACATCCCTATAGATTTGCACACTCTGCAGTACTGATACAATGACTCTGCTTTATATATGGGTGTCAGTCTGTTCCTTAGTGCCTTGCAGAGAGTCGTAAAGCAATTTGAAAATACAATTAAAATGTAATGATTTAAATTTGTCATGATTTTCCCAGCAAAAATTTTAAGCTGTACCAGGAGAGCCATGTAAATGCAGTGAATATTCTGTGGTAGGACTTCTTTGAGGGTATTTTTTTTTCATATTTTCTTTTTTCTTTATTATTTTTTAAGTATGGTACTTTGTGACTTGAGTTTTGAATGTGGTTTTTTAAATACTCTTTTTGACCATCTTATCCCATTTACTTTAAATGGCAGTTTAGAATATGCACTATTTTTGTATCAGACAAATCTATCATCTGGGTTATCCATCTTTCCTAATAACATGATTAACAGAATTTATTACTTATTTGAGTACAGAAAGCTAATTTCTTTTAAATATAGAGTAGGAATCCTAATGAAACCACTGAAGCTGCAATGTGAGCTTTGATACTGAAAGTGACAGGAGAGAGTTGATCGTAGAGAGTCAGAAGGAACGTGCATCTTGTAACCTTTGACAGACAGTGTGAGTTGACTACATTATAGTATAAAAAAAACCTTCTGTTTTTATGGAAATTGTGTCTGAGTAAGAAATGTAGGATTTCCTGTCTCACTAACCTATGTTGGTTAGGGATCTGCTTTGTTTGATTATCCCAGATATACACATTCTCATTAAGTACCCATCCAGAGGTTTATTGTGGATAGAAGAGTCAAATCTATTATCTTTCAATTTCTTTTTACTCTAATAACAAAAACATCTTTTTAATAAAATAGACAGAAAGAATAACCTGAGGGAGTAGTTCAAACCCTCCTGACTTAGAATTGCCAATCCACAGAATGACGTAGCATTTAAGCAAATGGATGGAAGATGTAGATGAAGACCTATTAAACTTTATAGTCTGTTTGCATCTTCTAGTACAGCAAGTAGAGGTAAAAATCTAGAAGGGAAGCTTTGCCCTGTATTTTTCTTGTCTTGTGAAGGTAAGAACTAAAGTAAGAATGGGGACACTAAACTGAATTTTTTGCTGTCAAAGATGATGGTGCAATAAAATTACTCAAAGATGTCCATGGATTGTCAGATCCCCAGAACCCTTACATACTTGTCTACCTGCTACCAGAAATTAATGATAAGTAATGGTACACCCAAAACCATAAGGGAAAAACAGAATAGAGATACTGTCACAGACACCAGCATACCTGCAATATGAGGAATTAAAAAAACACACAACAAAAAAACTGAAGATAAAAAAATATAAACCCTTCCAGGTGAGCCCAGGAGACAGACCCTGGTCTAAGGTAGGAGGAAAATCCCAGCTGGTGTAAATTTTCCCACATTAGCAACTGGCTTGATTATATGAACAAGAGTGGTGCTTCAGGTGACTTAGTGGTATCTGGAGTTCTGGCAAATATCTAATCTAAATATTTATTTATTTATTAATGTTCAATCCATAGTTAAAAAGAGAGAGAAGCAGCAACTCTTCATCTGAGAAGGGTTACGAATGTATCAAAAAGACAAAAAAAAATTCATAAGAAACCTCTTTCTTTGTTGCAAACGTACCTTAAAAATACAATGCATATATCCCAGATTACTCTGTTTAAAAAATAATTTTTAAAATTTTAAAGTAGTCAAATCAAGGTTCTCTCTATCCTTTAGAGATACTTTGAATTTATGCAGATGTTTCACTCTTATGGTAGAAGTTGAGTTTTCTTGAAGAAATTTGAAGGAGTCTGTTATTGAAGCTGTTTGTTTTGTTAAGCTCTGATTCACTCAAAACTGAAGGCATTGGAAAACTTTTCATGATAAGAGAAAGGCAACATGTTTTAATTAAATGCTATTAAACAGAGCCCTAACTGAATTGAATTTAATTTCTTAAAATACTGTCAGTTTCAATTTTCTAGAATCCAAACTAGCCTAATGATAGAACATCACCTGTAGTATCTGAGTCTGTAGAATATTTTGCAATGTGTTTTGTGTTGTACTATTAACTTGCCTGGAACAGATGGGTTTTCATGTTTGATCACATGTTCATAAGCCCAGCTTCTTTCATGCAGTTTCAATATCCAAGCATCCTTTCCCATTCTCTGGTGCTGCTCACTGCACCTGCCTACCACAGCTGAAAACCTAAATGTTTTTACTTTGGCCCATCTTTTGGCCTGTGTTTTAAGTAATGCCTCCTTACATGTCATGTGACTGAAATCCACATTTATCCATTAAAGACACACAGAACTATTGGTGAAACTGATTCAAAACATAGGTTATTATTAAAGAAAAAGTTAAAAAAAAATAAAGTTGTTTGATATACGTTTCTGACACTTCCCCCTGTTAGTGTCAATCAACACTACTGATTTTGGTGGAGTAATGCTCTCTTAAGTGAAGATCTTATTTTCCAGTAATGAATTTGTAACTATTTTGACTATCAGATGGAGCATAGACTCTTTTCCAGTAGCCCTGGAATATTTTCTTTATTTTCCACCACGATAAATCAGCTATAGCCTTTACAAACAAGCAAATGTCAAGATGCTGCAAAATATAACATTTGTAAATAATACATCTAATGTGCATTTCTTCATCCCTTGGGCAGACTAGACATATATTGTATTCCATTTCTGAAAAGTGACTTACAGTTCTATTTTATTAATGATTGCACATCCATACATGAACAAAATACTAACAAACTGTTCCACGAGCAGCCAGACTAATGAAGACTGATTTCCTACAGATGTATGTCCTGTGACCCTTAGTGTCCTTGCTGTGACAATCCCATTTTCACATATGGTCTTGGTTCCAAATGCTGCTCTGTGCTCTGTGTTTGCGATTAACCAATCAGTATTTGCTGATTTCTGGGCTTTGTTACAAATGGAAAAAGTGCCAGACACTTTCTTTAAACTGCAATTATCTTGTTTGTGTATGGGCCATGTATCAATGAAAGAAGTAGTTAATTCTTTTAAGGGCTCATCAACTATTTGGTGTTTGGTAATTTTGACTGTTCTTCCTTGTCCCCACTCCCCAGTATAAATCATTTGTAGCCTTATGTAGTCAGATTCGAGTAAAATTTTGAATTTGATTGATCCACAGTATTGCATCCAATTTAGACATATTGTATGTGATAAAACTGTAAGGTCTTAGAGTAATTGACTCTTGAACATAATGGGTTATAATGCTGTCATTAAATGACTGATTGGTTGTTCTATGCTATTGCAAAGAAATCCTGTGGAAAAGAACGTCTGGAAAGTGCAGATGTTCATCCATCGCAACTGGGGGTAGATTTGTTTCTTTTGATGTGTAATTGCAACTGATAATTGTATAGAAAAAAGTCAGGATGTTAGTGTTTCACATTTTTCTCTTAATGTGCATGACATCTATCCTAATGTTGTCTTGTCTCTGACTCCTAGCATTATCCCTCTCACTGAGCTACATCATAGTGCATGTCCACATAGAAGTGACCGTTTTCAGTATTTCTTAATTTTATTGTCCATGCTCCCCAATATCTCACCTATTAGAGCTCTGCTGGCTCTCTTTTCCTCTCAGCACAGCCTAGGATGCAGCTGTTTGTGTTCCTTTCTAGACTCTGGCATCTAAAAATGCCCTCAGGATAACCTTAGGATGGAAAGAGCACAATGCTGGTTATTTCCAAAACCTCTACAAGAAATTTTTGGTGTTACACCATTTAAGTTAATCTATAAATTTTGTTAGCTTTTAATAAGTCATTTGAAGAAATAACCTTCATCAATGAATCATTCACCTAGTGTGGGTCATGATTGATATAAAACATGGTCAAGCAACATTTCCTTCTCCTGAAAATTTTGTTCATGATCTTGTTAAGCCCTCATTTGTGCCTGTGCCTATAGTCCTTCCTGTCTCTATAGACGTACATCAGTGTGTGAACTGGAATGATTCTTTGGTTCCAAGCATTCCTACAGAACCTCTCATGTGGGCAGTCGTCTCTGTAGTGTGCATTTAACCTGAAGTACTTTTCTGAATGTGGGGGCACTGAAAACTTTTATAAAATAAGTAGATCCATGGGTACGTTAAAAAGGAAATAACATTGCCTGAAAGAGAAGGAAGAAATAATCCTAGCATCCTATGATATAAAATAGAATTTTCTCAATTTGATTTGGTTTAATTCTAATTTAATTTACTATCTGTTTTATAAGACACTATCTTACGACATAACTCTTTTCCTCCTAAATATGTTTAATGTCCTAACTGAAAGATTTCAGTGATTTCCTAAGTTATTCCTTGTTTCCTTTGACATTTGTCATCGTAAGGAATTTGTATACTTTTATCCTTTGATGAAAGGATATCCTTTGATGGCCCAGATCATCAGCTAGTTTGATAGAACCAAACTGAAGAAATTGCGTGGCTGCTCTGAAAAAATTCTGTTTCAGTGATACTATTTTTATATTTATGTGATCTATAGAAGTGCATATCAATTGTACATATACACACACATATATATAATTATTAGTACATGCACTGATGCAGTGAGAGAACTTAAAATTCTATTTCATACTTTGAAGATTCAAATATTCACAGCTTTCAGGAAAGTTCTGATGACAATGATAGTGATTATCAAAAGAGTTTGCTTAGGTTGTACTTCATGTAATCTATTCTGTAATGTTTTGTTCACCTCATTATACATATACTCCTTTATATAACATTTTCTTTTAATACAATTGAATAGATAGGTGTGTGGATAGGATCTATTTATCAAACTAAGAATTCTGTGTAGTTTTGCAGTATCCCTTATTCTCCTCCTTTCCTACAGCACAGTATGTTTCGAATCACCTTTAAAATTTTCAAGAGAGCATCACCAAAATTGGGTAGATTCCATTCTGAGAAACCTTATGAATAATAGTAATTTACCAGAATAGACACATCAGACACTGTACATCAGGTTGTACAATAGTAAAACTATAATTGTTTTCTGTGTGAAGTTTCACAGCTGTGATTCTTCAATCACAGAAGTGATTGACTAACAGACCTAATCAATCTGTTTTAAGCAGCCATAGTAACTTCAGATCCCTGCTATAGAGACATTTTACAGTGTATCTGGAAAAAAAAAATAGAAAAAGCTTTTTCAAAATTGTAAGAAGTTTTTGCATTTGTAGAGAATGAATTAGGCCCATTTTCTTTGCTGTTGACAAAATACATTCCTTTTAATCTAGTCATTATAGGGAAAGTCAGCAAAGCAAGGGAGGAAATACAGAGAGATTATAGGAAATGACTGTTTAAAATACATCTGCAAATGAGTAATGCTGGGCTTGTGTTGTAATACACCATCAATTTTCCTTGTATTGTATGCACCAGATATGCTACACTATTGTATTTGTGTGTCTTTTAAGTCTTATAGGTGCTCCTTTATTACCAAACATCTCAGCATTATATAGCCAGAATTCAAGGCATGTGTTTTGAACTTGATTTAACAGGCAAAATACCAGCTTTATAAGGCTGTGTATGTTTACTTCATCACTGTTTAGAGCCCAAGCTCATTGTTTACTGTGGTGAAAATATGTCCTGCAAATTCAACCAAATTGAGGGTTTAGTTAAGAATTAATAATGACGTAATAGGTAGAAATAGTTGCTTAATTTTTGATTTGCTAGATATTAATGATGTTGCTAAATTTCAAAATTAGATGATCCCTCAATCTTTTTTTTCAATAGGCACTTATGCAGTAATGCAGTGAGGGGTTAGTATTCCTACAGATGATTTTATGCAATTGTCATTGAAAACATTGACCTATTTTTAACAATGCATTTATCTGGTTTTTCGTTGGGTTTTTTTTTCACAAAATAACAGATCAATTAATACCGTTTAAAAATTCTTTCACTCTCAGAACCCATTTAAAAATCAATTTTTAAGCTTTAAGTCATTCATTCCTGCATTTGTATTTAAAGCTCAAATATAAATACATATTTTTCATTATTACGTTTTGTAACCAATTTCATTCCTAACCCAACTTCTAATGACAAGTTTAAATGTAGAACATATTTTGAAGAGGTAAGAATAAGAATTTATTGATAAAGGAAAGGCAGGTTGTAGTGTACCTGGACAAATAATATTACTGTAAGAGTGATAGATCTAGCTGCAGAAACTGTGGGAAACAGAATATAGAGTTCCAGGACAAAATACCAAATAGCTGGGAAGACTGACTATTTTTAAATAAAAAACAATGTTCACTATAGAGTCCAAAACTCCTTCTTTCAAAGCTAGAAATAAACATCTGTTAGTTTTTCCATTGTAAAACTTCATTTTTATGGGTTTATAATAGGGTCATAAAAAGTCATTCTTTACTGAAACTTGACATCATAAAAGGCTAGAAAAGTCCTCTGGGTAAGTAATAAATAGATTAAAGGATGATGGAAAAGTATGTTTTTTGTACAAGCATACCAAAACACACAGAAAATCTCACTCTGTTGTCCGTTTGACTTGTACCCTCTAATCAGAGTTCAAAGCTAAGCAGAATTACTCCTTTTAGAAGTGTGCTTTTGGATTCAGTAGATACTTTTCCAATTCCATCCAAAGTAAAGACAGAAAATTCATGGGGAGTGAACCATGAGGTTCTGGCTCCATCAGCAGAGGAAGCCTGGACCTCTCCCAGAACTTCATCAATTCTAGGACAAAATGTTGGCCCAATGCATCTTCAAACCTTTCTTGCTTCTTTCACTTCCTTGCTTCCTTCCTAGTTCTAGCTCATTAGAAGTCATAGTTGTACAAATTCCGTTAAAATCTGCATTTCTATTTGAAAAAGTAAACGAAATTAAATTACCTATTCTAACAGCAAAGCCTTATATTGTAGTTGAGGATATTTAGGGTGATAAGCATTCTTATGTACCAAATGGTGGCATAGACACACTTCTGGACTATCGGTATAAATAAGTTATTTATCTTTCTATGTTTTTAATCTGGGTGAAAAAGTGAAAAATCTTTTCAAGCACTTGTGAATTCTTTTAGGAAATCACTGGCTATTTTTACAGTAGAACTATTTTCCTTAGGTGTGATCTTGCATTCATTGAAGTAACTACTAAATAATTGAACTAATTTTAGCCATAAATAAAGCAAATTGTGACAGAAGTCCTCAAGGCCATGGTGTGAAATATTTTTTTAGATTAGTTGACAGACTGCTTGGATCATAAATGGAGACAAATCACTTAGAACTAAAAAATGACAAAATTTGAAGCATCACTAATGTGAGCAAAACCAGTAATATACGGAATTATTTGCTTATCTGTTTCCTGCTTTGAAAATGGTTGACCCGAGTACTGTTAGTCTCAAAGTCCAGTGTCTGGAAACATGTATGTGGAGAGAAGGCAAATAATTCTATTATATATTCAGCTCTATTGTGATGTCTCTTTTTATCTTTTTTTTTTTTTTGCCTTTAGATGTAATCACTCCTTATCTTTATTCACCATTTCAAAATATAAAATTTTGAACATTATTACTCTGAATTTTATATGTTTATTTACTTATTGTTCCTTACTAACTTCCATGTATATTGCTAATGGTCCACAACCATTTAAAGGATATTCCATGATTAAGGCATATTAAAATCTGTTGCATGAAACAGACCCTGGTACTTTCAGACTTTTTTATGATCTTTTTGTTTATGCTGGTTGATCTGCTTGTGACTATGTGGTAAGGACCGATCTGATATTCACAGTATGTTTTCAAGAAATAAGGCTCCTTTAGTAATTAATATGATAATTTCTTCTAATGTGAATCAGGTATGATCATTAAAAAGGTAAACACTGGAAAGGTAAACAATGTATGATACGGAAATATTGTTGTTTAATCTCGTACATAGCTTGTCAAGCAGCTCCGCTATGGAAAGACTTCTTGAGGTCAGCTTTTGGATGATGGTAAGTAACAGTATCAGCTACAGATAGACTGGGTTGACATCACGTACGTTTGAAATGCTAGCCTGAGAGATATGAAGGTATATATACGTGTTTGGCTGAATGGTGGCACAGGATGGTTTAACTTAATAGCTAAAGACTAATAAGATGAAGTTCATATCAGAACCACAATGTGGCTTTTCCTTTCTATGACTGCATCTCAAGGTAGTAATGTAGCAGAATGATAATGGTCTGGAGCAGGGGATCAAATGCACCCTCAGTCACTTTGCAGATGGCACTGAGGTGGGTGGGAGTGTTGGTTGGTCTGCTGGAGGGCAGGAAGGATCTACAGAGGGGTCTGGACAGGCTGGATTGATGGGCTGAGGCCGATTGTATGAGGTTTACCAAGGCCAAGTGCTGGGTCCTGTACTTGGGTCACAACAGCTTCATGCAGAAATAGGGAAAAGTGGCTGAAAAGCTGCACGGTGGAAAAAGGCTTGGGGATTTTGGATGACTTCCAGCTGAACATGAGCTGTCACTGTGCCCAGGTGGCCAAGAAGGCCAATGGCATCTTGGCCTGTATCAGCAATAGTGAGGCAAGCAGGAACAGGGCAGTGATTGTCCCCCTGTACTCAGCAGTGGTGAGGCCACACCTTGAGTGCTGTCTCTGCTTTTGGGCCACTCCACGAAAGACACTGAGGTGCTGGAGCATGTCCAGAGAAGGACAGTGAAGTTGGTGAAGGGTCTGGAACACAACACTTATGAGGAATGGCTGAGGGAGCTGGGATTGTTTAGTCTGGAAAAAGGGAGGCTCAGAAAGGAACCTCATTGCTCTCTAAAACTACCTATAAGGAGGTTGTAACACAGTTGGGGTCCATCTCTTCTCTCAAATCGCAAGGCAGAGGACAACAGGAGATGGCTTCAAGATGCACCAGAGAAGGTTTAGATTGGATTAGGAAAAATTTCTTCATGAAAAGGGATATCAAGCACTGGAATAGGCTGACCAGGGAACTGGGGGAGTTGCCATCTCCGGAAGTATTTTAAAAGTGTGATGGGCTTGGCAGTGCTGGGTTAACAACTGGACTCAATGAACTTAAAGTTCTTTTTCAACCTAAATGATTCTATGAAGACAGACATTACAAAATGAGAAATAAAAATCAGGTTGGAGGAATATTTCATTAAAGGATTGTTTCTTAAGTGGAGTTACATGATGTTTTTCCCATAGTAATGCCAGTTCCCAGTTTGGCATAACATAATGTAACTCTTTAATAACAAAGATAATTAAAATTGCCAGAAGAAAAACTGTTAGATAAATTTGAAAGATAATAATATGAAGTATGGAAATAGCCCAGTAGTTAGTACAATACAATTTAATAAAGCAGCATTTGTTCACGTTGTTATTCACAAGCTCGAATAATAATTGATTTAAATTTTTTCTAAAGGTATCAAGTTTCCAACTTCAAAAAGTAGTGTGAGAAGAAGGACCAATTATTTTAAATCTGTCATAATTTGTGTCTGCCAAAGAGGAAAATTGATGCCAAAGATAGAATAGATAGACTCATGCTATCTACTCTAGTACATCTGTCTCAATGCTTAAGTATATGGTGCCCAGTAACTCATGTGAGGTGGTCTTCACCCTTCTAAAATTACTGTGTCTAAGATCTGTTTAAATAGAGTTTAGTTAAGTATAAAAGGTTTCAGGAAAATCCATGGCACTTACTGAAACATCCAGCAAAACAAAAGAATTAGTCCCCTGTAAGTGTTTGGCTCTGGATCATTTACCTTGCTAGAACGTACTCGGTTTTGGATGGGATGTTGGAATGGACAATTAAGGAAGGCAAGTAGGAAAAGCTTCAGAATATTATCGTAAGCGAAGGCTTAAAACTAATAATCTAAACTGAATGCCTAAGTATTCAGTAATACAGCTGAAGAATAATTAAGCATATGCTCTCTTTCTCTTTTAGTGCTAACCTTCCTCTGTAATTTGCTTTTAGTTAGACCATAGTGCTTCATTTTATGTCTTTCATACATGAGAGAATCAGAAATAAAAGATATATTAAGCAAGCTTCAACATGTCCATTTGATGGTTTACTATGATAACATGAATTTCTTCAGAAAAGATACAGATTAGCTTATCCTCACTTAGTGAAGAAACCAGTTAATGCAGTGCCAGATCAGGGTTATTATAACTAGCCAAAGGCAGGCAATATTATTTGCATTTAATGAAACAGTGATTTTTGTAATGTGGCTGACTAAGGGAAAGAAAGATCTTATGCCTATAAAAATCTCATCAGGTGATGACTTTAACAGAGCATCTCAGTATCCTTGTCACCCAGAGCTGTCGTAAACAAACTACTGATGAGGCAATGATAATAATTAACATAGTGTTAATGGAACATAGATGCTCACAGCTATTTTTCAGCTACAGTGAGCTGAATGAATGCCAGGCAGTGCGTGCAGCATAACATCATATCGTGCTTCTGTTTTTATTGCTGTGAACCTGTTGGGTCTCTCCTTATTTTCATCTACAAATCCTTGGTGTGAGTCCTTGATATAATCTGATGATGCTTTTTTCCCCTCTAAGAAACTGTACATCAAATCATAACATGTAGAAATATCCATTAGATATTTTTTGAATGCAGAATCTCACAAAATTTCAAAAGATGACTGGTTTTTGAAGCTGTTTCAACAAGTCAAAATTCTCTCCTTTATTCTGCATTTTTAACAATAGATCATTGCTACTGAATGTTAACTTTACCTACAAAATAATAATTTTACTGGTAAAACTCAAGTTAAAAAGAAACAGAAATAATCTTGAGGTTAGGTATAGCAAAAGGCCTCAGAATATCCTTCCCCTTCCCCTTCCCCGTCCCCTTCCCCTTCCCTTTCCCCTTCCCCTTCCCCTTCCCCTCTGCAGTGAATGGAGCTTCAAACATGGATGGTCGTGGCTATAGATCATTTTTGGCTACAATACTGGGTTCTTTGGCTGATATCCAAGGTGTGTTCCTTCTCTGGGATGTTTGACATTGATGTTAAAAACCTGTAGGTTGTTTTTCGTGCATAATTTAGGCAAATAATGAAACACATTCCACTGTGTTCCTAGACGTGAGGCACAGAAAACTGATATTGGCTTTTGTCTTGACTGGCTATGTCTCTGCTTAATCTTTGATCATAAAAAGAAATACCACCTATTTGCTTTGTTTTTATTAAAATTATGCCTGACTGGAATTTTATCCTTGCAGGTGTGGTTTGAATCTGTCCAGATGCCATATCTTAACTTCTTTTCTAGTCTTCATCTGCCTCCTTCACCTTGGCTTTCTAAACCTCTTTTCTAAACAACATGTTCCATTAGACAATCATCTCCAACCATCTAAAAAGAAAGGGAGAAATAAATGTGAAGTAAATGCAAATTGGAGGAGAGTGCCATCCTCTCAAGTACCACAAAATGTTATTGTTTTCATCCTTTGTCCTTGGTGTTCTTCGCTTTTGTTTTTTGTATGAACCTTGACCTGCTCCTTGCAAAAGCTCTCGATGCAAATAGGAAGTATTATCCAAGGACTTTATGAGACTGTCCTTGAGTTAAAAGTGACTCATTGAACACAGGCTTTTTGATTATGGTATTGGCAAATAGTATTAATTTTTTCATTTGAAATGTTGGTATGTTCGAATATTTCTGGTCTCAATCCTAAATCCGTTATCAGAAAAGCTTACTTCCATTTTCAAATGTGAAGGTTTTGTCTTTTTGTAGTAGAGAATTTTTAATGTTATAGTTTGAATACTCCCTTGAGCAAAGTAGCAAAGGACAAATATAAAACACCCAAACGTATTTTTTCCAGTGTCATGCTTTTGAGCCCCAGTGCATGATTTTTTTAGTATTAAAGTTGGCAGTACTGCTGTTTCAAATTGGAATGCACCATTAAATAAGAAATAATAATATGGGTATTCTCTCAAAAATCTTTTATCTTTCCAGAAAATAGAAGCCTCTTATCTGATCAATAATGTGGAAAAAACCCAAACCCTACATTTCCATTAAATGTAAGGCATTTCTGATTCATAGACCATCTTTTTGGTTTGAGTTTTTGGCACAATGGTGTCCTAGAGATTTATATGACAATGGTTTTGCATTGCTCTAGGAATAATAAGAATCATAACAAAAATGTTCCCATAAAAATTAGAATTTTTTTGCTGGTATGACCATCTAGTCAGTTGCACTTCAACTTTGGAAAATGCATTCTTAAAATTATGCTCATAAATAACTTTAAATAAGCCTAGTGGATGGCTTGGAGTACCTGGTGTACCTGATCTCTGTCAGACAGATCTCTTCAAAGTCACTGCATTTATTTGGAAGATGCATACCTAGGTAGTTAGGAAAGCATTCCCAACCTGTGGGATGCAGAGCATGGCCGAGTAGTGCTCCAGTTTGAGAGGGTCTTCAAACTTCTGGTATGATTTGAGGATGTAACAACAGACTAAAGGATGTATCAGACAACCCTGATGTGTGCACAGCTTTA